>JAPKLX010000009.1:1090007-1305952 GCA_026898415.1 Leonotis leonurus
TGAAGAAACAAACAACAATATTATAGAGTTAGAATAACTCTAACAATACGACATAGAACTTTATGGCGGATCACCATTTATGATTTGCTTTTGTTTAAATAAACTCATAAAGTCTATAAGTTGTTGTCTAATGGTCGTTTAATGTCGTTAAGTAAATTAATTTTTTATTTCAGCAACTTATTTAATTTAGGGGCCTATTTGAATAAAAACTAAACGGATAATTTGTTATAGGGACCTCTACCCTAAGGGCGGATATGCTACTTTTTCCATATTATATTATATGTTCATTTTCACTAAAAATAAAATTTACTTAACGACGTTAAACGGTTGTTAGAAGAAAGGATTAAGTTGCAGCAACTTATCAACTTTAGAGAAAATAAAATTGGACATAAGGGGTGATCCGCCATAAGAAACTCTACCATAAAGGTGGATATGTTATTTTTCCCTTTTAATTTACAAATAAAGACTTGGTAATTACTAGAAAAAACAAAATTGGGCTTTAATCAAATAATATTTTAATGTGTAGATGGGGCAGTGGGTGGATGTATATGAGCTGTGACAATTAAATTTAACATCATGATGTAATAGAAAATTTGCTAATTTAATATTTTTTATTTCCTTAATTTCTTATTGTTTTGGATCTAACGTGCATAAGAGATGCTTACATATAATTAAAAGATTCTTGAAATTTTATTTTATAGTGTGTGTGACTGACACACACCTTTTCTTTATATAAATATTTCTAATAAATCAATTATTGTCTATTGATCAATGTACATATAGTATGATTTTCTTGTGTGATTCCAACAATAGTGTCCTAATATAGAAAAGTAGAACATGTCACTTTAGAAAGTGGAAGGGAAATCTAAATACATTAACTTTTTTTTTTTTATCATTTTTAAAAGTATACGATACTACAATTTTGCAAATACATGTGTTTTTCGATAAACAGTCATTCGAATCTAATCACTACGAACCTACTTAAATTAATTTGTAGTTTAATGATGGTGGTGGGTAATTTATTTTTTTTATAAAAAATTTATTACTTAAATTAAATTATAATTAAAAATCGTGTCACGTAATACTCGAATTCTTCTAAAAATTAAACAATTGCTGGATTCACTTGACTGTAATAAGCTGGTCTCACATTTCAACATAGTCCCTGTACTATTAAATTTTGTTGTTGAATTTTTCATAGATTGTAATATGTATTTGTTTTTTTTTTACTTTAAATCACATGATCAAAATAACCATTTTAATTTTATTAATTTAACTACTCATTTAATATATATATATCAAAATGGATTTCCTAAAAAAGTCGAATTGGGCCTAACAGTTGGGCCGGACAAACTTCAATAGGCTAAGCAACACAAAACATATATTGTTGATTAATTACTTGTTTTTATTTTAGTTTTATATTTTTATATCATTCAAGCTTTTGTTATAATAACAAGAAATTGTTTATGGGGTAAATTCCTTCCATTACTTATTAATTTTTAACAAGTTTTGTTACAAAGCATCTAACTTTTTTGTATTTTTCTTTTATTTTTGAATAGCTAAACTCAAGGTATTCAGTATTCATATTTTTGCAGTTTGGGTTATATCTTACAACGATCTTATTCAAGTTTGATGCTTTAATCTAACAACCAAAACTTTATTACAAGATGTGACCTATTTCATCATTAAATGTTGGTAGTTAGGCACCAATCTCTATATGGATAAATGATGAGAGACACTCAGACATATGTATTTTTAGGCAAATTATAATATATTTTCAATTTTTAGACACGCCAACTTTTTAATAAGATTTTTTTTCCAGTAAAAACATCATATTCCACATAAAAAATAATATAATTATATTACAAAAAAAGGCGATTTTATTGATTTGATAAAGAAAATTGTCATACATCTAATATAATAATGTAGCATTCTATTTATATATTAAAATGATATGGAGTTTATAAAAATAATTCTCATTTGATAAATTCTTAATACATAATTAAATTTATAAATGGTGCACTCCACTGGTAAATATTTCCACCATCCACGAAAAGTGTGTTGTGATAGCATGAAAAATGAGACTCATTAAATAGAACAGATGTGAAACTTAAAATATTTAGTATTTTATTAGACCATTTTTAAAAAAGAGAGAATATACATTTTTTGTGGATGATTTAAACGAGCATTAAAAAAATATTTTTAATAGATGCACGAAATATAAAAAAGAAAAATATCAGCATAAGCTTCCATATATATTTATTCACATCAAGACATAAATATTAAATTGTAGTCTCATCAAATTTTAATAGAAAAAAAATATTCTAAAATTAATCTGGCTGTGGAAATTCCCAAAGAAAATGAAACTATTATCACCATTTCATTTGGTAACATGCAATAACATTGATGGATAATATGTGTACTAGGTTTGGCTGAAGAATAAGCGATGTCTACTTGGGGAATTTCATCCATATCTTTATATACTGTCATTGTTTCTGTCTTTATAATCAATAAATTCCATTTAGATTTATGGATATTGGTCATCTCATGTCTTTATAATCAAAGGCCCCCATTCATTTCTATCCATACCCAATTTATCCCTTAATATTTCATCAACTATGGTTGAACATGTCTGGGTTTAAACTTAATGAAACATTCTCAACTAAATTTATAAATTTAGTTGAGCATGTTTTATTGAGTTTAATTCGGTACTTGTTTCGATTTTCGAGTAGTTGAAGAAAAAATCAAGATATTACTGCCTTTGTATCAGTATCATATAGCTATATTAGATTATCTACTCATTAATCCAAAAGTACAAATAATTATGTATTATCTTATTTGTTGATGAGTGTTGGAAATATAGAATAATGATTTTTTTATAAATAAGAATTAATTAAAATGCATTGTCATATGAAAGTGAGGGAGGATTTCCTTAATTAATTCTTTATTAAAATGGTCCAATCTTGTAAGATCATGTAATTTTATCAAGAAAGTAATTACTAAAGTACTAAACCCTTGTAAGATCATGTAATCTAATCTCCATGCAACATTGTTAGTTTAACAAGAAAAAAAGAAGATTACACACCCCATAATGAAAAAATTGCTCTATGAAAAGAAATTGGTGTAAAACAATCATTAAACCTAATTAACAACCACAAGAATCCTCTCACACAATTATTTAACCTAATGAATAAATTAAAAGTTCCAACATCCTTCAACAATAATTGACTTTTTTCCCTTTCCTTTGCCATTTTTTTTAACAACAAAAACAAAGCAGTATCATCCACACCCTTCAAAAATAAAAATAAAAATATCACTTAATTAGTGGTACTAGTTCATTAGAAATCAATAAGTGTGTTTGTGAATATACATGATGAAATTAAAGTAGATTGATGTTGATTCCTTATCACAAACATTATTGCATGACACATAAATTCCCTAGTCTTGTTTCTTTTCCAAATTTCTATTTTAACAATTCTTTTTCTCTAGAAAAGAATCATTTTTGGCTCTAACTCTCCAAATCACTCTCTATATATTGGTGCTAGCTACTGGTGCAAGAGAAAACCCCATTTTTCACTCTTTCTTGAAAGCGATCAAAATGGATGAAAAAGCAATCAAACAACCTCTTCTCTCAAGAGATGAAAAGCCACAAAATTTTGTTTCTTCAATGGCAAAATGGGTCTTGAAAATTGCAATGTGGGGGGTTTTTATATTTTGGGCTGCTCTTGTGTTTCTGTACCCCTCTGATGCTGTGCATCGTGTGTATTTACGGTTGATTCAAGATATGCAAAACCCTGTGTGGGGGAGTGCAGGTAAAGCACGCTTTTTGAGTTATTTGATTTGAGTGATTATGCAAGAGTCGCTCTTTTGTATGTGCAGGAAGCGTGTTTCTTATTTACAGTGCTCCGATCCTGTTTCTCGCGTTTCTTGCCACTGTGTACATTTATCTACGTGGCGAAGGCGAAATTCCAGGGTATGTATTCATGTTTTGTACTTCTTTCCTCCACGATAAACTTGTTTCCTTTGATTCCGTCGCGAGTTTTAATAATTTAAATTGAGCTGTCATGGATGTTTCATTTTTATTATTGGTGGGCGAATCATATCTCATATGTGAGATCATATATTATATTAACATTAAACTGACACGTGACATGATTATGGTTCAAATTTAAAATATATTTAAGAAAAACACTATGTTGTATCTTAAATCATTAATTATAACATGTATCAATTTTATATTAATATAACACGAAATATCATCCATGAAAATGGTTTACATTTTGACGCGGCACAGATTTTAATAATATATTTTAACTTTAATAGGAATATATTATTTTAAATTAGATTGCGTGTAGTTAGTGGTGGGGTACATTTACTATAAATGGAAGATTTCAAATGTAATTCATTTTCGTGGACGTCCCAAATGACAAAACGTAAACCATTTTGGTGGACGGAGAGAATAAATAATCCGGATTCATTAATGGATGGTGATTGGTGAGCTATATTTATTAAATATGGAAAGTGGTGTTTTATTAATGGAACGAAATACAAAAATTAATATATTTTATACAGAGATAATATTTATTACGTACTCTCTTTCTCTCTTTCCTTAAAAATGGTCTCGTTTTTTTATTGGATCGTCCATTAAAGGTGATCGTTTTGCTAAAAAGAAAAATAATTTTACTTTTAAAATATTAACTACTACTTTTTCAACACACAACAATCTACTTTCTTAATTTTCGTGCAGCATCCTTGTGGCCGTTTTTAACGGGATGGAAGTAGTACTTAAAATGTCTTTCTTTTGTACTATACTTTTTTTCAATTATTTAGTTAAATGTTAAATTAAATTCTAATCTCTTAATTATTACTCTCTCTCTTCATATTATTATTATTGACTTGTGTTCCTTTTTAATGAATGTCTCAGTTTTATTGATTGGTTTTTTTAACATAATAAAAATCAATTCTTTAAAATTTGAAAAGTCTACGGCTTTTTTACCTTGTATGCATATTTCTTATGCGTAAAAAAAAACAAGTTGAAAATAATGAGACCAAATAGGTAGAACATATAATTAAAATTATTATCTATAATTTACTTTTAGAAAAATTGTTACTAGTTTTTAGGTTGTTAGTTAGTATGAGTGGTAAAATATTTAATAAACATTTGATGGATAAGATTTATGAATTTTTCTTTCTTTATTTATAATGATGAGTACAATTAATTGTACTAAATTTTTTGATATGAGACTATAGTATTAGTCCCACCATTAATAAATATGGTTTTATCTTTAATTTGATTAGAGCTTATTATAGTAGGTTGGAGCTCACACAAGTTTTTAACGTCAAATAAATTGAGATTAATTTGAAAATTCTTGCCAAGTGCAGGAAGAAGGGCTCGAAGCTTCCACGGCTCCGGCTATGGACGATGCCGATTCTCGTGGACGGGCCATTCGGAGTGGTGTCGGCGGCGGAGGTGATCGGAATCGCCATCTTCTCCACATACTTAGTGTGGGCCATTTATGCAGAAACTATCAAGAATTTTGAAGTTTTGGAGTTCTTTAATCTGCCTCCTGATGCAAAGAGGTATTTATTTTCATAGAACAGTTACCCTACTCGCAACAGATACAATTGTATTTAACGTGTTTGCGACTTACGTGTGGGCCATATCTTCTTCATCAGAGTGTTCATGATAGAACTCACAGGTCTCCGGTTGGGAGTGATCGGCCTATTCTGCGTGGCTGTGCTGTTTATACCGATAAGCCGGGGATCGGTTCTTCTCCGGCTTATCGACATCCCGTTCGAGCACGCCACGAGGTACCACGTCTGGCTCGGTCATCTCACCATGCTCCTCTTCACTCTCCACGGCCTCCTCTACGTCGTCGCCTGGACTATCGAAGGCCACCTCATTGACAAGGCAAGCCCCCTCCCTCCATCCACATTTTGTTGTTTCCTAATAAAGAATATGCATGGTTGATCATCATTTCATATGCAATGCAGCTAGTAGAGTGGAAAAGTAAAGGAGTGGCGAATCTCCCCGGAGTGATCAGCCTCGCCGGCGGGCTGCTGATGTGGGGGACATCCCTCCCGGGGGTGAGACGTGTGAATTTCGAGCTCTTCTTCTACACTCACCAGCTTTACGTGGTGTTTGTGGTGTTCATGGCCATGCACATTGGCAGCCTCAGCTTCTGCTATGTGGCCGGAGGGATATTCCTCTTCGGCCTTGACCGTTTCCTCCGCTTCTGTCAGTCCCGGAGGACGGTAGACGTGCTCTCGGCTCGATCCTTCCCTTGTGGAACTCTCGAACTTGTTCTTTCCAAACCACCATGTACTTGCACCATCATGCCTAATCCTCCATTTCATTATACTGCAATGGGAAGTGATCATGTTGTTTCTTCTCTGTTTTCTTTGTATGATCTTGCCTTTTGGGTGTGTAGGTTTGAAGTACAATGCTCTTGGATGGATTTTCTTGCAAATCCGGGAGCTCTCGTGGCTACAATGGCACCCGTTTAGTGTCTCGTCGAGCCCCCTGGACGGGGAGCACCATATCGCGGTGCTGATAAAAGTCCTTGGAGACTGGACTCAGAAGCTCGAGAGGCGTATCTCTGAGGAGGGAACAGAGGAGTCGTTGCTCCTCCGGTCGTCTCCTAAGCTCACGGCTTCCGTGGAGGGGCCTTACGGCCATGAACTGGCTTATCACTTGACGTATTGAGTCTTAACCTAATACATCAGTATAAATTACCCGAGTTTTCCCCTCTAAATACATGAACTTTAACAAAAAGAAGAATTTGTTACAACTTCATGTATTTACAGGAGAAAAGTCCTAGTTTATGACCCGAACCTTGGCGATTTTTGCAAAATTGTCGAGAGTTGGGATCATAAACTAGAAAGTTTTGTAACTAGAGATGAGTTATGTGAAGATGTTGTTATGCTATTGTTGCAGGTATGAGAACTTGATACTAATTGCAGGGGGAATAGGAATATCACCATTCTTAGCAATCTTGAGTGACATTCTACACAGAATCAACACTGGCAGGCCTTGCCTACCCAAGAATGTGCTCATAGTTTGGGCCATCAAGAAATCAGATGAGCTTCCTCTCCTCCAAACACTCTCCATCAACACCAACTTCTCCCAATCACTGAATCTTGAAATCCAAACTTACATCACTAGACAATCACACCCTTCACTTGTAAGCACTATCTACTCTTATATCACTTCCCAACCTTATAGTACAATAGTAACACATGATTTGATGCAATTGCAGGAAGAGGGGAAGGTGTCAATAGAGCCTGTGGACACTGCTGCCTTCTCTGCTGCACCGAAAGGTTGTCCGATGTCCGTGCTGGTCGGGACGGGAAACGTACTATGGTCCGGTGTGTACGTGATGGCATCGACGCTGGGGCTAGTGGTGACAGTGGCATTGCTCAACCTTCTCTACATCAACCCTTACAATGTGGAGATTTCATGGTATCAGGGGCTGCTTCTGGTGGTGTGCATGATCACGAGCATTGTCGTTTTTGGCGGGTTCGTCGTCGTTATGTGGCATCGTTGGGAGAGGAAGGCTTGGGCAAATGTTGAGAACACTAACAAGGCTGTAAAGAGTGAAAAGGTTTCATCTAAATATGATAAGAGCTCAGGAAAGGGAGAGTATGTGCAGACTGTTCACTATGGTCAAAGGCCTGACTTTGGAGGTATTTTTCGAATTTTCGAATTAAAATAATAAATTTGATTGTGGGACACGAGAAATATCAGTATTGGATCTCATGTGCATGCAGGAATATTCGGATCAGCCGGAGATCAATGGGGACACGTTGATATAGGCGTCGTGGTTTGCGGGCCTCCGCTTCTTCAAACTAGTGTGGCTAAAGAGTGTCGGGCGCAGAATCTGAGCCGACGAGCCAACCAGCCTGTGTTTCATTTTAACAGCCATAGTTTCGACCTCTAAAAACCGTCGTATGCTGAAAGAAGCCGTACCTTTTCCGGCCAAACGGCGAGCTCAAACGCATCCGTGGATGGTGCTTGCCACCACTCATAGGAGGTGAGGTGGTTATATATGATATGTCCTCTACTACATATATTATCGATAGTTCAGGATATAATTGATGCTGCTTCCTATTTGTAAGAAAGATATTGAGATTTTAAGTTGAATTAGCAACTTAAATATATGCTACATTATGTAATGTTTGCATGTAAGTAATTGTGTAAGAAGATATGTAATCATAACGTAAGTAATTTTATAATACAAAGTCAAGAATTTGTATCAAGTAAAAAAATCCAAACAAAAATCGACCAAAGTTCGTGTATTTTTGTGTATAGATTGAGGATCGACTCTGCAACAAAAAATAAATAAAAGCGTAAGAAGTCTCCACAAGGTTGGAGATCATACCTTTGTGCCTCCGTCAATACGGAGGCAGAAATGTATGATCTCCGGCTCACCGGGAGACTTCATACTTTACTTTTGCTGTAAGATTGATCATCAATCCAACAAAAAATGATATAACTATGAAGTGAATCAGTATGAGTTAGAAACAAAATGGCAGTTGATGCTCAAACTCTATTGTTCAAAGAATATATGTTGTTGTTCATACATACATACACATACACACTATATCACAATTTGGAAATAGGTTGAGTTGGCAAAGGTCCCTCCTTTCCAGATTTGGCTTTTATTTCCCCAGTCCACCTACTGTTGCAATGCTCATCCTCACCCTAGTCCTTCCTCCTCTATGTGTATCCTTTCCTTCCCTTCCCTTCAAAGTTGAAGATCTTTTTCAAAACTAGCAAAAACACTCATGGAGTATCTTGTTTCTTCAGTCACACAGCAGAAAGAAAAAAGGTGGAGGTGAGATCTATGGCTTCCAAGGAGCTGGGGGTGGTGGTGGTGTCGGGAACATGGGCGGGACTGATGAGAAGATCGTGTTCTTGTCAATTCCCACGCTCGATTCTCCGGATAGAGCAACGAGGGCTGCAACTAAACCCGCATTACCGGCAAGTGTTGGCTCGGTGTAGTTGTAGTTTGAGCGAACATCTTTGAAACCATCGTGTCTGTCTGGGCCAGCAACCATAGCTCCAACGATAGTATTAGGGTTCGGCTTGGATGAGTCCCTCCATTTCCATCCTCCCTTGCAGTTATACTTCACCTTGTTCTTCGGAATCGAGGCACCCCTGTGGTGGACATGCTTCGGGTAGTGATTGCCAAAGCCCACAACGTAGCTCATCTTCCTGGGGTTCTTACCAAGGATGTAATTGATCTGAAGGAAAAGGGGTAGAGATATTGGTTTTCATAAACAATCACCAATCATTGAGTCGAAATTGCATTATTTACATATGAAGTGCCTCATATTCGTACCTGGGTCTCTGCGAATTCACGTAGCACGTCTGTGGAGTAGAAACGGGGCCCACAATACCAGCCGGGCGTATCGGCAGCTTTCATGTAGTCGCTGAACAATGTAGCCAGGAAAGCTGCATTGACCACGTACTGAAGAGGCTGAGGGTTTCCATGATTTAACTGGATCATGCCACCTGTGCAGGTTCGCAGCGACGTTAAATAAGACATCTAACAAGATATAAACCCGTTTTTCTGTACAAGATGCAGCACATAGCAAACGAGGGTACCTTTTGTCCTGTTGAAAGACGTATAGTATGGTAGGAACGAGCACATGTATAGGCTTGTCTGGTTGTGGAATGTTCTCAAAATCTCTTCATACGGATAGCCAGGGCTCAGGAATAACCTTAGACGACTCAAAAGCAACTGCCAAGGAATTGAAAGAAGGGTTAATTAGGAACAGACACAAAAAGGAGAGCATATTCTGATCTGATCAGTCTTAAGTAATAACAAACCAGCAAAGAACACTGAAGTTGTAGCTCAATTTCCAAGTACGATATATAGAAAAAAACGAAAACAAAGATGTTTATGTTGCTTACTTGGGAACCCGCAAGTTTATTGTCCCAATTGAGCACACCATAGTAGGGGCCACCCCAGAATGCACCAGCATGCCTTGCAATACCAGGAGTTGTAGCGAGCTGAAGGTACGAATTGTTACCCGTTGCATAATACAACCAAGCAGCTCCCCACACATATTCATCGTAGTAACCCGTGGAATTATAGAAGGTTTCTGCCTCATTACCAACACTATATCTACCACGTTGATCCCTTGAAAATTTGAAGAGAGTCCTGGCACCATGGACCAGTTTTTGCGAGTACGCCTTGTTATCCTTGAAAACTATAGATGCAGAAGCCAAAGCAGCAGCCATCTCTGCCGCCAGATCTGAGCAACTGTGACATTCCGTAACAGGTCTTTCGTAATCAATGTCCTCTGGCCGCATCCAACAGTAGTGATCATTGGGATCTGGCCCTCCTGATGTATCCCCCTTCCCGACCTGCAAATAAGAAACTATAGATCCTCAGTACCTTTCTTCAAACCCATGAAAAAACGAATGTCGCTGGTAAAATGTAAAATAAGCAAACCTATCAAGCAGTAACAGACATTATTACGTTGAGCAATTGATAGGAAATATATACTCAAGCAAGAGAGACTAGATGTGGTTATGATGAACTGATCAATATCCAGTAATCTAAACACGGTATAAAACACGAGCGAAAAATTTCACAGTTTATACCTGTGACACGATACGGTCAATAGTATCAGCAGTGTGATTGAAAGTCTTGAGGAAGTAATCAGTCCCCCACTTGATTATTTCTTTGACATGGTTAAGCTCTCCAGCTGCTTCGAATTTTTCCTTGTACTCGATCACACTCCAACTCAACATAGTCATGGCAAAAGACTGTGGAAAGTTGAACTTAATTGCATCTCCAGCATCATAATAGCCACCGCTCAGATCTTTAAACAGCGTTCCGGAATCAGCTTTGCCGTCATTCACACAAGAGTTTCCCCTCCATGATACATTATTGTGCTTGGGAAGTTTTCCAGCTGCGAAGAGGAGTATCAAGAATTAGACTGAGCATTTATTGATAGATTAAAGACATAAAGTAAATGAATCAGCAAATAACTCCACTGCAATCTATAGAGTTCTCTATTCCAAAATCTAGACAGGTATCAAGATAGAGAATTTCACAGCAAAGGTCAAACAATAAATAGATCTCCTTGTCATCTATGATAATTCAATAGATAATAACTACTACAATATAATAACATTCATAAAGAGGAGGATCATCACAATTGACTTATTCCAAATTTAGACAAAACAAAACATCATCAAACACAACTGCAAGAACGACATCTAAATCCATAGAGTCTTATTCCTTATACTTCACTCTTTCTACTCTCTCACTCTCTTCCCCCAGAAATCGAATCTACCCACACTTCAAATTCCCATCTCATGATCAGGAAAAGAAAAATAACCAGCAACAGCAAATCACGTTTCAATTAATGTATACTCACAGCGCTGAGCATTGAAGAACATGAGGGCCTTGTTTAGGGCGATAGTGTAATTATCCGGCGGCGGCGGCTTGGGGTGGTGGCGCGGCACCGTCTTGATGATCAAGATGATAAATCCGGCGAGAAAACCGGCAGCGAGAATCGTCCCCACGGTCCACAGAAAGATCTTCCTGCTGACGATAATGCAGCCCAGATCCACGTACTTCTTCTTCTTCTGCTCGCCGGGCCCCAGCAGCCAGCTCTGCTGCGTCTCGTCGAGCGGCCGCGACAACGCCGCCCTATCGTAATCCTGCAAGTTCCGGCTGCGGTCGTCGTCGGTGGCCGAATCCGCCGCTATCTCCAGCGGCCCTCCCCATGGATCCCTACCGTACATACTCACACCCTCTGTTTCTCCTCACACACACACACTCTTTCTCTCTAAATCGAATCAAAATCTTCACCGAATCAACAACCCCAGCTAGCTGAGCCTGGATCTAAGCCTTTTTTTACTTGAAATCAATGGATCGCGGATCTGGGCAATGCGTGAAGATCGAGTGAATGCGCGTGTGCTCTCTCTATATCTCTCTTGTGTGTGTGAAGAGAAAAAGAGGACTGTGGTGGACTGTAATAATGGAGGATTTGGGTTGTGAAGTTGCTGTATTTCTGTGTCTGTATATCTTTATTTATTTGTTTAATTTTGTTAATATTATTATTGGTGATATGATTATTTTATAGAAAATTATTACATAAATTGGTTTCTTGAAAGGGACAGCTCCGCGGACCGACAAGGACACTCTGTCTAATTCCTTACCGTTGGATTAAAATAAAGGATTTCTTGAACGTTAATACTGTTCTTGGATTCTTACTGCTAACCACAAATGATAGTACTGTCGGCGCCAAAACTTTTACCTAATTTGATGATGATCTCTTCTCTACCTCATTTTAGGAGGCTTCTTGTTTTTCTTTTTTCCTTTTATTTATGGATTTAAAATTTCTTATTACTCGAATTACATATATAATAATATTGACTTGTTTTTTGTTTGAATTATTCTACCATTATTAATTTATTCTAAAAAATTGTGAAATAAATTAATTTATGTAAAATGGTGAAATATATAAGGCAAGACTTGTTATTTTGAGGTGGAGTGTAGAATCATGTTTCATACCTTTCTTAGGAAGGTGCTTTGCTTACATTGCACTACAATTTCTAAGTAACCCTAAAATATTTCATAAAAGTAACAAATTAAATGTAAAAACTAGAGTCAAATAATTATGGATTAATTAAATTGTGGCTAAAAGGAACCTTCTCCTTTTGTCCACCGACACAATATTTCACAGACCTCAAAGTCTAGTTTCCAATTAAACAAATTAAGAATTGGGCCCCACAAACATTACCAATTTTGACTCATTACTTCGTCTTATTTTCCACTCATATGTCGTTATTAATTATTACTAATAACATGCATGAAAAATCCAATTTAAGCAAAAAATATTAATAATTAAGACAAAAGGAGAAGACGTATTGGCAGATAAGGTTGAAAAGAGTCTTGTTTATTTAAGTTTTAATTAGTAATAATAAAATGAAGGAGCTCATTATTTGCTGTCGGTGGAGTGTATATATATCTATTGTAGACTAATGTTGAGTATCATTGAATCAATTCATGCAATATATTTTAAATTGATTATTTTAATCATTCCATTCATATTATTGATTAGCATATAATTACCTAACATTAATAATGTGACGGCTGCCACGTCATGAAGTAGGTGGGCAAAATGGACATTTTTGGTAAAATCATAATCTAATCTCGATTGGACTCGCGAGTCTATTGAAGTGGAGTATCATTCACCATGCACAAAATAAACATAAGAATTGTGAAAGTGCAGCATAACATGTACTAAATTCAGCTAAGAAGAATTAAGAAACAAAATTTGATGAATTATAGATTTCCTTAGAAAAGAACTCATCTTTGATTAAGAAAGGAAGCAATGAAAAATAGAAGAAACAATTACACCAGAACAATTTTGAAGAAAATCTATCTCTTATTTATTGAGCAATGCAGATTAAGCAGAAGAAACAAAAAAAATGGTGAATCGAGAATATTAAAAATGATCAAAGATCATCGATCTTGATGAATCACCATATCATAGGAAGAAAAGTAGTGGAATCACAATCTCAAAAATTGGCAATAAATGGAATCAAAGAGAAATAAAAGACCAAAGTATATTTGATAAATCACCATCTCAAAATCAAGAAGATTAAATCATAAAGAAACATGAAGGGGAAAATTAACAAAGTAAATGCTTATTTTTAATGAATCACCATCACAACTCACAAGACAAACATTTATCCATCATTTAAAAGAACAGGGGAATCACCATTTGGAGAAAAGAAGGGAAGGAGTTGAAGAGAAATAAAAATACAAATATATATATAAATCTTCCATCTTTGATAAACCATCATCTCAGATTCAAGACCATATACATTCTAAAAGGAGAAGAAGAATTAATAGAAGGGAGTAATTAATCAAAGTGAATAGCATGAAAAATAAGAAAAATGAAAGAGAACTAAAAAAACATATCCTTTATCTTGATGAAGCACTTTCTCAGAATCAAGGAAGGAACTAAAAATTAGCAAGAAAATGAATTAAAAATAAATAAAGAAACACAAAAAAAAGATATAGATCCTTCATCTTGATGAACCACCATCACAACAGAAACTTTTCTCTGTTAAATTAAAAGGGGCTTATAGAGAAAATAATAAACAGAAAAAACTTTTCTCACCTAAATTGAAGGTTCGAGAAAAATTCTGAATTCCGAAAGGAGAAAGAAGAATTAACAGAAGGGAGTAATTAATCAAAGTGAATAGCAAGAAAAAAATAAGAAAAATGAAAGAGAACTAAAAAAAGCATATCCTTTGTCTTGATGAATCACTTTCTCATAATCAAGTAAGGAATATTAACAGAGGAAATGCTTATTTTTGATGAATTGAAAAGACTTAAAGAAAAAAAAGATGAACAATAGGATTTGAAAAAAGAATTGAAGAGATATTAAGAAATAAAAAGAACAGTAAATCCTTCGGCAGATTAATCACCATCAAAGAAGCAAATTTTCTGTTAATGAGGAGAAAATAAAATTTATCATTTAAAACGAACAAAAGAATTAAGAATATGCAAGAAATTTTCCAAATTTTGGTGGAATCACCATCACAGAAAGAATGAACAATTAGCAAGGGAATAAGATAAAGAGAAATTTTCCAAATATATATAAATAAATATATCCTTCATCTTGATGAACCACCATCTCATAATCAAGACTATAAAGAGATAAGCTTGTATTTTGATGAATCATCATCCCAATAGAAACCTCTCTCTCTCTGTCACCCTGAATTTTTTAGAGAGCAAAATAATAAATAATTGGATCAAGAAAGAAATTAAAGAGAAGTTAAGAAATCAAAGAGAGAAATAAGTTCTTCGTCTGATGATTCACCATCACACAAGAAAGTTTTTCTCAATTTCTAAAGGGAAGGAAAATGAAAAATTCATTAATATATAAGAAAAATTCCTTCTTTTTTGATGAATCACCATCACAGAAAGAACTAAAAATTAGCAAGAAAATGAATTAAAGAGAAACAAAGAATCACATAATCAAGAGTATATAATTTAGCAGAGGAAAGATAAGCTTGTTTTCGATGAATCACCATCATAACAGAAACCTTTCTCTGCTAAATTAAAAGGGGCTTATAGAGAAAATAATAAACGGAATAAACATTTATCAGCTAAATTGAAATGGATTAATAGATAAAATAATAGAAGTACGATTAAAAAAATGAATTGAAGAGACATTAAGAAATAGTGATTCATCACTGGAGCAGAAAAATTATTCGTTTCTAATGGAAAAGAAAATTTAACATAAAAATGAAAAATGAATTGAAGGAACAATAATTAGCACAAAATAAATTGAAGAGAAATAAAAAAATAAAAAATAAAAAAGTTACAAGTTCTTCATTAATCTGTTTATGAAAAGTGGAAACTTTAAGCAAGAGAAGACTTCTTTTGATGAATCACCATCACATGGAGTCATTTTATGAGAAGAAAATAAAATTTGTCATTTAAAAGGAACAAAAGTATTGAGAATATTAAGAAAATTTCCAAAATTTGGAGGAATCACCATAACAGAAAGAATGAAAAATTAGCAAATGAATGAGTTAAAGAGAATACATAGATTAAAACTCTAAAAGGAGGGAGTTTTGATGAATAGAAACAACTCTCTGTCAAACTGAAAGTTTTAGCGAGGAAAATAATAAATAATAGGATAAAAAAAAAGGAATTAAAAAGAAATTAAGAAATAAAAGAGAAAAAAATAGTTCTTTTTATGATGGTTCACCATCACAGAATAAAATTTTCTCTATTTCTAAAGAGAAGGAAAATTTCACATAAAGTAGAAGGAAGAAATAAATTAATAAGAAAATGAATTAAAGAAAATAATTAAAGGAGTATAAGAAAAATTCCTTCTTTACAATGAATCACCATCACAGAAGGAACTAAAAATTAACAAGAAAATGAATTAAAGAGAAACAAAGGAACACAAAGAAAAGATATAGATCCTTCATATTGATGAACCACCATCACAGAATTAAAGGAGTATATAATTGTAAATGGAAGGAAACTTAACAGAGATAAGCTTGTTTTCATTGAATCACCATCACAACAGAAACCTTTCTCCGCTAAATTAAACAGTAAGATGAAAAAAATGAACTGAAGAAACGTTAAGAAATAGTGATTCAACATCACAGCAAAAAAAATCATCCGTTTCTAAAGGAGAAGAAAATTTAACATAAAAATAAATTGATGAATCACCATCACAGAAGGAACAAAGATGAACACAAAATAAATTGAAAAGAAATAAAAAAATACAGAAAAAAGATACAAGTTCTTCGTCTTGATGAATCACCAACCCAGAATCACAGACTTATCATAAATCTGTTTTTGAAAAGTGGAAACTTTAAGCTAGAGAAGGCTTCTTTTGATGAATCACCATCACATGGAGTCCTTTCTCTTTCAATTGCAGGGAAAACAATTAAAGAATCGACAAAGGAATGGAAGAGAGAAAAAAAAGAAGAATGACAAATCTTTCACCTTGATGAATCACAATCTCAAAATCAAGATTATTTAAGAACATCAATCTGATCTTGAATGAAAAGGGGAGAATTTTCAGAATTGCAGGGAAAACAATTAAAGAATCATCAAAGGAATGGAAGAAAAATAAAAGAAGAAGAAAGGAACAGATCTCAAAATCAAGATTATATAAGAACATCAAATTGAAAAGGAAAGAATTTTCAGAGAGGAAAGACGAAAATCAAATTGAAGGTTCGAGCAAACGAGAAAAGGAGATGACTAAACACAAATTAAAACACAGACAAGAGAAAGACATACGACGCAAACAACTCAATATCACTTGCTGCCAAGACTAAGCAGCAGAAATGGGAGCAACAATGAAATGAAGACAGTATGTAGCAAAAAAAATACCATGTCCCGCTGGTGGAACTTTTGCTTGAGGTGATTTACGACGTCGTTGCGGGAGGCCCCTCTCACCAGTAATCAGCCCAGCGAGGGTCGTTTTTCATAGTCGCGATCCTCTTCAACTTCTGTGGATCCTCTTCTCCTCATTGAACATTATTGTTTTTGAGAAGAGGAAAATTTAACCTAGAAAAGGGAAAACAATTAAATAATCAACAGAAGGAATAGAAGAGCAAGAAAAAAATAAAAAGCCCAAATCTTTCTAGATCAAGATCATATACAAGCATGCATCAGTTCTTGAAAAGGATGACTTTTTAACTGAAGATATTAATGGATCAAAGCACAGAGAAAAGAGAAAAGGAAAGAAAAGCGAAAGCAAGCAGATCAAGAACGATAGTATTTCTTTATCTTCGATTTGAGTTTCTATTTATACACCGTTTCTTGTAGGTAGATTTTCATCACAGAATCTTACCAAATTTAGATTGATACAAAACCAAGTCTCATAATTGATTTTATATTACAGTTTAAATTTCTCAAGTAATTTCGATACCAAAGAATCATCATTCTTCGGTATAAATAGTTGAAAATATAAAAAAATTAAAAGATATATTTTAAAAAATAATAATTTGACACGTGTGAAAAATAATCTGTAAGTTTAGAGTTTCAAAAATAATAATTTGACACGTGTGTTATTGCCCACCAACCCATCTAAATAAATAAAAGAACAAGGCGAAACGCAGCAAGTGAGATTAACTAAAGAAAAAGAAGAGAGAAGCATGCATCAGTTAGTTTGTTAAGGGAGGTTACTGGCAGTTAAGAGGAGCTGTTAAGGGAGGCATAACTCTATAAGTAGAAGATAATGGTGAAGGCATAGTATCGCATATCTCATTTGTAAAACTGATTTGTTTCTGTAAATCATCTATCAATACAATTCTTGACGTCTCCATTGTGGAATCGCTGTTTCAAACAATATGGAAGTAAGCTCTTTTTCGCATTGCATTTATTCACTGATTTCTTAAGAGTCTTATCTGATCAAGAATTATGCATGCAATGCAGGGGATTTATATTCGTGTAAAACGCAACAAGACAACTTACTTTGTGGAATGTCAGCCTACTGATACGATTCTGCAGATTAAGGAGAAGTTGCAGATACTCACTGATCAACCAGTCATCGATCAACGTCTCATACTAATGCCTGATGAGGAAGATCCAATCTTGTTGGAAGATTCAAAAACACTTGCAGATCAAAGGGTACCTATAGTTCTTGTAAACTGCAGTAGTTCTCTTGAGTTTGCTTAAATTTTTTCATTCTTTTACATATATTTTCAGGTTGAAAATGATGCTGTTGTTGCCCTCACACTGAGAAAAGGTTTCCTTTCTGATCGTATTACATCTATCATCATCATCTCCATACTTAAGTTTTCTTGGCCTTAAGAATACAAAATTCATTCAAAAAACTTGTTCACTTGGTTGAGTTTTTGCAGATGATAATGAGTTTGAAGATATAAGCATTGAGGAGCCACCAAACGATTTTTTCCGATCTTCGGGGGCGGGTAGTAGCTCGACTCGCTAGTATCAGCTGCTGTAGTACTGTTGGGAAGGAGTTCTGCTGTTGTTTGTAGAATGTTTGTTGGTGAGGACAATGTCATCTTCATTTGGAGTTTATCTCTTTGTGTGCAACTTCATTTCTTGATTCTCAAATGCATTAATGATTCATCTCTTTCTTCTTTGTAGTATATACTTAGTACTTACCAATACCATTACCAATTTACATTTTTAGTTTGTTTTGATTTTGGAAAATGATCAAGGGTTCTTTTTCATATATGGTCTTGAACATCAAAATTCAAAAGTGGCAAGTAGGTTTAGAGCAAACACAACATCTATTGGTATAAAAATAATATCATTTGATCTTGTCATCATATTTTGGCACATGAACTCTTAATTATAATTCATATTTTTATATGAATTAATATCAATGTCCCTTAAAGCACTACTACGTAGTATTATATCGTCACAAGAAATATGGTTATTATTTTATTTTTAATTGTTAATTGAATCTGGTTTATTATTCTACTTTTAATTGTTAATTGAATCTATATCGATATATTGACGGTTATTTTATAATCTCAAGGAATATAATAAAATAAGAGGAGATATAAATAAATACAAGGATCGTGAGTTCCTTTATTTTTAATTAATAAATAAAATTTCCTTGAAAATAACTTGTAAATAAGGATTATTAATAATCATTTTTGAGTATTTATCAGATTAAGACTCACTCAAAAAAAGGAGAAATCAACATAATTAATATTAAAGCATATAGACATATTTGTATTTAAATATTAACCCGCGATTAAACAGATTAATCAACCTATAATAAAATTTTAAAGCCTAAAGTATTAAAAAAAAATGAAATTTGATTATAATACAATTATATTATTTCCAAAATCAAAACTTTCCGGATAAAAACAATATTTTAATGAAAAATAATTATTAAATAAACCGTCACCGCCGCGAAAAGAGAATAATAATTTTATAATAGCATATTTTAGTCCAAATTTCCAACGTTTAACTGAAAACTTCCACCGTTTGAATCACCATCGATCAATTTCTTTGCAGAGTCTTTGATTAAAGGTAAAATGGTGGATGTTCTTGTTTTGCATTCTGTTTTCGGATTTTCGAGGATCGTTTATTTGTAAATGAATGATGTTCTTTCAATCTTTTGAGCAAATTTCAGTTTCAATCCATTTTTGTGGACGATCCAGTTTTTGTATGATGTATGAGAGTTTGTTTAAGATGAATTAATTGATCGGAAATCGACGATTTTAAATTTTCGAGCTGCAGAATCTGGAATCTCTAGCTGATTAAACCGGAGCTTCTGTTAAAGAAAAAAATATTGGAGAGATTTATAGATGCTGGCAAATTTATGGACAAATCTGACAAGCGTAGATCATTACTCGGTGCATTTATTCATGTAAAAAGGAAAATAGAAAGTTCATTGATGCTTTGATGTTAGTGTTTTTTTTAAATAATCGGATTGGCAGCGGATTTTGCTCCTGCATTCGTTACAAATGTTGCGAAAAGGGCAATGCCAATTGCCAGATATTATTTTTCAGGAGTTTCTTCGGTTAATGATGCTAAGTTACTGCAAATTAATGGTGATTAGCAGTGCGAAAGATTATTTTATTGTTGCTGTAATGTGTATGGGGTTCTGTAAATTCATGGGGATGGACAATGATCCTTCCTGCACGTGGTTTTCTCATATCTTTATTATTTTTGAATTTTTGCACTTACATCGGAAAGAAATACAGATGCTTGAATCATTGATTTTGGAATTAGCTCACTTTTTCTTATTACCTTAAACTTAGGATCGAGAAACCAACAAAAAGGTGGGGATTTTTTCAAACTTGTTGATTCGAAGTAAGTTTGTTATAAACCAATTGTTGATATGAAGTAAGCTAGTTATATTCTGCTTGAGTTTGGGATGAGTGTGTTTCTATGTGTTGGCCTGTTTCCTGATTTCCCTTCAATTTGCAAGAGTGTTGAGAGTAGAAATGACTGTGTGCTTATGTGATCATTGGGGTGTTTGTTGACTTCTTCAGTTCCAGTGATTAAAAACGATAGTATCCCATTTTCTGTGATCATTGAGAGAGAGAGTGGTGAATATATCATTTTCAGGGAATTCCCTTTTATGAAAACAACATGGGGAAGAAAGAGCAAGAAATAGGAGGGGCTCTGAATCAAAGGAAATTCATACAAATGGAAAAGTAAAAGCAACAGACTGCACTCTTATCCTACTCACCCTACCCATTAGTTATGCTGCTTCCGTGTCCCCACCCTTCTCATACTTTCCTCATTTTGGAGGAAGATTTAAAATTTTCTCCTTTACCTGCTTGGTTTATATGCTTTAACTTTAATTTACCCTTATTATTACTTGCTGGTTTCTTTTTCTTCCATCTTCGGCTGAGTTGAACTTCGAATGCAGAATTCAAATGCATCTTTTTGAGGCTTTAGTGCCTGTAATGATGATGTATTCTTTTTAAAATATTTTCCTTTTTCATGATGCCTCATTTTTTCTCCATTATTTTTCCATCTCTCGTGTCTTACTTCTGGCTGCTAATTTGTTGGCACATTTTCAGGACGCTAAAAAATCTTCTTGAGAGGCATTGGCCGAGTAGTTGTTTGATTAACTTGTCTAGGTGAAAGGTTGTTAGGGAGTAAATTTAAGGGGGTCATTAGTATGTGAAGAAGGCCATCAATGTGGTCTAATTTGCATAGTGTTGATGGATGTATATGAATCAGAGCAAGGACCAGAGAAGCAATCTGCTGCTGAGAGAACAAGATTGCCTCTGGTTCCTGCTGAGAACAAGAATGGAGGCCAAACAAGAGAAGTTCGTTCGAGGTATACATCACCTTCACCATCTTCACCAACTGTTTCAAGACGCTGCTCTTCACCAACTGCCAGCAGGACATCTTCGACCTCAGCTTTTTCAGCAGCAACAAAGAGGGCTACATCCGCTGAAAGAAGACGACCCTCAAGACCATTATCACCTCGAGCTCCATCAACACCAATTCAGGATACAGCTGCGGATTTGTTTGTTGCATCAAGAAAGGTAGCAGGAAACAAGTTACCTCCAGAGTCCTTATGGCCTTCAACAATGCGGAGTCTAAATGTTTCTTTTCAAACTGATACATTTCCTGTTCATACTAGTAAGAAAGAGAAACCAGCTTCTCATATGCCTGATCACACACTGAGGCAATCATCAAATGTTGCTCATAGACAAGCTGAAGTTCTCTCTTCAAGAAAGCAAACACCAGAAAGGAAGCAGAGTCCACTTAGAGGAAAGAATTCTGCTGATCAATCCGAAAATTCTAAACCTGTTGATAGTTTGCATCCACGTGTAGTGGATCAATTTCGATGGCCAAGCACAACAGCTGGGAAAGTGTGTACAGCCTCGAACAGAAGCATTGACCTGGCTGATAAGAAAAACAAAGTAACAGCTACACCTTCCCCCAGGAGATTATCTCTAAGTGGGTTCAGCGTTTCAAGTAAAAGTATTGACCCGGATGATAAGACAAGCAAAACTTCACCTTTATCCAGTTCAGAAACTTATACACCTTCCCGTAGGAGATCATCTCTGGATGGCACCACCATTCCTAATACAAGAACCGACCAGGCTGTTAAGACAAGCAAAATTTCATCTTTATCCTGTTTGGATACGGGTTCACCTTCCCTCAGGGGACTATCCCTTGATGGCACAGTTGATCCTAATAGAAGCATAGACCTGGCTGATAAGAAGAGCAAAACCTCATCTGTATCCAGTTGGGGAACAGATGTACCTACACTCAGGAGACTATCTCTGGATGGCAATGCCAATCTGAATAGAAGTACTAATTTTCTAGACAAGAAAAGCAAAATCTCTTCGTCTTCCCATTTGGAAACAGGTTCACCTTCACTTAGGAGACTATCTCTGGATGGAAATGCAGTTCAAAGTAGAAGTATTGATTTATCTGATAAGAAAAGCGGAGTGTCACCTTCATCCCATTCGGAAACAGTTAATCCTTCACTCAGGAGACTATCTCTGCACGGGAACCCCGTTCCAAATCGAAGTATTGATTTTGTTGATAGGAGTAGAAAAACTTCATCTTCCCCCAGGAGCAAACCTTTTGTCAGATCTACCAGTAGTGATTTCCCAAAGCCAGTATCTAGTGATGAGAGTGGAAGAGCATTCGTTAACAGGTGTTCAGTTGATGAAAGTTCAGCGCAGATGGCAAGGCCTGATTCTTCAAGTTCATCGGATAGGACACAATCGTCAAATGATGCGACTAGATCTCTGCCTATTCATACTCTTGGATTGCTCCCTGTATTATCTACTGTGTCTAGATGGATGAGTCCCTCTCGATCAAAGGCCGCCAATTCTTCTAGAGGATCTAGTCCTACTCGCAAAAGACCATCAAGTCCCATCAAAAAACTTCAGAGTTCGACTTCTGTTCTTAGTTTTATTACAGATATCAGACGAGGAAAGAAGGCTGCAAATCACATTGAAGATGTCCATAACTTGCGGCTTTTATACAATAGACTATTGCAATGGCGATATGTAAATGCTCAGAGTGATGATGCGTTGCAATCCCAGAAAGTGAAAGCAGCGGTATGAACTTATCTTGTTGAACTGTAGCAAGTTATAAATGTTGCATCTATTGTTAGGCCCCCTGCTTTTATTGATTCCATCTATTAATGGTTTCTGTAATTAGAACAAGTTCTACATTTCTCTTAGATGCATGATTACTGGAAATGCTGTATTTTTTAGAAACTCCATTTTGTATTCTTGTTCTTTCTTTCTACAGAGGCTTCTTATCATCTATAGTTTAAATATAGCACATCATGCTAATCTACTCAATTGCACAAAGTAAAACTCAGAAACATTTTTTATCTCTTTCCATTCCTTGTTGTTTGTTCTTAACCAACTCTTAGAAATTTTATCCCCTGATTTGATTTGGATGGCCAGGAAGTATTGTGCAGTGTGTGGATGAAAACTGCTGCTCTTTGGGACTCGATAGTGGAGAAAAAGGTTGAGATCCAGCAGTTGAGGCTCAAGATGAAGCTTTACTCTGTTTTGGACAATCAGGTATTGCAACTCTTATTTTAACCATAATTCTGCTGACATAGAAGCAGTCCACTTTGATTCTATTCAATTTCATTAGATGCTATGTTTCTCATTTATTTTCTGAAACATGTCATCATATTCGTTATCATATGATTTTTCCCTATTTTTCTGCTCTAGAAATTAGCAGGCATTTTTCCTTATTTATCTCTAGCATTAGATTATGAGTAAGGATAATCCATTCATGTTATGCTAATGGCTTAGTATCATGCATTTTCTAATTCAAATACAACATGCTCAGATTATTTGTCTTGATGAATGGGCTTCAACTGAAAGGGATCATGATAGCTCATTAGCTCAGGCCATCCATGATCTCGAAGCTAGCACAATTCGAGTTCCATTTATAAAAGGAGCAAGGGTATGTAACTGGACTGCATTCTATGGTCATATATTGAAGATAAGTGAACAAATACTTTTCTAAAAGAGAAACAACTTCACCGTGACTACATTTTTCAGGGTGATAGTTTAACCATTAAGGCGGCTATATCCTCTGCTGTTGATGTGATGCAGGCAATGGGTTCAACCTTAGGTTCCACACTCCTAGAGGTGGTTTAAACTTCCGCCTTTATTCATTTAAAATATCACTTGCTCTGTTGGTATAAATAGTACATGCCATGGATTTGCTGAGCTAAAGCCACTAATCAGTTATATTATCATCTGATTCAAGTTAAACCATATTCTGAGGATGAACATAAATAGCCCGTAGCCTGCAAAAAATACCCTAGCTTTCAAGCTGCAGAATGAACCCTTGCAGCATTGCCTCAAGGCATACTGAAGAGCTCTGATCAATACTTAGCTTAGTCAATTGTGAATTATTTTGTTCTCTTCCATTTTCTGGGTTTATAGGAGATGATCTAGGTGCTAGGTATTGATCTATGCTTCCCTTCTTCGTGAATTTTATCACTTACACTTCTAATTTAATTTTTAAGTAGTTTATATCCACTTGACATTTATTCGTCACGTTTCTGTTGTTATCATCCAAAGCAATAGCCTCTAAGAACTGTGTTTTAATGATACAGGTGGACAGGTTGCACCGCTTGGTGTCTGAACTTGCTTATGTTGCAATACAGGAGAGAGCTTTGCTTGACGAATATGAATCAATCATAAGCTGTATAGCTAAATTGCAGGTGAGAAGAAGCACGATAGTCAGATCAGATGATCGAAAACTTCTTGTTATCTTTCCCTATTTGTACCTTCTCATGCATACAAGATTGTGAGACTCAGTATTAGAGCCATTTTTCTCTGCTGTGGGAATACAGTAATCAGTCTCTGTCGAACTTTTCATATTTCATGCTCGTACTCGACCCCGTTCTTTCTGCTAGTAATACAGTTTTAGCTCAAGAAATAGCTGATGGGCTTGAATGTATCTTGCAGGTGGAAGAAAACAGCCTTAGGAGCCATCTGTTACAGATGAAACAAGGTTGGAGCAACGACAATGATGAAACATATTAAAAGACAGCTCTAAAGCAATTGCAGAAGAAAATGCTAAGTAAAATTGAGGTTTGCAACTGTAAATGTAAATGGTTGTTTTTCTTATGTCCATTTCCTTATTTTGCTCCAAGTTCATAGGTTAGTTAGGAAATTTTCAATTTATATTTATTCTTTTCCCCCTTCTCTTAGGCCTATGGCTCCATCTCCCCTTCACATTTTCCCTAGTTTCTTATTCAATATGAACATATACTTAATTATATATCAAAAGAAAAGACAGAGAAGAAGAGAAATTCTCTTAGTAAACTCAAGATAAATTATGCTCTATTAAAGTCTATTGAGAGGAATTACAGTAGCTGTTAATTGTCTTTTTCACTCAAGGCACACATCATTGATCATTCTAGCCAGTTTTTTGCACTAAATCTCTATACGCCTTGTTTGGTATTAAGATGATGAATATGTTTCTGTCCTTGAAGCTCTTAGCTTCCTCTGTTTGCACTAAATCATATATTATATATATATATAAGCACATGGTTTATTCATTTCGATTTAATTACAGCTCTAATTATACCTCTCCGACATCGGTCTGAAATCGTCTCACGAGCTCAATAGCATTGTTTCTGAACTCGTTTTCACGCCCCTTCAAATGTACTATGATTTTGACCTGCAGGAACAGTACTGGATTTTCAAAATTTTGTATAAAACTTAGGCTTCCATTTACTTTTTTATCAGAGAAAAGAAAGAAAGAATCGAAGCCACCTTGTCACCATCTGCCAAAAATCTCTTTGCTGCTCTCAAACGCACAGAATAGTCGTGGACATCAATGTTATAACTGCCATAAGGTATGAGAAGGTATAAAGAGACTCAAAAGTTCATAGTATGGCTGTAAACGAATACATATAACTACTCGTAAGCTATTTGAAATTCAACTCGAAAAAAGTTTTCTTTGGAACCTGGCTCAATAGTAAACGAGCCGAGCTCGAGCAAGACAATGCTCGGGTCTTTGAGTTCACGAACATGTTCGCGAGCCTTCAATCGAACCAGAATCTGAGACCGAAAACAAGTTTTTGAGCTCGAGCTCGAACGACATGTTATCAAGAGCTTAATTTCGAGCTTTTAATGAGCCTTTAACAAACTCAAGCTCAAAAACGATCAAACGAGCTCAAGCCCGAGAACCATATTATCAAGTAACGGAAGAGCTGAGATCGAACTCGATAACTAAATGGCGAACTGAGCTCAACTATCGGTCAAAAACTCGAGCTCAAACACCTCTCACCATCTGATTATAAACGCAGTTACAAGATATGAAGGGGTAAGTACACTAAGGAGTTTAGGCTATCCTAATCCAAACCCTTCATAGTTGAGCTACTATTTAAGCCTCAAACTGTTATAGAAACTACAAAACTGACTTGCAAATTGATTGCAAGATAACAATCAACATAACTATGACTATAAATATCATGATAAACTTGAACAATAAAACTGGCTAAAACAAGATCACTCACTCCATCTTTAGTTCCTTCATATCCATGCGGGTGGCTGCGATTCAATTCACCACTTCAGAAAAATAGAATTTCCCGACTACTTACAATTAACACGAAGACAGAAAACAGAAAACCGGAAACAGAAGATAGCTTTACCGAGGCTTTTCTTCTGCTGGTCTCGTTTCTTCTTCTGCTGCTCATATTTATACTTACTACACAGTTTAGTGAAGCAATAGTAAGTATGGTTCATCTCCTAATTAGTCGAAAGACTTGAAAAAACTTGTAATAGAAGGAGAAGAAGATACTGGATTGGTGTTCAAGATCATTGAGATATGGTTAACAAAAGAAAGCAAAAGAACAAAGGGGCCAACACATGCCTCACTTGTAATCCATAATCCTAACAACTGGGAGCATCTGGAGACAATATCACCTAATAAGATAGAAATCCATATGAACATTAGTGCTTAGCCTTAAACTTGTGATTGGTGTGAAACAGAAGTGCAACCAACCACGGATAACGTGTATACCCTGAGGAGGTGTTTACTAAGTAGGATATGATTGATTAGAATTATCTACATCCTCAAGATTACTTTAATCTGACACTTCTAGATGGATACTTATCAAGCAAATAATCTCTCATTGTAGCATTAATCACGGCCTTTGAAATAGGTGACGAACCTTATTCTTATTAGTAAACACTATGCTAATCTATATTAATTTTATCTATCTGGACTTATCCCGGACTATCCAGCTTAGTGAACACCCTATAAAGAAACCTAATTAGCATTGAAGAATATCAAGAGAAACGAAGTCTTGTACTTTCAGAACAATGCACATGAAACACAATCCATAACTTCGTAAGAGTTCAGAGAAAGAAATGTATAGGTATGGAGATGAAATCATACCAAGTCAAGCTCAGAGTCCTCGGCCATTTGAAAAGCCCTAGCTTTTGACACTACTCCAACCTAATCAAAAATCACAAAACAATACAATCTCAACTTTCCTCCATAAACACTAAATATAGCACACACACACCATCTTCTGCTGCTGATCAATAAGCCTAACAGTGTCTGACCAATTCCAAATCACAGAAATCAACACCACAGTCAGTAAAAATCAAAACTTTAATCCCAAGACTGTGCACATTCACAACTCACTTAACCAAGGAGAAGTCTAGGGCTTCATCCTCACTGGGCTTGGGCCTCCGCTGCCACCCTCCTCCTCCGCCACTGCCTTAGCGGGCGGAGACAGCGGCGGAAATCGAGGGGTGGCGGGTGGTTTTGGGGCTGAGGATGCGGAGGAAATAGGTGTGGAGATGGATAGAAGAATGTTTGAAGGTTTTAGGCAACTGGGATTTGCAGGGGTGATGGAAAGTGCCGGTGAGACCAGTCATGGCTGGGGGTTGGGGGGGCGGTGACTAGGAGTTTAAGCCCAACAACACATGCAGCACTTGATTATCTTCTTCTCCATACAAGATTTGAGCCATTTTTCTTCGTCACTTTTGCTACTTTTGCTGCTGACGACAAGGAGAATGAACTTTCATTTAATTCTCTCTTTATTTATTGTTCACAAGGTTCTGTTTTTCTTTCCTAACTGTAAAAACTGACAGAAATCTCACCAATCAATTAATTAACTAACACTCTTTGTTACGTATTTTGTGTTATTCAATTTGATCTTTCATTTCTTGAAAAGTGAACAACTCAGCTAACTATAATAAATATCAAAACTTTACTCAATGTACAATATATCTTATAAATTTTTTTTAAAATGTGTGTCGATTAAAGTACAAACTTGTGTATTTAAAGAGTATTTGATTTTATTGAAATCAACCAAACCTATTTATCCCATTATATGAACTTGAAGAAATGACGCTCATTACTTTAGACATCTTAAGGTTTTAAAATTTGATTTGGTTTCAACAATGCCAAAGGTTGAGATTTCACTAGCATTTTTCTATTGATTCTAAAATTGTAATTGTCTGTTAACAGTGCTCCATTAACTTATTGCTAATGGTTTAAACAAAATAAAATAATGGGTCAAATGGACAGAGCCCAACTCTATTTGGGCCATAACTTTTACTTTCTCGAACCAAAGCCCAGTAGCTCAATTCCAACTCACACTTCTCCCTACAATTTTACGAATATAGTAAATACTAAAAATAATTTGGAAAATAATTCAAAACACAATGTCGTACGCAAATAAAAAAAAAATATTCAAGTATAATAATGTTCACGTATTATTTTTTAGAAGATTTTACTAAGTTGGATATGATTATTAGAATTATGCATCTTTAAAATTATATTAATCCCAATTTTTTAGATGAAATATTTATCAAGTCAAATAATTTATTTATTATAGCACTAATCACTAATTCTGAAATATCCTATAAATTTAATTCTAATTAATAAACACAATATTAATGTATTTTATTTTAATAATTTAAACTTATCATTTCTTCAAAGAAACTCCATTGAAGTTCACTACGAATGTTTAGGCAATTATAATTTATATTAAGTTCAAATTCTAATTGAGTATAATTTAAATAATCTATTATCTATATATAAAAACAAACTATTGGCAGGGCGGTTACTTTTTTGGCAGTTTTAAAACTGTTTTTTTTTAAAAAAAAAACGATTTTTCTTTTTAAATGCATTTTTTTAATTTTTAAAACGTCAATTTTTTAAGAAAGAATAATTTGTTTCTGAATTTCATTTTTCAATTATTAATTATTTATTCCATTTTTAATGGAAATTCTTAAAAAAATTTATTTTTGTCTCAATAAAATAATTTTTTTATCAGTAGTCATCTATTTTATGAAATGTTTTCTTTTGATTCTTCATATTAAACTATTTTATGAAATGTTTTTTTTTTCTTCATTTTAAACAATGGTACTTTTTTTAAAGTTCGTTATAGACATTCCAACTGTAATAAATATATATATATATACATTAAATATATAATACAAAATTATAACATTTGAAAAGTCACAACTCTTCAATAGGTACGTGACTTTTCGCATTCTCCACTATAAATGTATGCAGTCTTTCGTTTTTTCCAGACAGCATTGAGCATCAAACACAATGCCAACTTTATTCACTACTGTTGATGATTTAGAGATGGGAAAAGCAATTGTTGCGTTGCAAGTCAGATTGATAAGAAGTTACAATCTTCCTGACTTCAAGAATCCTGCAAAATCCTATTGTCATGAATCTATACTTCATGACAAAAAGGTAAACAATTTACGTTTAGATTTTATTTTTCATCCACCAAAGTAACAAAAATTATAGAGAATTGTATTGAGAAGAAATGTGGGTGATCAATTGTAAGGCTGTAGTGTAAGGGAAGAAGATTAACAGGTATATTTCTGTATTTCTGAAATTTTTTTAGTGTTTAGACAATTTTTTACTACTGTCATTTTTTAATAATGAACCCAGAGTTTCAGATATCATTTTCCATGAGTTCTTATGAAGCAGTGTTTTAAAAT
Source organism: Leonotis leonurus (assembly GCA_026898415.1). Taxonomy (NCBI): domain Eukaryota; kingdom Viridiplantae; phylum Streptophyta; class Magnoliopsida; order Lamiales; family Lamiaceae; genus Leonotis; species Leonotis leonurus. Next base: position 1,119,955 of record JAPKLX010000009.1, read on the forward strand.
ACTGTATTCATTAAATAAAGATGTCTTTTCCTCACATTTCTTCGAAAATGTTTAAATATTTCAAAAAAAAATACAGAGAGGAACCCTAAAGAAGAAATTTGGGTGGACGTTTATTCAAGGTTGCAGTAAAAAGGAAGAACAAAAACAGGTACACTTCTGCATATATTAAATTAGTGTATTAGGCAATTTTCAAATCAATTCTGTAATAAAACGTCATTGATGTAGAGATTCAAAATTTTAAATCAAATCATGCAATCAAAATATACACTAATTAAAACTGAATGTTTATTATCATGTCTATAATTGAACTTTGATATTAAAAGAAAATAAAACTGCAATTTAAATGCAAAATATTGATTTAGGTTAATTAACCCCACAAAATGACGATGTTGATTCTCAACTTGAAAATAAATGCAATCATACATTTTCAAATAAATACAGAACTTATATTTTCAATAAAGTATAAATGTATAGGAATATAAGACGAATCATGTATAGGAACATATTTAATATTTAATTTTATTTTTCAGATTAAACTATCTCCATTTGCAGTGGAAGAAATTCAGATCGAACAGCATATTACGGAATTTTAACAGGTACTATGCTTTCCATTCAATAATGTTTGCATTTTTATGGTCTTATAAATTAATAATAAATAATGTAACCACGCATACATGCCACAAGTTAGCATATGTAATGTTAACAGGTACTACAATCAATAATGTTAACATTTATATAGATATTATCATACACATGTTAGCATTAATTTGAGATTTATTTTAAACAAAATTGTTTTATGTTGGCAATGAAGTAATTAAATATAAAAAATACATTTAATACTAATGTGTTATAAAATCAAATAGTGAATATGCATATGTTAAACTATAGATTTAAAAATATCTAAAGACAGAAATTGACATTGACACGAAACATGTATGCATGGGCACATGTTCTATAGTTTAATATGCTGTAAAATGTAGAAGTATAAAAGATAATAAATAGGATAAAATTTACTAAGTCATGCTGTGGATTAAATATTTAAAGGGCATGCAGTTGATTATTTTAATGTAATAATGTATTCATATTTAATTTTACGTTTCAGATCAAACTAATCACCATTTGCAGCGGAGGAAATTGAGATTGAACGGCAAATTACCAAACTATATCAGGTACTATGCTTCACATTCAATTATGTTACAATTTTTATTGTTATATAAATTATTATAATATATATATTATACATGTAGAGGCTAGCGTTCAATTATAAATTAGAAATATATTTGAAACAAAGCTACATTATGTTGTCAATTGAATGAATATATATTAAAAAAACATTTAATATTGATATAAAACATGTAACCAAGTTAATCTACTCACATCTATAATTTGACTTTGGACAAATTATATAAAGTTAAAAATGCCAGAATATTAAGGATAATAAATAGCATATAATATACTAAATCACATCATGAATTAAATATTTTAAAAGACATGCATTTGATTTAGGTACGTTTTAGCTACTTAAGTAGAAAAAAAATGATACAATAGTATATTTACTAACATGTATTAGTCTTATCAACTTGGAAAAATTTTAGTAGATTTAAAAAACAGAAATATAAAAGGGAATCAATAGTATAGGTGTTTTATCCAAAAATTAATCATTAATCACAACATAAATTGGTGCATGCAATGTACATAATTAAACATTAAAAGAAAATTGAGAATATCTTACCGTGAAAGGACGTTGCTAGGACTTCTTCTTGGTGATTTTTCATTAAATCAGGTGATGAAATCCAAAAACCATAGGGAGAGAGAGAGAAAATTAAAGAGAGTTATGAGTATTGGAAAAAATTCAGTAAATAATAACAATTTAAAAAACCAACACAAATCACCATATGATATATGATATATTAAGTGCAGTAGATGCAAATAGCATGCTTAGAGAATATACTTCATCAACAAAATAGGACATAAAAAAAGGAATTGACCATATGATATCTTCAATTACAAATTATAAGTCATAAATATCATAAGTAATCAGATTTAAAAGGCATGAACTAAAAAAAGTAATCAAGGCACCATAGATTATATATATCTATTGAACCATAGATTTAGAAGGCACATTTCTTTATCTACTGAACCTATGCAAGTAAATAACCAAGTATAAACTGGAAATGCATATTATAGGAGAGCATGCAGTGCAAATTTTAGATTAAAAATAAATATATAATAACTTACCGGGGGTAGAGGTTGCAGGCAGTGCTTGTCGGTGAATTATCACCATTTCAGGCGAAGAAATCCGATGTGTAGAGGAAAAAATCAGAAAATTAAACATAGTTAACAGAATTAAAAAATTTATACGCATAAACTGAAATTGACATGAAATTACTGGGGGAGGAGGTTGCTGAAGTTGCTGGGAATGCTTCTCGGTGAATTTTCCCCATTCAGGCAAAGAAATCCGAAGAGCAGGGCGAGAGAAAGAGAGAGTGAGGAAGATTAGGAAATTTCAGAAAAAATCAAAATTTAAATATATAGATTTAGAAGTAGAATGAGGAGAGTCTTACCTTGAGGTTTCCATCGGTGGAGCTGCGATGAGCTTTCCTCCGAAAGCAGCGACAACACCAACAGAGGAAGGTGAGAGAACAGAGATTGAGAGAGAGAGAAAGCGGAGGTGGCGACTCCGACGACGAGGTAGAGCGACGCCGGCGAGGTGGCGAGCTCGAGAGCAGCAGAGAGTCGATAAGGAAGCATAGGGCGGCGAGAGAGATGGGCGGCGAGAGAGATAGGAAAGGAAGAGGGATAAAGTGAAATGAGAGAAGCATAGCAGCGGCTGTTGTGTTTGTTGTTAGGTTTAGGACAACTAAAACCTAATAAGAATGGCCCAAATCTAGGATAATTTTATGGGCCGTTTTTTAATTAATCGAATGGGCCGAATAATTTCATTAAATTGGAGCAATTAAAATAAATTGGCTAAATCAAATTGGTTCAAACTTAGTTTAGTAGGATAAATATTTAGATTTAACACATTGGGCTAGATTTATCACATTGGGCGAGATTTATCACATTTATATGGACTGTATATTAAAAAATATATGGGGCTATAATTAAATTATTTGGAGGTGTTTCAAGATCTTGATTGAGCAAAATAATTAGATTATTTTGGGAAATATTTAATAAATTATTAAAATAAATTTAAATCTATAAAATTTAATTAGTATGTTCAATAGAATTAATTTCCTTATTAGGAAAATAATAAAGCATTTAATAAATCAAATAATGATTTAAAAACATTGAAAAAATGTTTAATAGAAATTTATGATTTAATAATATTAATTTATAATAAAAAATTAAAATAATCAAATATAATTTCATTTCATTATAATTATATAAAATAAATTATCTTTGTCTTCAATAATTAATGTATCCATTAATAAAATAAATTAAAATATTAAAGATATAAGAAATATAATTTTAATTAAAAAAATAAAATAAAATAATTAAATTATTTAATAAGACTAAATATATGTAATTAAGGTTTAGAATACAACTATAAATATTAAATCATTAAATCCATCTATGTTAAGTAAAATATGTACTATGTTAATTAAAAGAACATTTTTAAGCTACATAAGAATATAAATTATAGTAATATACTAAAAATATTATACATTAGTATACGAAAATTAATCAAAACAATGAATATTAGGTAACAATAAAATTTAAATCTTAATTATTAAAAAAATTACAATTATAAAGTTCTAACTTAATAATGAAACTTAAACTTAAACATTTGCAAAATTATAAGTATAATAATGTAGGAATCCAAAAAATATATTTATTCTTATTAAAAAATAAAATATCATATTTTAAAAAATTATATATATATATATATAATTATGCACAGGGGTACAAATTATGCTTTCAATTGTAATAAAAATTTAATTAGTATGTTCAATAATATTAATTTATCTATTAAGAAAATATTAAAGCATTTAATAAATTAAATATTGATTTACTAACATACAAAATTAATCATATAAGTTTATGATTTAAAAATGTTAATTTATCAAACAAATTAAAATAATACAATATAATTTCATTTTAATTATGTGAAATAAATTATTTAATCACGATGAGCTTCGTCTTGAATAATTAATTAAAGATTTAAAAAATCAAATATTAATTAAACAAATATAAGAAAATAATTTAACAATTTAATAAGTCTAAATATGTGTAATTAAGCTTTATAATACAACTATCAACATTAAATCAATGTAGCCATTTATATTAATTAAAATATCAGAAATTTTACTTATAAAAAATATTTTTAAGTTACATAAGGATATAAATTATAATAATATACTAAATATATAATACATTAATATACAAAAATTAACCAAGTAACAATAAAATTAAAATCTTAATTATTAAAAAAATTACAATTATAAATTCGTACCTAATAATGAAACTTAAATAATTGCAAACTTATTTTTTGGAAAATTATAACAACAACAGTATATTTATTAATTTACCAATTTATTACATTTCAATTTTTTATTTGATAATTTAATTTCAAATGAATATAATGTAATTTAGTTTGACTTTTTTTAAAAATCTTTTTATTATTCTATATTAACGTTAGTTTAAATATTCATTGCAGAGAATATGGAGCGCCCTCATAAAAAATCAAAAAATGAAAATATAATACTCCCTCCGTCCACGAATGTTGTTAACATTTTGACCCGACACGGGTTTTAATGTATTATTTTGACTTTGTGAAAAAATGTAGTAAGTGGAGATAGTGGAAAGTAAAAAGTAAAAGGTTAGTGGAGTTAGTAAGGGTAAAAGGGTAAGAAGATAAAAAGTTAGTGGAGTTAGTGGAGTTAATAAGGGTAAAAGGGTTAAAAGGTATGTCCAAAAAAGGAAACTTTTAAGTGTTAACAACATTGGTGGACGGACCGAAATGGCAAAACGTTAACGACATTGGTGGACGGAGTGAGTAAGTCGTATTTCATGTAGTGGAGATGACATACGAGACAACATGTCTTCTTCATTAATTTATGATACGCGAAATGGTATGTTAGGCTATATAATAATATTTACATGTTATATTTATATATATATATATATATACATACATTAATATATTATTATATTTTTTCATTTTAGGTTCTTTGTATCCGATAAGTGATTTTAAGCTATGGGATGACGATCATGTCAATTGTGAGCGTACATATGGAAGGACAACAAACGTGTCAGACATGATAAATATTTCGAATATGAACGAAACGCCAACAGGTACACAATTTATGAGTTTTATATTTAATATAAATCATGGTATGGATTTATGTATGTTTCAATATAGTTTTTAATTTAGTACAAAATAACTGTTTATAATATGCATGCATGTACTAATATATATATATATATATATATATATATAAATTATATATTAATTATCAAAAGTATTTTACTTAAAATTAACAGGATATTGCGATATTGGTGATCCAATCTATAAATGTGGATATTGTAAAGCTATATTCTGGTATGAAGAGAAAATGAATAAGCATGTCAACAGTTCCAATCCAAAATATTCACTGTGTTGTCAAAGTGGTAAAATAAAATTACCACAGATCCAAAACCCTCCACCTACTATGCATTCTCTGCTCTATGGAAATGATCAAAAGGGTAGACATTTTCGAGAGAACATAAGGTCATACAACAATATGTTTGCCTTCACTTCAATGGGAGGGAAGATCGACCAGAGCTTAAATAATGGCAGATCACCGCCAACATTTAGATTGCATGGCCAAAATTATCACTTGATTGGAAGTTTATTGCCCGTGGGATCTTCTCCACCAAAGTTTGCACAACTATATATTAACGATACACAAAACGAAGTACATAACCGGATGTTGTCAATAAGGTATGTCTAATTCAAATATATATAGATAAATATATAAACATACACACCCATGCTTAAACACACACACACACACACACATATATATATATATAAATTATTATTTTATGACAATCTTCTTTCTATTCGATTAGGCAAAATACCGAAGTGGATACACTGCATGGTGAAATTGTTTCGGATATAAAGAAAATGCTAGACGAAAATAATGTGCTTGTGAAGATATTTCGAATGGCAAAGGAACAAATTCTTGATCGTGGTCATTCAAACGTCAAGATAAAGCTCATAGGTAGGAGAGGAGGAGATGCACGAATGTATAATCCGCCATCTATTTCAGAAGTTGCTGCATTAATTGTTGGGGATTTAGATGAGGCTCTTGGAGAAAGAGATATAATAATTGAAACTCAATCAGGGGAGTTAAAGCGCATTAATGAATTAAATGTTGCTTACTTAGGTTTACAATATCCTCTGTTATTCCCATACGGCGAAGATGGCTATCGTGAGGATATACCGCTAATTCCGGTTAATGCTTCTTCATCTTTTAATGCACGTAAAAATGTAAGCATGAGAGAGTACTTCGCCTACAGATTACATGAGAGGATAGAAGAAGCACCGACAATCATGTTCTCCAAACGTTTGTATCAACAGTTCGTTGTAGATGCATACACCATGGTGGAATCATCCAGGTTTTCTTTTATACGGAGAAATAAAAAGAAACTAAGATCTGAGATGTATAAAGGCCTAACAGAGGCTCTTTTTAGAGGCGATACAGAACCAGCCAGTCAAGGAAAAAGAATTGTATTGCCATCAACATTCACCGGTGGAGCTAGACACATGGTACAAAATTATCAAGATGCAATGGCTATTTGCAAATGGGTTGGATATCCAAATTTATTCATCACGTTTACATGCAATCCGAAATGGCCTGAGATAACAAAATATGTCCAAAGTCGAGGATTGAAAGTTGAAGATCGACCAGATATTGTCTGTCGAGTATTCAAAATGAAATTGGACATGTTGGTGAAAGAGTTACGTAAAGGAAATGTATTTGGAAAAGTCAGTGCAGGTACGACTCATATTAATTTAAATTTGTATACATTTTAAGTATATTCATACTTAATAATACCTAACTTAATTTACATATTATCCCAGTTGTGTATACAGTCGAATTTCAAAAAAGAGGACTTCCACATGCACATATACAGTTATTTCTTTCAAGAGAATATAGAGATCCTACACCAGAACATATCGACATGATGATATCGGCTGAGATACCAGACAGAGATATAGATCCAGAGTACTACACAGCTGTACAGGACTATATGTTGCATGGGCCATGCGGATTTGCAAATGTGAAATCACCGTGCATGAAAAAGGGTCGATGCACAAAGTACTTTCCCAAAAAATTTGTTGAGCGAACGTCAATTGATAAAGATGGTTATCCAGTGTACAAGCGCATAAATATTGGGAGAACTATCTTGAAAAAGAATGTGCTTCTACACAATGGATATGTTGTTCCGCATAATCGTTATCTACTAATGAAATATGGAGCACACATAAACGTCGAGTGGTGTAACCAATCGCGATCGATAAAGTACTTATTTAAATACATCAACAAAGGAAATGATCGTGTTACGACATCTCTTTATTTGAGTGCAGAAGACGAGTCTAAAAAGGAAACTGTTGATGAAGTTAATATGTACTATGACTGCAGATATATATCACCTTGTGAGGCCACATGGCGGATATATGGGTTTGAAATTCAGTATAGAAAACCTGCAGTTGAAAGATTGAGTTTCCATGTTCAGAATGAGCAGAATATTGTCTTTACTAGGGGTGAAAACGGATCGGATACGGGCGGATAGTGCTTGTCCCGTATCCTAACCCATATTTTTTTCTCGGATTCGGATTCGAATACGGGAAAGCCGGATTCGGATACGGATTCGGATTATTCGGGATACGGACACGGGACGGATTCGGATCGGATTCGGATCGGATTCGGATAAATACAATCGGATAATATATTTCATACAAAAACTGTTGACACAATATTTTATAAAGAACTAATACAAATTATAAGAATTGTATCAATTAAAAAAAATATATAATTTTTAGGATCGAGAAAGTACAAAATAAATTAAATAATTAAATACAAGTATCTACCAATAATAAAATATGCATCTTGAAATATCATTTGAGAATTTAAAATCGGCAAAAAGTAGTTTGCAAAGTTTAAAAACCATAAGTGTATCGTACAAATTTTGACATGTGAAGTGCTAACAATAAAATAACATAGCTATTGAAAATAAAATGGAGGCCTCAAGTCTCGGATCCTCATCAATCCTCATCACTGTCCATTTCTTCTTCAACCTACATTTTTTTTGTATAAACAGTTAGTATTTCAAGTTTGCAATTAACTTGGAAACTAATTTATTTAAAAAGTAATAAAGATAAACCTCATCCACCATATTTGTAGCAAGTGCTTCCAAAATCTCAAGATCACCAATAATGGATGGAATACTTTTTTGAGAACCTGAAATTTTTAGAACATGTATTAGAGAAATATACATACATAATTATAATATAAAATAACAAGAAGTTAAAAATTAACCTTGTTTGGATGCAGCGATCCAATCCTTAGAACAAACTAGTGCTTCTACCATATTCGGATCCAAACGACTACGAAATGGATCTACAACACGACCACCGGCACTGAATGCAGATTCAGAAGCAACAGTTGACACTTGCATGGCTAACACATCCCTAGCAAGTTGTGAGAGAATAGGGTATTCCTGTAGACGACCCTTCCACCAGGATAAAATATCAAAATTTTCATATTTTGGCACCATTAAGGGAGGTTCTACCTCGTATTTCTCCAAGTCATTTGTTGCTGCACCAGCCCTGTCACTGTGGTATAAATAATTTTCAAGTTCATCGTTGTCTTTTTCCATAAACAAAGAACTTGCTTCACAAGTTTCAACATGAGTACCAATTATAGCAGAACTCTTTGTGGCATCCAATGCATCACAAGCATATTGTTGATATAGTTGTTTCACAATCTTCATTATCTTTTCCGTTTGAGCTTGATATTCGAGCTCACCATGAAACTTCCTCATAAAAAATTCTATAATCCTTTTCTTGAATCTAGGATCAAGATAGCTAGCCACAGCAAGAGCAATATTTGACTTCTTCCAATACTTATCAAACTTGACAATCATAGGCATTGCCATTGTCCTAATGGTGATATCATCGCTAACAAGCCACTCTTCCAGCAAAAGCTTAATCTCACAAAAGTTCCGATAAAACAGGTTTGCGGTTGGATACAACGTGCCAGACAAAAGCTCAGTAATATCATTGAATTTCTTCAAGCATTTGCAAAGAGATAAAGCCTTACCCCATTCTTCATTTGATGGTGCGATCTTCTCATACCTCTGGCGCTCCAAGATAAGAAGCCTATGAAAAGCATTCTTGTAATATAAAGCATCCATCAACATGAGATAGGTGGAGTTCCACCTCGTAGCTACATCTAGTGCAACACCTTTCTTTGTATCCAATTGGCATTCGGTAGCACACTTCATAAACTCCTCCCACTGTAACGGAGAGCTCTTTATAGCTACAACAAAAGCACGGATATTCTTCACTGCACTTGCAATTGCAGCAAGACCATCTCTAGCAACAAGATTGAGTATGTGATTAGCACATCTCACATGAAAAAACATACCATCACAAACAAGAGGGCATATTTTTCCAAGCTCAGAAATAACATCTTTAACACAAATTTCATTTGCAGATGCGTTGTCAAGTGTTAGAGAAAACAACTTCTTCTCAATAAACCATCTCAGAACACTAGCAACAAATGCTTCTGACAACTTAGCACCTGTATGTCGTCCTCCTACATGCATGAACTTGATAATTCTCTTCTGAATGTGCCAATCTTCATCAATCCAATGTACAATGACACACATATAGCCTTTGTTTTGATTCGATGTCCACATGTCCATAGTTGTGCTAAAGCGAGATTTCACGGTTTTGAAATACTCATAGAGCTTTTCCTTTTCTTGAGTAAAGATTCCCATTACTTCTTTCCTAACGGTGATGCGGCTCTTCATTGGAAAATTTGGACGCAAAGACTTGATGAACTCAACAAAGTATTCATGCTCAACTATATTGAAAGGGTACTCATGCATGATTATTGCTGTATGAAATTTTCTCAAGCTAGCTTCTTGATCGTACCTATAAGGTTCAACAGTTGTGACATTGTCATTCTTTTCCACTTTCAGCAGTTGTTGACCCGGCATAATATTGTGTTTGTTCTTCGAGTGGTTCCATAATACCTTTGTTCCATTATTACTCTCACCTCTAGACTTGTATTTGCATCTATTGCATTGTGCCCAAAGTATCTCAGTCTTCTTGCCATCGTTCTCAATGATCTCCTTGACCTTAGCAAAGTGATTCCAAACCTCTGATGTAGTTTTCTTTTGTCTCTTTGGTTGAGGTTTGTCATGCACTTCTTTATCATACGCAGCAACATCAGTAGCATTTTCTACTCTGGACGATGCAACCACACTTGGACCTTCCCTGCATAAGAAACCATATACATAAATTTAGCCATTATCAAATCTAAATAAAACATATTTACTAACTGGCGAAGGTGCGAAATATATGCAACATACAATTTGTAGGAGGCATCAGGCACCTCGTCGGCAGCAAGGTTGATCAGCAACGGTGACTCTTCTTCCATTAATGGTGGCCAACACTGTGAAGACCCCAACTTTTAAATAAAAATAAATAGCACATATATATATAATATCTACACATATTATTAAAATCTAGTTGATTACGTCAACAAAACAAAACCAACTCAAGCTATAATGAATTCTATAAAAATAAAATAAAAAAGGAATTTCTGATTACAAAGTATAGAGCACAAGACTCTTAATGGGATTTTGTTACCTCTTGAGAGTTGATTGATTCGGTTGGTGTCGAGGGGTTGAGCTTAGTGTCCATTGGTTGCATCTATGTTTTTCTCCTCTGCTTAGAGTGACATTGAAAACCACCTGAAGAAACAAGCTTTCAGTTTCTACCAAGCAACAAACACACCTTACAAAAAAGTGTTTAAATTACGTGCTAATGGCAGCCCAGAAGGTGTAACCAGTCAGTATTTGGCTAGATTGGGTTGTTGAGAAAGCAGATCTATACATATGAACTGATTTTTTTTATAAAGTAAATCATATCCACCTGAGCAGTAACATTCCTATGCAATGAGTATGCTTGGAAGGTGAAATAGATAAAATGAGAGAGAGAGAGAGACCTGAGGAGAAGAAGGCGGAACGAGGCGAGACAATGCAGCAGTAAGAAGGCGGCGGAGAGTGAGCCGTAATTGAGTCAAAACAAGTGTTGATCCAACACCATAATATAGAGGAGAATAGAAAGAGCAATAATTAATAAAGAGATGAAAATGAAATGGTATGCTATGGTGATGGTGAAGATCCTGCTGGCTGGCACCGCTATTTCTAATTGATCTATTGTATTTTGGTGAAGAATAAACTATAGCCATATCTACATATGCACCTACTGTTCAGATCATCAGATGCAGATCTGCAAATTTATACCTAAAGTACTGCGAGCTCACAAAATTAATCAATTAAAAGAATACCAAACAAAAATCATGAATCGCCACAGAACGAATCGCATGCTCTCTTAATGAACAATATCTAAGCTTTTTGCCCAATTTGTTGACTGTGCATATGAATTTTTAGACCGAGAAAGAGTGAGATAGAGAGAGGGATGGAGATAAGCTACCTGAAAGGAGGGCGTCGACCGGCGGGGAAGGGAGACGGCGGAGGGAAACGGGACGAGATGGAGGGCAGAGGAGGAGGAGGCTGCGGTTGATTTGGGGATATCCCTAATTCTTCCTTTTTTTTTTTTCTATATTTCTTCCCTTTTTTGTTTCTTCCTTTTTTTTAAAGAGGTTTTCCCTTTTTAATTAATTATATATATTACTAACTATTAAATAATAAATATTTTACACACATATATATATAATATAAATAATAAATATTTTAAAAATTCGGATATCCGTATTTGTTATGCGGATAATATCCGACAAAATACGGATAATTTCAGATACGGTCGGATATTATGTAATCGGATCGGATCCCGGATACGGATTCAAATTTTCGGATACGAATCCGAATTTGACCGGATCCGAATACGAATTTGACCGGATACTAATTTTCGGATTCGAATCCGAATTTGATCGGATACGGCTTCGGATCGGGCGGATATTATCCGCCCAGATTTCATCCCTAGTCTTTACAGACACTGAAACCATTGATGAGGTGCTTAGTAAACCAACTGTTGGAGAAAGTATGTTCTTAGCTTGGTTTGATGCTAATAGGAAATATCCTGAAGCTAGAAAACTGTCTGGAGGGACTGTAAAGTATTGCGGCTGACAAAAAACATGCGACTGCAACAAATGACCACTGATAAGGATATTGCTGAATTAGAAGAATTCAGTAAGTGGATTACGAATATTGGTGATGGAACGATTGGAGGTCTACACGATGGTGAAGTTGACATAGAGATACCAGATGACATTCTAATCAAATGGTCAGGTAATCCCATTGAATGCATTGTCAACGCAATTTATCCATCATATGGTACTAGAGCAATGGATAAAAGCTATCTACAAGAGAGGGCAATACTTGTACCGACACTTAATATAGTTGAGTCTGTGAATCAACACATGATATCAATCAACAGGAGTGAAGGTTGTCTCTATAGAAGTTCAGATTCAGCGTCAAAGTCCGATTCTGATATGGATATTGCTTCACAAGTGCATACACCAGAATTTCTCAACACCATCAAGTGTTCTGGGGTACCAAATCATGAAATATATATAAAAGAAGGCACACCGGTTATGTTGTTGAGGAACATTGATTATGCATCCGGGCTGTGCAATGGAACACGATTGATGGTTACAAAGCTTGGAAAGCATGTGATAGAGGCTCAAATGCTCGGCGGTGAAAATGAGAACTTGAAAGTCTTAATTCCAAGAATGTCATTAACACCAGCCGATCCAAGATTGCCATTTAAGTTTGAAAGGAGACAATTTCCTTTGATTGTGTCTTATGCGATGACTATAAACAAAAGTCAAGGACAATCAATGTCTCATGTTGGATTATTCTTGCCAAAACCGGTGTTTACACATGGACAACTGTATGTAGCAATATCAAGAGTCAAAACTTGGAGAAGATTGAAAATTCTGCTAGGAGGAGAAAAACAAAATAATGCTACTACTACAATAAATGTTGTCTACAAAGAGGTGTTTCAAAATTTGTAGATTTTGTAGTACAACCACGAGACAACTCAATAAATGTATGTATTAAAAATTGCTATATTTATTTATACTATTATAATATGTATTATAATATTTTGTATATTTAACTTATGTGCTAATCGAGCAGCACGTTATGTATATTAATTCGAAGGAAGAACTCATAGAGCAACACATTATTTTATTTTGTAACATATCTATTACGATTGAAAACGAAATTTGTACACCGTGCATCGCACGGGCACATGTTCTAGTAATTATTAAAAAAATCTCAAGAATAATGAAATTATGTTCACAATATTTACAATAATACCCCTAAAATCCAACCCAATCTTCGACTAGAATAAGGGTTTTGCTCTCTTCATTTATATATATATATATGTATAAAGCACCCGCTCCGTTACCTTCTCCTCTTCTCCTTCTAATAGAGAGAGGAAAAGCAAGAATTCTCTCTCTAAAAATCCCTTTCCCATCTCCTATTCTATCACTACATCTTCACGTATATACACACGTTGCAATAAAAATCTATATACGCCATATATAGATTACCTCTCGGAGAGTTTGCGGCGGATTCAACTGTGGTGAATTTTGATTTGCGAGTTATGCAGGCTGATCAGACGGTTTTGAGTTTGAGACCTGGTGGTGGCAGTCGCGGCGGAAGCAGAGTGTTCGGCCCACGATTTGATTCATCGGCGGCTGCGAACTCCGATCTCCCCCTCCTGCGTCCTCATGGCGGTGCTGCTGCTTCTTCACTCCCTTCCTTCAAGGTCGGTGCCTTTCGCATCTCTTCGTCAGATCTAGTGTCTTGTTGATTTCGTTGGAGATCTTGTAGGTCTTGAGATTTATTAATTTGGTGTTTTGTCCAAGAATGTCGGTGCCTTTTTCAGCAGTAGCCGATTGAATGATTTCGGCAATAAAGTTCCCTTTCTTTATTTCTTTTTGAAGATTTTCTATGCCATCAGTTGATGCTTGAGCTTTTCATCTATTACTTTTGAGATTGTATTATCACAAGATTTATTTTCAAGAAGTTATTTTGAGACACGGATCGTAGTGTTGTTAAACAAAAGTTTACATTGGATGCTTGTACTGGTGGTTTTCGATTAATTTTCTCTTATGCGTTTGTACTATACGCTAGTTTTTTGGTACATTTATTTCCAATGAACCTCCTCATTACATTTACATATTAAAGTTCCGATTTTTGTCCTCAAATCTTGTGTGTGGCTTATAATTATGAAGTTGGTATTAAGCGGCAGTAAAAGTTGTTTTTCATATTAAAGTTATGATTTTTGCAGTTTAAACAGTCATCCTTGGTTTTTGTTTTAATGTGAAGTTCTGCTGCCTCCTGATGTTGTTTATTGTTGTTTATTACAGACTGGAGAATCTCGGTTTGAGGGTCACGAGCGGATCCGTTACACTAGAGATCTGTTACTTCAGCTAAGGGAGGTAACGCTTCTTCTTGATGTGTTCGAGTATAGACTCTGTTATAACTTATAAAGGATTCCCCCTCTTTTGTCAACGATTATGCGTGACCTCATATCTTTTCTGTTTGATATTCTTTATTAGGTGGTAGACATCCCAGAGAAAATTCTGAAAGTTAAACAAGAAGTTGATGCTGAGTTTGGTACAGATGTGAGCTGGAGTCGTGGAGAAAGTAATGTAAGCTTCATGATTAATCGCATACCATTATACCTCTTTTTACGGAAGGGATTTGTGTTTGCATGCATTTGGAATTTTCTTCTCCTGTCGGATATTGTTTGCTTAATTGCATTTGTTTTCCTTGATATATTCACAATTTTTTCTTTTCTATTTTTATTTAGCTCCCAGATCAGCAGCTCCAGAGCCGTTTCCCTGAGCAGGACAACCGTGACTGGCGTAATCGTTCGACACAATTGCCTGTCCCCGCAGAGGAGAGATCATGGGAGTCGGTAAGGGATAGAGACTCCGGTGGGAGGTGGCAACAAGATGCAAACCAGTACAATAGACAAGATCAAACCAATTCACAGTTTGCCAAATCACAGATATCTTTGAACCAAGGGGTAAGTTACCCCAATAATTGTACTGTGCAAGTGTCCTCTTGTAATTGTGAATTTGTGATATCATTGTGCCTGTGTAATTTATGTGAATTCCCGTTATTTAGCTATACTTGATCTAGCATATGAATTCCCGTTATTTAGCTATAGTTTTTGGGCGTTGTGTTCCTGAAAATACTAAGCATATTCCGCATTTTCTCTGAAACAGGCAGCACCAGCTCTAATTAAGGCTGACGCACCATGGTCTGCTCGAAGGGGAAATCTATCTGAGGAAGACCGTGTCCTGAAAACAGTGAAGGGGTAAAAATCTACATCCTTGCATATTATTATGCACTTTCTGTTGTGATTTATTCGAAAGCTTTCATTACAGTCTTGTTGCCTAGGAGGGTCAAGCAACTTATCCTAAACTTGGAGCTTCGTTACGCTCTTATCCTTATTGTGCCTTTAAAGTACATTCTTTTTGGATTGTTGATAGATTATTGGGAAAGATGCTAGTTTAGGTTGATGTTTACCTTCTTGTTATGGGAAAATTGTGTTGATCATTTTTTCTTCCTTGCAGAATATTGAACAAGCTTACTCCTGAGAAATTTGATCTTTTGAAGGGTCAATTGATCGACTCTGGGATAACAACAGCTGATATTTTGAAGGTACTAGATCCTTGAAAATTGATGCTGGTCATGGTTAATTTGTTTTACATTTTCACCCAAATTTCTTGAGACACTATATTTTGTTTGTGTCTAAGAGCTTATCTTTATTGGCATCAGGGTGTCATCTCCTTGATATTTGACAAGGCTGTGTTGGAACCGACGTTTTGCCCCATGTATGCTTTGCTCTGCTCGGATCTCAATGCAAAGCTTCCTCCATTCCCATCAGATGAGCCCGGTGGTAAACCAATTACATTCAAGCGGATTCTTTTGAACATCTGCCAGGAGGCATTTGAAGGTGCTGAAAAATTAAGGGAAGATGTTAAGCAGATGACTGCTCCTGAGCAAGAATCAGAGAGAAGGGATAAGGAGAGGTTAATCAAACTCCGAACACTTGGAAATATCCGCTTAATTGGAGAACTTCTGAAACAAAAGATGGTTCCTGAAAGGATTGTGCATCACATAGTTCAGGTTCTCCTTTTCTCTTTCATCTTGCATGTCTGCTTGCTTTTTATTGCAGAACGTCAACTTCGTCGTTATTAACTTATTATCTTTAATATGGAATTTTTTGAGCAGGAACTTCTGGGAGCGGATAGTTCAAGCTGTCCGGAAGAAGAGAATGTTGAGGCCATATGTCAATTCTTCATAACGATTGGGAAACAACTTGATGAGAACCAAAAGTCAAAGCGTATCAATGATACATATTTCAATCGCTTGAAGGAATTGTCAACAAACCCTCAGCTGGCTGCACGGCTTAGGTTTATGGTTCGGAATGTTCTAGATTTGCGTACGAACAATTGGATACCAAGACGAGAGGAGGTAACTTTCATAGATTGCTTTTTTCTTCTTTGTGCCATGATTTTCCTCGGAAGTATATCTTACATGGTTTTATGCCTTGTGATTTACCAGATAAAAGCCAAAACGATTAATGAAATACACATGGAAGCTGAAAAAAACCTGGGGTTACGTCCAGGTGTGACTGCTAGAAATAGCAGAGCCATTGCAGCTGGGGGTCAAGGGGGCCTTAACACTGCAGGCTTTCCAATGAATCTGCCTGGTACTGGTGGCAAGATGCCAGGGATGCCAGGAGTAAGGAAGATGCCTGGTATGCCCGGAATGGATAACGACAGCTGGGAGGTTCCCAGATCCCGAAATATGCCAAGGGGTGATGGTTCAATGGTTCAGCCTCCTACACGTGCTCAGCCTGCACTGTCAGGGAAGTCACCATCAGTGAACCAAAGATTCTTACCTCAAGGTACTGTTGGTGGTTTCATGGGTAGCAAAACTAGTGCCCTCCTGCAGGGTTCTGATGCGCCTGCTCGTGTGGAACCCGCGCCGTTTAGACAGTCTCCAGCAGCTCCAGTTGCTGTGAAAACAACTCCTGCTGCAAAATTGAATCCTGACGAGTTCAAGAGAAAGACAAAATCTCTATTAGAGGAATACTTCAGCATCAGACTCCTCGATGAAGCGCTCGAATGTGTTCAAGAACTGAAGTCCCCTGCTTATCATTCTGAATTTGTGAAAGAGGCTATATCACTTGGACTAGAGAAAGCCCCCCCTTGTGTTGAACCAGTCGCTAAACTGCTGGCCTACTTGTTCGAGAAGAAGGTTGTTAGCAAAGACAACATCAGAACAGGATGCCTCGATTATGCAGATCTACTTGAAGATCTCGCCATTGATTTACCAAAAGCCCCCGCTAATTTTGGTGAGATTATTGGTAAACTTGTCTTGGCAGGAGGGCTAGATTTCAAGGTTGTGAAGGAGATTCTGGTTAAAGTGGGCGACCCCTATTTCCTAAAGTCCGTGTTGACCGGTGCTATGAAGATCGTCAGCTCTGACCCAAACGGGACGAAGTTTCTAGGAGAACAGGCATCGGATGTTGCAGCGTGTGAGAACCTGTTCTAGAGTTGATGCTTTGTAACCTCACAGATGAAATATGCTCTCTCCTGGTCTCACAGTGAAGAACACAGGTGATGTTCGTTGGTTGTATATTTTTTCCCTGTTGAGGTCGTAATAGTGTATTATTAATAGAGAGGAAAAGTTTAGATTATAAAAAAGATTTTGATTCTGCATTGTGGCTAATCAGAGGCCATGATCACTCGAGGATGAAGGAAATGGTCCTGTTGTTTTGTACTTTGACTAGTTTTTATATTTTTTTTTTATTCTGGTTTGACTAGTTTTTATTGTGAGATCATAAATTTTACAACTTCTGAGTCCAATGTTTTGTTCTGGTATTATTTTGTTTCTCTTATCAATTTTTCAGTTGGAAATTTGGTGAAGTTACTCATAAAAGTTCTGCTGAATCTTGAGGTATCAAGTAAAGTTGGTGGAATATTGATTAAACCAAGACTATGAATGATTGAGAAACAAGTAATTTCAACCTAGATTAAACCAAGACTATGAATGCACTCTCAAATCATAATTTTGTCTATGCATGATAATACTATTGGTCAAAGACTGCATTTTTGGAAGGGGAAGCACCTTCTTCAGATGTAATAATCGGAATAAAGAAGGAAGAAACTCACAACTAGGTTTATCCATCTGCAGTTTAACATCTCTTTCATATTAGCTCTCCTCATTGTTGTTCCAAGACTTTAATTTTCTATAAAACACTAAAGAAAACTTTTTTTCCTTCCGTCGAGTAACAAAGGTACATTCTTTGGATCTCAAAACACTGTTTCACAACATAGAATCTCAAGTTTTGGTGTTCTCTACCAGCATTATCTTTTTTTACAGCAAAGGGATAATTTTTATCTTCCCACTTGCAACTCTGTATTAAGCCCAGATGGAATCTTCAAATACCCTTACAATGAGACTAATCTTATTGTTTAAAGCAAAATCACTTACAACTCTTTTTTTAAGCCAAATACCCTTATAATGAGACTAGGGACAGACACTGCAGGTTTCAATAAGTTAATACAGATCTTCATTAAGAACAATTCATATTTTTGAAAACCTATAGATAGGTTTGCTAATTGTTATAATCTAGTAAGTGAAGAAGAAACACTCGCTTCACACATGCGAGTACAGATCCAAACAAGATCAAGCAACCGGATACAGATCTTAACAAGAATTCACCCAAATCATAAAAATCCCAGAGTCAACAGCAGCACAAGAACTTCTACATAAGGAAATTCATCAAACAACCAAAATTGAACCCTAATTTCATCAATGTACTGGAACATCAAACTCTGGAAATCAGAGCAAATACAAATTATCCGAAACAGAAAAACAACTCCCATACAGAATCACAAAACACATCTCCACACTGAGAGCAACAACACGTGATAAGCAGCAACGTGAACGGTAAGATTAAGAGGAGAAAATTGGGGCAGAAGAAGCAGTACTAAGCGAGCTGGTAATAATCCCGATGGAATCGCTCCTGATCGATGAAGATAATAGCGTAGAGAGCGTAGATAATTCCAGGAATGTATCCCAGGATAGTCAGAAGCAAGCAGATGAAGAACTCAGTCTGCAAACAAAAAAAAAACAAAACTCATAGAAGAACACCAAGACGATCGCGACGAAAAAAGATTGAATTTCCCCAAATCATTCAAAGCAGCAAACAGAGAAGAGAGCTTACTGTGCAGCAACCATGGCGGATGCAAACTCCGAGAGGAGGGATTAAGATCGCGAGCACGATCGCACAGAAGAGTTCTAATCTCCCTCCCGCTCCCGACATGATAATGGTCTTCTCTTTGATTGATTCCGCTCTCTCTTGATATTTGAGTACAGTAGAGAGAGAGAGAGATAGTATTATAGATAATGACACATATATTTTATTATTTTATTTAATTGGTCAATTTATAATTATATATTTGTGCTGTGGAAAATTACACGATGAATCACATCCACAGCCGACACCTCTATTATTTCTTTCTTTCTTTATTAAAGTCTCTTTACCCACATGGATATCATTATATTAATTAATAAATATTCATTATGTTAAACAAACCTATAAATTTAATCATGAGTGTGTTAGAGATTAATGTAATGACTTTATTTAGAGACTTGACAGATATCAAGAGATACAATTTTGTTTCTAGCCAATGAGAATATGTATATGTACACTTGACTTAAATATAATTAATCTTCTATCGGCTTAAACATGTAATGTAACTTTCAAATACAATTCATGTTGAATGATCATCCTATTCTAACACTTGTTCTTCAAGAATGTAGTCATTACATTTGCTATATCTTAGGGAGAATTTGGCAAGTCTTTACCCAACAAGAAGGTCTGTAAGAGTTTCAAAGCTCTGGTTGGCTGAAAGAGAGGAACCTCGTGCCCGGCTCCTCTCACCGTTGCAAACGTTAGTCCTTCGTAGACCTCAGTCCATCCTCCCACCTGCAAATCATCACTAAACAAGTCACTACTCTTTCTTTACTTTTCCTTTCATGATTTGTGTGCTGCTAATATTTGCTCATTCATTACCTGGCCATCAGCATACCAAGGATACCATGGCGTTCTGATCTTCAGATTGAGATGGCTCAGAGAAAACCTAGTTGCTGTCACAGGAACTACTGCATCTGTATCCCCACTGCACAAGGTGATAGATAGATAGATGGCACAAATTAATCTTTAGTCTTCACTTCACTTCATGCATATGCATATCTCAAATAGTTTTTGTTTATGATGGATGACCTGAACACCCATATTCTAAGTCCTGCAGCAATCAGCTTTCTGTAAACAGGCAGCATCGAAGCAGCAGAGTCCTTCCAGTTCACTATAAGTGGATCACTGCCGTCTGCATATGCAGTGTCAACATTCATTCTTCTTTCTATCAACACACAGAGTGGCAAAGCAAAGCAAAGCACATACCTGCATGCTGTCCACTTGTATGAAATCCCAGTAGAATTTGCATGCAGCGCCCTCTGCACCTCCGGCCTATTGTAGTATATCTCAGCATACTTCTCACTACAAGGATCGTACCTAGGAAACCTCGAGTGCTTTAGATGATGTTTTTTCCTTGTCCTTCCTTGTGATTCTTCCTTGCACATCTCTGTGTATATATTGTACTGATTTATGTTCCCGATTTCCCGGTCGACGTGTCTGAGGGCGTCTTGGCAGTTCTGGGAAGTGTTCTTGAAGCTGTTGTTGCATGACTTCAAGAGTAGGGTGTATGTGTTATCTGATATCAAGGAGTGGCTCCACCAGTAAGTCACTGTCCCAATGTAATCATAGTAACTGTCTGTGTCTGCATTTCCTACCTGCATTGTGCGTTAGTGCATTGCTAATGCAAACAGCAGGCTTAAGTATGTGTGAAGGTGAGTGGGATTACTATGAAGCCTTTGAGGTTGATGATGGGGTGCGAAGATCGGTTGTTGTAGTCGTGTATCTTGTTTGCTAATTGCGGGACGTAATGGCCTGCCAAGAACACGAACCGTGGAATAATGAGACGGGGAGAGTATCGAAATCGAGGGAGGATATTGGTGAGTATGTTGTGTAGTACCTGCATAGCTCTCCCCAGAGATGTACAAGTCTCTGTATCTGTACTGTGGAAACCTATCCATCCATTTTATGAGGAAAATGAGAGCATCCTCAGCTGTGCCAATGACCAGCAAAAATCTTGGTGTGAGTTATGTTTAGGGGCGTAAACGAACCGAGTATTAAGCTCGTTTAGAATATTTGGATGTTCGATTATGAGTGATAAGCTATATTGATAAAACAAATAATTGGACATTCGTAAGATTGCTAAATTAGGTCAAAATTCAACAATTCATTATTTACTCATCAAGTAAACACTAAATTAATTTGGACTATATTTATCAATACATCCTATCATGCAAAGTAAACATCATTGGATACATACATGGACATGGAAAAGAAAGTTTCTGCATTTATATGTGGATCAACCTGTTCTTTCGTCTCCCGAATCCTCGAGGTTCGAGCTCGTGTTCGTGTATGAGAAGCCAACACCAGCTGGGGACTCAAGAAACAGAAGATTTGCCTCTGCAAGTGCAAAAGAAATATTAAGTAGAGTTGAGTATAGATTTCTTTACTTAATATATATATAGTTAGTACCTGAGTTCCATGAGTAGTTGTTGAGATAGAGAGATGAGCCATTGTTGTTGATTCTGAATGGCCCTATTTCTTCTGATGCTCCATATGCTACTGATGAACACCCTGGACCTGCACTACCCAATCTTTCTTTACTACTCACTCTTTCGTTCCAATAATCAAGACATATTTTTTAGCACGATTATTAAAAATAATGTAAAAGTTATAATTAACAAGGTCACCACAAGCAAAGGGTTCTTTTTGTTTGTTAAATGAGAAATACACAACTGAATCTATTAAAATAATAATGTGTGTAAAAATAAAAATAAACAGAAGTAGTACAAAAAAGGGTTTCTTGTCGGACATGAGAGTCAGATTATCTGGCTGTGAAGGTGACTGACAGTAGCCGGCGGCGCAGTTTAACGAAGTAGTAATTGGTGGGGGCTGGTGCTAAAGTGCGCCGGGGGTAGATGAGAGTGATTTCATGGCTAATCTCGAAAGCATGACGATGAGTGTGACACTTTTAAGTGCAATTGAGTCAGTGTGTGTGTGTGTGGATGCATGCATGTGTCCAATTAATTTCATTTAGTATTTATTTTGTTAAGTTCCAAAACATTTGCATGTTATTGTGAAATGAGTTAAAGTACATTAATGGATGAGACAAGGCCAGCACCTACTTTACTAACTTATCATTAATATATTTATCTTATTATGAAAATGTATTAAAAGAAAAGAAAAGGAATCACCTAGCTAGCTAGTGACAAAAGAAGACTTTTACAAGAATCACTTAATCATCCCATGCACAACAACAACAACAAAGGCCAGAAAACACAATTTTACTAATTAATCCCATGTACAAATCGAATTATCAATCTCTAAATTACTAATTAGTTTGTTATAATTACTACACGTGGCAGGTGCCCATTTTCCTATAGATGTACGTGTGTATGCTAAAGCTAGACACAATTTGATGCATTTTAATAGGGCTGGCTAGGCATATATAGTTAGCAGCTAATGTAATTATACAGAATTTACTCAATATGTCACATCCTCTTCATAAATGATGGAAATTACCCATTTTTTTATGTTTTCCCAATATTATTACCGAACAGTAACGGGAGAGGGAAAGAATAGTAATTTTATTTTTGTAAGAATTAATAAAAAAGATTAATTAATGGGTATAGAAAGTTATAACCTCCATTGAGCCAGAGAAGGAGGGGCTTGGATGGTGGGTGACCGGTTGCTTCGGTCATCCAGTAAAAGAGGGCGCGCCCTTGCTCTTCGTTCACCGTCACGTAACCCGCAAACTGGGAGAACTTCACCGGCGGCTGCCCCGGCAGCGCCGTTACCCGGTCGCCCTCTTGCTCATGCCTACTGCTTCTTGATGACCTCAAAATTATCGCTAAGCACAAGGCAACCATCATCTTCCTTCCTGCTTTCTGCTCCATTGACATTTGACACCAAGAATTAATTAATTGAGCTCTGTGTGTGTGTGTGTAGTGATTGACAGAAGTTGCAGCAAGAATGAGTTTGATAGATAGAGAGATGTTTTCAACAATCCATCCTGGATGCATGTGGGAGTAAGAGAGAGAGTGAGAGATTGAGACTGAGAGAGAGAGAGAGAGGTGTTCATGGAGGCATTTATGGGAACTTCAACAAGTCTTGAAATAGGTACACACGCATGCATGCTGCTTAGCTTCAATATATACATATATTGTGTATATATTAGGACCAATATTAACCCTGTCTGTGCAGTGACTCTCTCTGTCAGCTGTCTGTCTGTATGTATGTCTCTATTTATATATAATATATATATATAGTTGGTGACTGGTGTGTTGTGTACAGCGAGAGAGATGAATGCATGTTAAATAAGGAAGATGGGAGAAGTGAATAGAATTTATTATCAAAAAAAGTTAAAAACTGTTGACTGATACAGTACTGATACTCATCAATACTGATCATTGATCAACGGAAGAGAAGGGAGAGTGAGAGAGAGAAAGAGAGAGAGAGAGATCAACTACAAATCATAAATTAGATGCAATTATAAAAATTAATTATGGGTGCCATAATAATTTTGCACTGAAACCAAGGAATTGGCTCCAAACCACAAGTCAAAATACACTGACAAAATAATAAGCCGCCTCTCCTCCTGGTAATAGTATTCAACAAACATACTCAATCAACCATCAATGTCAAAAAGCAAGCCAAGTACACACAAATTCAGAACACTATTCACATTAAGTATAGCTTTTTTATAACATCCAACACAATATAGTAGGAGTATTCAAGATTACAAAAATGATATACAGAGAAGAAATTTAAAAATCTATAGAATATATATATATATATATATATATATAATAATGGGATTTCAGGTACTGTAACAAGACCTCAATAGCCTTGAAAAGCATAAACAGCTAGAGATGCTTGCAATCTGTATCCACCTTAAAATGGGAGTGGAAGAATCTTCTTTTCTTTTCTGCAGGTGTTATGGATTCATCACTTTGTAAACATCAAACATTCGAATGTACCTGGTGATTGGTGAATCATGCTCATGTATAATGCCATTGGGATATTAGTTATGAGCAGTAAAAGGACAGCTAGCTTGTTCAAGCTTTGGACCTTCTCCCGGTTTCCTTTTCTTCATTTCTTCCCTAATTTCCTCTTCTCCCAAATGGGTTCTGAGTAGTCAGCCGAGTTCCCGACTCTGTGCGCGCGCTAACTCAGTAACAGGAAAATCGGTTCCATTCCCAGCTGATGTCTCAACAATTTCGGTTGGAACAACAAGACTCAAGTACCGCTTTCGTATATAAAAATCGAATTCGAGTTTAATCTTATTTGAATTGGATTCATACTCCGTTCAAGATCATTAGATATTTAAATATTAGATCATAATTGAATGGCTAACATTATATTAGATCATAATTTGAATACTCGGGCTCGAAAAAAATTCGAACTTGATTAGAAAGAACAAGCTTTTATAAGCATAAGAATAGTTGAGAAATAGTTTAATTTGTTTATGGCTCTATTCTAATTTTAAAAGTAGCTTCAATGTTTAATTAAAGCGAGTTTATCTTGTAATCTTGTCTAATTCGATTTCAAATAGAAGTATACTAACAAGCTATTATAAATCAAGATAGGCTTCGTAAATAACAAAATGAGAATATTAAGACAACGATTAATTCCTCAAAAACATTATTAGTACAAAAACTACAAAATGCAACTAAAAAAAAAAAAAAAACTTTCATGCACAACCTTCAACCAAGATGGGTTCATCATCGTCATCAGTCTTCTTCTCCTTAGATTCATCCTCCACGTCATCTTTCTTCCCCAAATTACCCCTGCCCTTGCCCCCAATTTCCAGCCCTTGCAATCCATCAACGCACGGCTTCTCCCCTCCCTCCGGCAAACCCGGTCCCACCACCGCATCTGC
This sequence comes from Leonotis leonurus, assembly GCA_026898415.1. NCBI lineage: Eukaryota > Viridiplantae > Streptophyta > Magnoliopsida > Lamiales > Lamiaceae > Leonotis > Leonotis leonurus. The sequence continues at coordinate 1,145,322 of JAPKLX010000009.1, forward strand.
TTGCCCTTCCGCATCTCCGCCTCCCACCGCCACTCTATCTCCCGCAGCTCCGCCGCCTTTCTCCACAGCCCAGCCCTCGGAGGGTGCATCGACGCCCTCGGTTATTCCGACGAGGGCGTCGGAGGAGTCTTCCCATGAATCTTCCACGCATCCGCCTTCATCGTCGGAGTCAGAAACGAAGGATCTGACGGCGGAGGCGGCTTTCAGAAACGCCTCCTTAATGGAATCCGGCGGCAGCGCGCAGTCCTCCAGGCCGGCATCTTCGAGCCGCGGCGGAATGATCTTGTCGATGATTGATTTGGCTTCTCCCGCCGCTTCCATTCCGGTGGGTGATTGATTCCCTCTTTCTCGAAGAAGCAATCGATTGATTGATACGAAATGAAGAGATTTGGAGGCAGATGAACTCTGTTTGTGTCCCAAGCCCTCGCCTTTTGACCCTACAACAGAATGTCGGTTCTAAGCATCGAGTCGGCTTAAAGGAAATTTCATTCATTACTAATTTAACCCACAAACTTCATGCCAATTGCGTTTTCGCCCCCCTAAATATCCTTCAAAACTAAAGGCTGAAAAATATTAGAATATGTTTTAATTATATGAAAATACATTAACTTTGGCTGAAATACAATATAAATGCAAATTTTCAAATGCAAATCATAAATTTTGCTAAGTTTTACAATTATTTATCATCCTAAATTCAAAATAATAATACCTTTCAAAGAGAATACAGAGAACTAACTATATTCTTGCTGGAATCTTCAAAGGAATCAAAGATCAATTCGTTCTGTTAGACCAAATCACCTTACCGAAGGAAACACAAAGTTACTTTGACAATGACTTAAACCCACAGACAAAAAAAAATGAACTCTAGTTGCAGAATACGAACACAACAAAGAAGATGATGACACAGTAGTTAACGTGGTTCGGTTGTGATCAACCTACGTCCACGGTGAAGTCAGCCGTTCAATCTTTATTTCCAAGATGAAGAGATATAGATCACAGAACTCCAAGAAAGTAGCTGCTTCTTCCTTTTACAATTACTCACCCTCAATTCTCACTATTGCGTGTGTGTAATTTTATGTGCAAAAGTCAAGTTATCTTCCCAGTAACTAATCTATACATATATAACAATAGACTAGCTTATAACTGACTACAACCCAAATATACAATTCTACCCTTTAAAGATATCAGCAATAATGCATGCATGGGATTGAAGAGATTCCTCTGCCATGTCATCACCAAATAACAGCAAAATGAACTAATTCCTCATCTTGAAGATTTGCATTCATTATTCGTTCAACATCCAGATGCAAATCTTGACCAGAGCTCGTGCACATATTCAGTCACAAATCTACCCGTTCACTATTGCACTCCAAGGCAGGAGCAGGAGCAGTCAAGCCATCCACTTTCATCATAGTGAAGTATTTAGATGGCACCAATGCACCAGCCTTACTGCACAGATCCACAACGGCAGGCGCATGGCCATAATAATTGCGTCCATGATCAAGAAGCGTAGGCGGATCTTGCCTACGCCTCGCCCAAACTATTTTGGGTGGAACTAAGTCATCCACCCTCGCCTTCTTCCAGAAATGAGTCCCGTGCCAACTCTCGTACTTGAACACCCCACATGTTCGAGCTTTATGCCCCGACGGGCCTACGTGAACCTCACAACAGTGTTTACAGACTCTTGCTGGGTACACTAACAATAACTTGTGAACTCCAGACCGAAGCTTCTCCCATGCGTTCAGAGTTTGCCTAGCTACCGATCTCAAATCATCATCTGATAATGTCTCTGAGCTGGTAGGGTTATCTGCATTGAGAAGCATCGTTGAAGAAAGAATTTGATCGTTGGCATCTACCCCTGCCTGCAGGCAGAGCTCCACAACTGCAGGAATGCGTTGATGATCGAACCTTTCATGATGTTTGATTATTTTCTGAAACATTTTCTCCAAGTGAAAAGATTCTACAGGGACTATGACGTCATCTACGCGCCCTCTTACCCATTCGTGGACCTTTTTCTTCTCATGGCGCCGGTAGCCATGACAAGTTTGGATCAAATGACCACCTTCACCTATATAAGTTTCTGGGCAGTATCTGTCACAAGTAAAATAGGAAATATAAAAATGAACAACTTGCAGATAGATGTTACTTCACATATTGGGGATTCAAGTTGGTGTCTCCACTGCTTCATTAGAGCTAGTTTCTTTCTTCTACCACTATATACGAAATCAACTCTTAAGTTCACAGAAGAAGAGCATAGTCTGATACCATAGATCTTATATTTTCACAAACAACCCTTAGATGTATTAAAGATAGCAAATTGTGTCTTCTGATGCAAATTAAACGTTAAAAGTACAGTTAAGCAGGATAACACTAAACAAGTTCTCCTATTTTTAACTCTCCTCCTTTTCTCAATTAGCTACCACATCAATATACCTAAACTGTACAGCAAAAACTGCAGTGCTAAATGATCCATTCATGTAATGACACATAAATTGATGGAAGCATGTCCTTATACTTAGAGTTGAGTATCTACGATTAAATGGTTTTAGCAAGTCCAAGGTTTTTCAATTCGTGAATTAGCTAAATCGTTACTACAACATCTAAAGCTAATCGCCAATAGAGAAGTGCCCAACAATAAGTTCAACAGTTTATAGAGAACAGTCAAATGCTGAGATCTAGCAATGATTTCTGATTAAAAGAAGACAAAGGAGGTTTAGTGCAATTACTTGCAAGCCCAAACGGGGATGTGGTGGATGAGTGTTGAGACTCCAGTGTAGAGGGCGTGCCGGGCGCGGAGGACTTCACGCGCCACCGGAAGCATGGGACCGAAGGGATAATCCTTGGCGCGATGCTCAATTCGCTTCAATATCATAGGCCTGAGCTTCCTTAGGTCCACCCCGCGATGCGATCTCGTGCTGTGACTTCTTAGCCCTTTTATCAGCTCTTCGAGAGCTAGGGATTTGTTTCTCCATAGATTGAGATTGCCGGAGTTCATATCGATATTACAATCACAGCAAACAACGAGAAACTGGGTTGCTCAACGCCCAACTTGCAATTCAACTTCTGTTGTACATATAACCAGTTTGGGGAAGAAGAAGATGAAAGAGGACGGCCATTTTAATTAGGGACATTTCTTGCTTTTCTTTTTCTCTTTTTTTACGTTTCTTTTTCTTTTTTATTTGTTTTTATTTTATTGTTGAAATAAATAAATTACCCTTTAACGTATTCGCGGTGATAAAAATTTATTTTTTATTTATTATAATATACTTTAATATTTATTATTATAAAATGATATAAAATCAAAATCAAAATTAATAATAATTTATAAATTTATATAAGTAATATTGTCATGTCAACCACATACTTACGCGCGACTCTAGTTGTTTCAATTGTTTGACGTTTTCACTTCTCATTATATTTGTATGCAAAAAATAATGTAAAATATTTTTATCATAAATATAATATAAAAAAAAAGATTAAATCTAGCATCTTAAGTTGGATTTCCACTTTTCTTATCATTTATACTTAAAAACTTTAAAATAGTTAATTTTTATGTTTTCGAATAGAATTTCTCTTTTTTAACGACATTAATGAAAAAACAATTGTATATATATACATATAGTTCACAATTGGTTAAAAGGAGACTCCATCATAATTATATAGGTTACTTTCATAAACATTGACATATTTAAAACACAAAGGAGAAAAAGGGAAGTCCAACTCCAACATCAAGAAAATAACAACCACGAGAACAACACAATTAATGGATCGTTACATTTAAGGATAAGTTGATTGTAGCATTAAACGAAGGCGATCTTGGCGTATTGGGCAAAACGAGATTAGGCAATTATGGGAACTTGGGAATATCCATCTTCGGAAGCTCGGGTATTTCAGGCTTTGCCAAAACTGGAATCTCCAGTTTTGGCATAGCCGGCAGCTCTGGAATTTCAGGCTTTGGCAAAGTTGGGAACTCGGGAATCTCAAGTTCTGGCAATTCCGGAATTTCTATTTTTGGAAATGCCGGGATTTCTGGTAAGGAAATTGGTGACTCTAGGAGACGGCGTGCCTCGATCGGGGACGCTGCAACCATGATTAAGAGCAAGGCTAACAATGAATAAAGAGTACGAGTGTGTTTTGCTGCCATTGTTTAATTTGATCAAATTTTACAAAAGAAAAGGATGTGTTTGAATTGAAGTGAAGATTGCAAGGTAAATTAGGGTTTATATAGAGAGTGTGGGATGAGACGTGGAAAAGCATTAATATTGTTAGATTTGATCGGTGGGAAATATAAGAGAGTTAGTTCAACTTCTACCTTTACTACACCAATTCAATTATGTTTGATTATGTTTCAATGTAATGCTTTTGGCGTCTATAGTTTGTCGTTTGTATTTTATTTAAACGATAAATTAAAAATAATATTTTATACTCTCCCTCGACACACTTCACTACAAAAAATGCATATATAATAACGGAATAGTGACAGAAAAATTTTCCGTTTCTAAATTATAACGGATTAACAACGGAATTGTTATGGAACTTTTGTAAAATTTTAGTAACGGAAATAATGACAGAATTTTCCGTTACAGTTCCGTTACTAAAATTGAAGAAACCATCCTAAAAACGAAAATTCCGTTACAACTCCGTTGTTATATATAGTAACGGAATATATTCCGTTTTTAAATTTTTTAGCAACAATCGATATTAGTACGAATAGATCCGTTACTAAAACTTTTAGGAAGGGAATTTTTTTTTATAGTACTTTTTTTATTAGGACGTCCCACTAAACTTGACACATTGCAAAAAGTAAAAATTAACTCTTCAAAAATGTGTGGACTCTACCATTTTTATAACTTTTACACTACTTTATACACCCTCCTTAATAATCGCGCCGCGTCTAAGTTTAGTGGGAATAAATACATTTTATTAGATAATGTGTATTTTCGTTTTCATTAGGGACTTATGCAAAATTTGTATTTAGATTGGGCTGATATTTAATGTAGCTACACTGTTGATCCACCCATAATTTTCATAATAATATTTATTTACCAGTTTGTGTATTTTTTAAATACTTCATTAAGTTTATGATAATGATAGAATTACAAATTAGCATTTATTATTCTTTCCGTCTCGCTAAATGTGACCATTTTTTTAAAAAAGAAACAATTTTACCTTTAAAATACATATTTCCTACGATTAGCGGGATGGTCGATATTATAAAATATAAGTACTATCTATCACAATCAATTGTTTGTTTGGTTTGACAAAACGACCACCTAAGTCAGAGATATAATAATTTCGATCACTTTGTGACGTGTTCTAAAATTGCATTACTTAATTTTAAATTTGTTATGGCTAATCAATTTTTTTGCGCATGTTAAATTTTGAAAAGCTAACAAGCCACTTATAATTATTTACTTGTAATTCTAGTCACTTTTTTAGGTCATTTTGCACTTTTGCACTTGTAATTTATATTTCCCTTATTTGTCATTATGCACTTTTGCACATTATAAAAGGCTAATAAATTTATTAATTTATCATAGTGATTTTATTCTCAAGGTAAAGATGATACATGTTAATATATATTTTTCTACTATTTGAAATATTGCATTATTATCGATTTTATTTATCAATATCTATCACTACAAATTACAAGGTGTTTGTTTTAGTAGCAAACCGTTGAAAATGAACGACCATCAACACATAATACACTACTTTCAATCCCTATTTCCCACTTGTCAATCAACAATTGTTTTATATCCTTATATATATATATATAAACTTCCTCATTTCCCCTAAAAAATTAATAAATAAGGGAAATATAAATAAAAATACGATATATTTAATATATAATAATAAAATATAAAAAATAATAAGTGATCGAAGCGAAAATGGTTGCACCGGGAAACGTGAACGCGAAAGGCGTGCAATCGCCGGCGCCGCCGTTGAAGGGCGCGGGAGGGGCAGCCGCGCAGGCGATGGGGCAACCGGAGGGGGGCCACCAGGGGACGCCCCGGCCGGGATCGGCGACGCAGCACTCGACGGAGGTGCTCCACCAGCGAAAGAAGCTCCCCCTCTGCCCGGCTAGGGCGGCGCTCGGCGGCTTCGCCTTCGTGGCGGCCATCGCTTATATGACTCTCTATTCCAAGAAGAAGCCCGAGGCCTCCGCCCTCGACGTCGCCAAGGTCGGATCCGGCACCGCCACCCCTAAGAACACCCACCCCCGCAACTAGACCAGCCGGAATCTCCGCCGCCGCCGCTGCCGGAATTTATCGCTCGTGTTTGTTGTATCTGTTGTTATGCCGCTGTGATTTTAATTTAATTTTATGTTTTATTTATTTATTTTATTGTACATGCAAGACAATAAAAGAGCACGACGTGAGATTTGCATATCTATTCATTGAATATTCATTTTCACAAAGATTAACTATTTATATTCAATTTAACTCGTCTCATGTTAATATATAAAATAATTAACTATTTGAAAAGTTACGAGGGTTTTATGAATGTATTTTTTATTAATATATGTGATGAATGTAAGGGTATATATTATATTCAATGAGGCATGGTGAATAAAAATTAACTCCAGATCTTTGTGATTTTTTTGTCGAAAATGTGTAGGGTCCTCCTAAGTCCTAATGTGCAATTACAAAATCGTTTTATTTTCTTTGCTTATTAGAGAAACCTCTATGGAGTGAGCAATAATTCAAATCCAAAAACTCTATATTTTAGCTATCCGACTTGAATTCGAAACAAATTATTTATATTTGGACCCTACAAAAGCTAAAATATAAAAAATAGGGCTTTAATTCAGGCTGGAAGGCTAAAATTACTCGCAGTAAAAGTGAATGAGTTATTTGCAACTTTAGTTTTTCTGTAAAGACAAGAATAGTAATTAGGAAATGTGAAATTTCCCTTGTGCGGTGAGGTTTGGAAGTTGCTCCTCTGCTCTGCTGCAAAATCACTATTCTCGAAGCTAATACTCAATCCCCAAATTACACGATGTGATCAAACCCTATTCCACAAATCAATCCCAACTATCGCCGCAAATGGAATTATCTCTCAGTTTTCAATCTTCTTCATTTTCCTATTCACGTAATCGTCCATGTGAGTTCCTCCCTCTTTCTCAACTATTATGTATGCATAGTTATGTATAAGGATATGAATGTTTTGTGTTATGCGACTGTGAATAGGATGAGTTTAGACATTGATGCTCTATATATATTTGAGTTTTGTAGGATATCTAATTTTGTTTTGTGTGATTGCTGATTTTGCAGGTGTGAAGAGTCGATCGGTTTCCACTGGGCCTTGCAGTGGATTGGTAATTAAATAACTCTCGTGTTGTATTTCTCTTTTAATGATAGAACGAAGATGATTAGTTAGATATATCAACATGATGTTTTGCTTTAGTGGTACACTAAAACATGTAAGCATTGCTGATTGAAGGAAGGTATATACTATGTAGTGCCGATTTGTTATGTGAATGAGACTCTAGCATAGCTTATCAGGTCTAGAGGATATAGTAGAGTGATTAATGTTGCATCTTTGAATGTACTTATGCCAATCCAACTTCTGGTGACCTTTCTGTTGCTGAATATTGATTAGCAGTTGGCTTTTCCTCATGGATTCCGCTTTAGCTGTGTTGCGGGAAAACGGATAAGTCAAAGACGTTCACAGACATGTGAGTGAACTTTTATGAATCTATAGTTAACACTTTGGAAGGTTTATTCAACACGATCTGTATTAAACTGTTACAGCACACTGTGACTACGTATTGTGAATTAGAATTTTATTAACATCAAATGCCTTGTTAAAACCTTCCACGTTTATGTATACATACTCAACGTATAGAAAATATATGCCAAGCTATGTACTCTTTGTAAATAGTGTGGCTTTCTGCTTTTATATTCCTCTCCACTTCTCTATTACTTCCTTTTCTTTTATTGTAGTTTCTACTTTCTAGTTTGTTATTGTTCCTTCCATAATCATCATCATACTCACATGTCTTCAATTGGAATTTGGACATGAAATAAGATTGTAGACGTGTGATGCTAATCTATACTGATGTTTGAGTAGGTAACATGTTATGATCCAAAAAAAGTTGGGTTGAAGTCTGCCTGCTTAATATCCTTTAATTGCTTTTAACTAGTTTCTTTTTGCTCATATAGATGGTCCTCTACATGAAACAATGTGTGGTTCAAGTGAAAATCACTATCCTTTTCAGAGCTCTTTGTTCCATGAAGAGCAGCTGCACAGAACATTTAAGGGTTATGGGCATCGTAGAAGGAAAACTTTTTTAAGAGACTTCATTGTTAGATCTGAGCTTGCAGATGCCGGATCTGCTGGATCTCCACACCCATCATCAGGTATGCTTTTTAGTCTGGTGTTATTCTTGATTTAAGTTGCTAACTTTCTTAGTCCCACCACTCACTTTTCTGATCTTCATTGCAGAAATTTGGTTCAGTTCAAAGGTTAGAGGAATTTGTTTCTATGTTGCAACATCTCTTGCTGCCATCACTTTGTTCATGCCAATGGTTATACAGCATCCACTTGTGCTCATGTTTGATCGATACCGCCGCAAAGCCCAGCATCTTGTTGCAAAAGCATGGGCTTCTGTGTCAGTTGCTCCTTTTTACAAGATTGAGTATGAGGGATTGGAGAATCTTCCTCAAACTGATACCCCTGCCATGTATGTGTCAAACCACCAAAGCTTTTTAGATATCTATACCCTTCTGACCCTTGGGATAAGCTTTAAATTCATTAGCAAGACATCAATTTTTCTCTATCCTATTATTGGATGGGCCATGTTTCTGCTGGGAGTCATTCCTTTAAAGCGCACAGACAGCAGAAGCCAATTGGTATGTGAATCTTCTTTAAATACTTATCTCATACCAAAGCAAGTGTGCTGTTCAATTATAGTCCCAACTTGAACATTGAGGAACATGATAATAAGGTTCATTAATCTAGTCGATATATTAGCACTTCATTAAATTGTTACGACCATAAATGTAGGAATGCTTAAAGCAGTGCATGTCCCTGATCAAGAAGGGCGCATCAGTCTTTTTCTTCCCAGAGGGTACTCGAAGTAGAGATGGAAAATTGGGTAACTTTAAGGTATTATTTTTCTATCTTAGATAGCATTCATTTATCTTGATCAGTATTATCTCAACACTGATAGGATTGGAGGTTTGTGTATTCTTTTGAGTTCTCTTTCTCTCGAGCAATGCTGAATGGGGTTGGTTTGAAATTGCAGAAACTCTGTTAAATATCTACTGTTAACCTTCAAATTTTTTAATATTAGTAAATATATTGAGAACAAATGCAAGGGAAACTTTGATGCTTCCCTTTTAGGCTTCTATTTATCTTGTGGAAAATGTACCTCACCTACACTGCTATACATGTTTGAATAGCATCTATAACCTTCACCTATGACTCAAGTGAAGCAGTCAATGCAGTCATCCTCAAACTGCAATCCCACTCAACTCTTAATGTTCTTTTCATCATATTGATTAATCCAGTAAATAACTCACACTCTGATCTAAACAAGTGTTCCTTCTCCTGTATGGTCGATTAATTTGCAGAAAGGTGCGTTTACTATTGCTGCAAAGACCGGGGTGCCCGTTGTTCCAATTACTCTGGTTGGAACAGGCAAAATCATGCCTCCTGGAATGGAACGAGAACTGAATCCAGGATCTGTGAAAGTTATCATTCACCCGTATATTGTAGGAAACAATCCGGATGAACTTTGCAAAGAGGCTAGAAATATCATCGCTCAAGAACTCGTTCGCCAAGGCTAGAGAACCAGGAGAGTCACATTTTTGTTTCACACACTAGAAATCAAGATTTTGAAGAGCATTGAGATAGTGTGAGATGAGAATATTTGCTCGCCCTCCTTTTTTTGGTGTATCTACTGATTTAATTGCAACAATAAATTGATAATTAGTTCAGGCTAGAAGTTTTTTTCTTTGCTGTCCTTTTTCTTTATATTTTTTGCTGTCTATTTTTTCTTTATATTTTTTAGCCTGTTTGTTAATAATTGTACGAAATTAGCAATGATTGAAGCTGGATATTCAGATTTTGACATTTTTATAAAATCTGAAGCCTAACTAATTTATGATTGTGTATAGCTTTAATGAGCTGAATGCGCTCCCAAAATGGGTCTATCTTTTTGAGTGAGTGAAATTATTTTGAATTTAATAAGTAGCATTTTATTGTGTAAGAAATGTAAATCTATTGGTTTGTGTACATTGATCAGACACGTTCAATTCGAATCGAATTTGAGCCTGAGTTTTGCCGACGTTCACTTCTCATTAATTCGAATTTGAGCCTGAGTCTTGCAGACGTTGAATGCACTTGCCGACCGCATGTGTAACCGTAATAATTTGTAGTACTACTGTTTATTACCCAACTGAATGCCAATAGGTGTCTTATATTCTATATTTATAAAGAAGACAAACAAGTAGATTGAATGATATTCACAAAGATATTGTAACCATTGAATTGAATCCTTTAATTTTCTCATCCACATTATTAATCACGTAATATACTAAAAATCCAAATTGTCATTGACTAGGAGTCCAAACAGCACATTTTATAATATAAAATTATTTTATTTTTAAAACCATAATAAATATATATAATTAATTAAAATGGTTGCTGGAAATATCGCAAAAGATTGCGTATTTTCTGACTAAATCAGTTAAAAACCTTCGAATTAATAAAAAAAAACTGACAGGAATATAAAATTAATAAAATTATGAAAATTGGTAAAATTGAAAGGACATATGTGTCATTTTCCAAATTGTGCTCCCCCACTTCTGTCTATATAGCGTCTTGGATAAATTTTGACTTCACCTCTGCAATCTCTTCCTCTCTCTCTCTCTCTCTTATTTCATGTTGCAGAAAGGAAAGCAAATTAATGGATTAGTACCTTCGAATTTTGCGGTAAGTATCTCTGTTTGATCTACTCTAGTTATATATCTGAATCTGAAGTAGTACTGGTACCTATGATTGTTAATTTTTTATTTTTTACCAACTGCGAGAAGCATTATTCTTTTTTGCTTGATGGATTTTGATGTTAGATTCTGCGATAGCTAATTTACAGTCGTGTTCTGCAATATCATGGAGTTTCGATTTTGATGATCGCTGAGCTGGCCCTTATGTAGAAGTTGGAGTTACAAATTATAGTTGTAGTCGATTTGTCGTTTTTCTTTGGTGTATGAGGAAGAGGCAGTTAAATTGTGTCAAAAGACTGATTTTTGTACGGTTATATGGTGATTTGCGGGAATTTGTGGGATAGTTAATGAAAAATGAGGAGAATCGGTCATTTGTGAAATTGATGAGCTTAGAGAAATGGATTCTGTTGACCTAGAGAAGAATTTGTCTGTTCGATTGGAAAGTCCAGTTTCCGGGAGTGTTTCTTTATAGCAAACTATGATAGACTCTGTACTACAAATTCGGGGGTGGAGTGTTTTGGGAATTAAATTTGAGATGTCAAGTTTTAAGATGGATCTTTGAAGTAGGAACTTCATTCTTTTTAGTAAGACTTCTGCTAATGTGGTGTAAATTTTATAGTTTGGACTTTCTGGCGATGACTGATTCATAAGTTCTTGCAAAGGCTTTGTTCTGTATATTTTTTTCTCCAAGATTAGGGAGATGTAGAAGTTAGAACTGACGAGATATAGTTTTGCATTGCTGCGTGCAATAAGTTCAGCTCTTGCATATTGAATTGCAATAGTTTTACTTTCAGCTATATTATGAAATAATATATATTAAGCAAAGCTGGTAATAACTTTGATTCTGGGTTATGATATGAGTTGCATGAAATTCCTTCTAACATGGAATGAGACCGGTTGAATTATTTCCGAAGTTGTAGAAATATATTGAAGTTAGTGTAAATCAATAAACTATTTTGACATGTTCAATTTTGAATTAACTTGGGAATAGGTCCTCTTTTTGTTGATCAACTATGAGTCTATGACTTATTATTACTGAAATACCAACTTTTGATATGCCCAGCGATGCCTTTTGTTCCTACTTGATTTGCATATTTGAGAGTATTCCAGGCTGTGGTTTGAAAATTGCCAAGGATGTGCACATCTTGTTTGCTTTTTGTCCCACCTATGTTAGATGATACTTGATCGAATTTTAAGAAATGATAGGAGTCAAAGCACATGGTTTGTGCTTTCTATATTCATACTACTTGCACTATTCAGTGTGATTGCCTAAAATGAGGGCAAACAAATAATGAAATTAATTCCTATAGCACATTACGCCTTATATAATACTGGTTACACTTCTCTATTCTGATTGCAGGCAAACTTATTTAATCATACAAAATGTTTGATTGTGGTCCAAAGACCCAATACATCACGGGGCAGCGGGACAAGTTTGTAAGGTATCCTTTTCATTTGCTTATACAATTCATAGGATGTAGATTTATCTAATCCATTGGCTTCACTAAGGTTAGACTGCTTACTCTAAAAATGCTTCCATGAATAAGTGGATTTGAGTAAATATAATCTGTAAAACTCTGGCAAACGCATGCTCAATCATGACTGTACAGTAACTACATGTCTTCATCAGTTCACTTAAGAAAAACTATTCTGCTTTATGGTCTCTTCTTAGGTATGTGATTATAAAGGTATTTTCTTCTTCCTTTTGTTATTAGGTTGGATGAGTTGGACTCCAGACTCTCTTCCCCATCTACTTCAGCTGCTACAAACAAATGTGGCTTGAGTATCGATGGTTTGGGCCGTAATCATAAAAGTCCTGCTCCTTCGAAGTCCTTTAAGAGAGGAATGAAGAAAGGATCTCAAGGACTAAAATCTATTGGCCGGTCCCTTGGTTTTGGTGTCTCCCGAGCAGTTTTCCCAGAGGACCTCAAAGTGTCAGAGAAGAAGATATTTGATCCCCAAGACAAACTTCTTACACTCTGGAACAAGCTTTTTGTGATGTCATGTATTCTGGGGGTATCCGTGGATCCTCTGTTTTTCTTTCTTCCAGTTTTTAATAAATCATCAAATTGCCTGGACATAGACAGGAAATTGGCTATCACGGCTACAACACTGCGGACAATCGTTGATGCTTTCTATCTTATTCACATGGCTCTCCAATTCCGAACTGCTTATATTGCCCCTTCATCCCGGGTGTTTGGGCGAGGTGAACTTGTAATTGATCCTGGACAGATTGCTAAGCGGTACTTGAAGTGCTATTTCATCATTGATTTCCTTGCAGTACTTCCCCTTCCACAGGTTTGAGAAATTGCATCCATATTTATCTTTTTAATTGTACCCTACCCAATTTTTGGTCTTATCCTTAGCTAAAAACATGAAATGGTTTGTTAAGATAGAAACTTCTACATCTATTATCTCCTTTATATGATGTTCATCCTTTTGACCATTTGGTTTCGATCTGCAAACTAGAATGCAGATCTATGTTTCTTGAATTTATGACCTATTTCTGGTAAGAGATGAAGGTCTTAATTTTTATTTAAGGGACTTCATGTTTTTTATTTACTAATTAGTTGGTGAAAATTTGGAACAATTGGATTGATATTCTCCTTTCTAATTGGATTTCAGGGTAGCTATAATGCATTCTGGAACTTATTCTTCTTCAATCTTAAACAAGTAAAATTCTTCTTGAATCTATGTAGGTTGTTGTCTGGAGATTTCTGCAGAGGTCAAATGGATCAGACGTACTGGCTACAAAGCAAGCATTATTTTTCATCATTTTGCTCCAATATATTCCTAGATTCACCAGAATTCTGCCGCTTACTTCAGAATTAAAAAGGACCTCCGGTGTCTTTGCTGAAACTGCATGGGCAGGTGCAGTGTCCTATTTGCTGCTGTACATGCTTGCCAGTCATGTAAGCTTCCGTTTGAACTATTGTGTGGCATACTCAACAACTTTAAAGTTTCCTATATATATCACAACATTGTTATATCAAGAAGTCCGCTGTGCTGGTCTATAAAGTATGAATGTATGATAGCTGCTGTTTTTTCATGGGAAATTTTTGAGACGCCATATTATGTCTGTGTTCTTTGCAGATAGTTGGTGCGTTCTGGTACTTGTTATCTGTGGAGCGTAATGACACATGCTGGCAAAGAGCTTGTAAAAATAATACCGGAAACTGTACCACTGAATTCCTATATTGTGGAAATCAATATATGGATAATTATAATATCTGGAACAGTAGCAGTGAGAAAGTTTTAAGCTCAGCTTGTCCTGTGGACGAGCAAGACAATCCGCCGTTTGATTTTGGAATATTCAGGCAGGCTTTGGCGTCTGATATAGTTTCATCGAAACAGTTCTTGTCAAAATATTGCTACTGTTTGTGGTGGGGGCTGCAGAATCTAAGGTAAAAAAACAACTTCTTCAGGTTAGCTGATCATGTGTGAATGATACAAGCTTCCTAGTGCGGGTGAATCTCAATCTTGTATAGTTCTTTTTGTTTCAAGAACTTGCATATTCTTTTTGTCTGCCCTTTTTTCAAATAAGTTGGTCGAAGTTTTCTACCTACACCTATTGCATGTCGCTGGTGATCTTGATAATACGGTCTATTCAAATTTTCTGGTACTTTATTAATTCAGTAACATGATTTTCCATATTTTCTGCAGTACTCTTGGGCAAGGACTACAAACTAGCACTTATCCTGGAGAGTCTATATTCAGCATTGCCCTCGCCATCTTGGGACTCATTCTCTTTGCACTCTTGATTGGGAACATGCAGGTAAATGGTGATGATATTACAAATGAGCATGTTCCTCACCCTCCTTCTCCATCTTCCATTACAATTATCACTCTTATGAACATTACTACTATTATTTGTACTACTACAACTGTGGTTTTTGTTGTTATTGGTACTTTTTCGTTATTACTATAATAATCACATTATTATCATATTTTAAATGTTTGTGCTTTCGATCAGCAGTATTAGTCTGGGATCCTTATAATCAGAATCTATGGTTTTTAAGTTCCTCAACCTTATAGTTGTTTTGCTTTTTCCACAGACATATCTTCAATCTCTCACTATTCGCCTCGAAGAGATGAGAGTAAAGAGACGCGACTCGGAGCAATGGATGCATCACCGCTTGCTCCCACCGGACCTCAGGGAGCGGGTTAGACGCTATGATCAGTATAAGTGGTTAGAAACTCGCGGAGTGGACGAGCAAAGCTTGGTCGAGAGTTTACCAAAAGATCTCAGAAGAGACATAAAACGCCATCTTTGTCTGGCATTAGTCAAGAGGGTAAATTTATAATTGTTGATGCTTCTGCACACTCAGTAGCTCCATTGCTGAATCAACTCATAATCGTGATGAACAAATTTTGCAGGTCCCGCTCTTTGAGAACATGGATGAGAGATTGCTTGATGCCATCTGTGAGAGGCTGAAACCTTGTTTATACACCGAGAGCACTTATATTGTCCGAGAGGGTGATCCGGTCGATGAGATGATATTTCTCATACGTGGTCGCCTCGAGAGTGTAACCACTGACGGTGGAAGAAGCGGTTTCTTCAACCGCAGTCTACTCAAAGAAGGTGATTTCTGTGGCGAGGAGCTTCTGACGTGGGCACTTGATCCCAAGTCGGGTTCCAACCTGCCATCCTCTACCCGGACCGTGAAGGCACTGACCGAAGTCGAGGCGTTCGCACTGACAGCCGACGAGTTGAAGTTCGTCGCCAGTCAATTCAGAAGGCTTCACAGCAGACAGGTACAGCACACGTTCCGTTTCTACTCGCAGCAGTGGCGCACATGGGCAGCATGCTTTATTCAAGCCGCATGGCG
Source organism: Leonotis leonurus (assembly GCA_026898415.1). Classification (NCBI taxonomy): domain Eukaryota; kingdom Viridiplantae; phylum Streptophyta; class Magnoliopsida; order Lamiales; family Lamiaceae; genus Leonotis; species Leonotis leonurus. The sequence goes on from JAPKLX010000009.1 coordinate 1,161,103, forward strand.
ACGCTATTCCAAGAGGAAGCTTCTCGAGCAGAAGAGGAAGGAAGAAGAGGAGGCGGAAGGCTCGGCCAGTGCAAACAGCAATGCCGGCAGTGGCTCGTACAGCATCGGTGCTACTTTCTTGGCTACAAAGTTTGCTGCAAATGCTCTTCGTGGGGTCCATCGAAATCGGAACCTCAAGAGCGCGAGGGAGCTCGTGAAACTACAAAAGCCACCGGAGCCTGATTTCACCGCGGATGCAGATTAGGTTGAATTCTAACTCAGGTTTTGTTTGGACTCCTAAACCAAAATATTAGGAAGCTCCCAATTGTGGATTTGTATGAAACTTTATGAGATGACAGTATATGTTATGTGCAATCATAATTTCTGGTTTAAATCTTTTTCAAGATTTGTAAAAATCACCAGCCACACTCTCTCTTATCTCTCTTGTTCAATGTATAAACTATGGTCAAACTGCATTTTAGCATATATAGTACAGTTTTAATCAATTCCTTTTATTGTAATTTCTGACAGTAACTGGATCTTTAACATTAGAACTAAAACAGTTGCTCCAAAAATGAGTGCACACTTCAATAATATTACAGATTCAATACAAAGCTAGTTCCAAAAACATTGTCACAAAACTATAATCAAATCACTAGAATATCTGCAGCCATAAGAAAGTAAAATTGTCGGCTCTAGAATAAAAGGGGCTTTGAGCTCTGAAGAGTGATTTAGTCGATCTTGACTGAGGAGTAGATAAGCCTCGTGAACCAGAAACACGCGTAGAAACCAATCGTACCAGTGAGAACAAAGAATGCATACGAGCCAATAAGCATGTAGCCGAAGTACAAGATGCCTGAGACTGGTTTTGTTATATTGAGCTTTGTGAAGAAGTAGAATGCTGCATAGAGGAATAGGTATAGAGCAGAGGAGCCTGAGGTGAGGTAAGATCTCCACCACCACAAGTAGTCCTCACTGCAGAGTTGGAAATAGCACAGCACTACAGTGATCTCTGCACAGGTCACGATCAAGATGAGGAACACGAGGAAGAGGAAGCCAAAGATGTAGTAGAACTGCTGCAGCCATATAGATGTGAGGATGAAGAAGAGCTCGATGAATACTGCACCAAATGGGAGTATGCCTCCGATCAAGATAGAGAACAGAGGGTTCATGTACCATGCCTGTTCGGGTATCTGCCTTGGGATCTTATTGGTTTTCACTGGAGCCTCTATGGCTGGCTTCCTAAAACCGATGTAGCTGCCTACAAACACGAGTGGAACTGAAATCCCGAACCACATGAGGACTAATACAAACATAGTACCGAATGGCACAGCCCCCGAGGATTTCTCTCCCCAAATCAGAGCATTCAGAACGAAGAAAATAGCAAAGACGGTTGCTGGGAATAAAAAAGCCGTTTGAAGAGTGATTTTCTTCCAATCTGCTCCTTTGAACATCTTGTAGAGACGAGCAGAGGCATATCCTGCAAAGATGCCCATAAAGACCCAAAGAAGAAGCATTGCTGTCATCAAGCTTCCTCGGTTAGAAGGGGAGAGGAAACCTAGTGCTGCAAAAATCATCGTCACAAGTATCATTCCGAGAAACTGAACCCCAGTACCAACGTAAACACAGAGAAAATCTGAGTTTATTGGAGGCCTGAAAACATCCCCATGAACCAACTTCCAACCAGTCTCTTCTTGAGCTTCTTCCTGAGTCTCCAATTGGTTGTACCTAGAGATGTCACGATAAAGAGTGCGCAGCATAATCATAGCAACCATTCCCGAGAGGAAAAGGACAATCATCAAAGAATTGACGATTGAGAACCAATGAATTTGATCATCGGCCATGTAGAGATAAGTATCCCATCTAGAAGCCCACTTGATTTCACTTTCCTACAAAAATCACAGTAACGCAATGCAACATGACAATCAATTCCTACTTACTGGCCCAAGTGTATACCATCTCTCAGCAAGAAAGAAAGCTTTACCTGAAATTCCACATCATATGTAAATATGATTTCCTTCTCTTCAACCTCCTGTGGAGTGTTGGAGTTAGTTACTGTGCGTTTAGCATGAGGGTCGCATGTTTTCAGTCGTGTTTTACTGTCATCCCATTTACCATCATATCCATGCTTAACACTGAATACGAGCGAATATTAATAATGTTAAAAGGAAAGGGAGAAAGATGCCGTAATTTTGAATTATCATTAATATATTACCTGAAGTATTTGGCTTCAAAACCCACAATTCTTGCAGCATCAGATTCTTCATCCTTATGATACCTCACTGTAAACGCCAAATGATTGAAGATAAAATACTTCTCCTCTTTACTCTGATAACAAAGAAAAGATAAGATATCAAAATCTAAATTGGCATTCGCTGTGGGACTTCCACTAAAGCCAAATCAAATCAATCTGATACTTACTCCAGCATACTGTCCTTTGAAACCAACTGGAAATCCATGTTGATAAATCACGGAATCTATATCAGGTCTTTTGAAAGGCACAACCAGGGGGAGATTATCCAGAATCCTGTAAACGAAACCACATAAATGGACTGTGATTTCAATAATTAGCGGCTGGAATTTAAAAAAAAAAAACTTTGTAGAGTGGCTTACATGTTCACTCGATATTCATCATCAATCTTTTCTTTGAATTCTTTTACCTCTTTTGCGTTAAGCTTAGTATGACAAACAATGTTGCACATCTGTGGTTCTCGCATCTTAAACTACAGGGGTGAACTTCGATAAGAAGATGAAATATATGGAAGAAAAAGTAATACTAGAACTGAAGAATGACATAAGGAATGTATACAATATAAATAAATAAATAAGAATAAAGACAAACCTCATAAGGAGAGTTCTCGATGCGATCACCACGAAGAACTTCCCCAAGATTCTCAGCACTGTCCACAATTTTCTGTGGTTTACAGTAAGGAAGGGAATAGTAGGCATAAGGAAGTTGAGTTTTTACAGAGGCCAATTTATTCACCTTCACCTTCAGAACATCACCCTGCATGAAAGAAAATAAAACTAAGAAATTCACATCACCCAAATCAAAAGGCAAAAATTGTTAGATAATTTGTATCAGGATGAAAGGTTCAGAAACCTGCTATGGGAATATATAGTTTGTTTATATATACTTAATATAGCTGATATATTCACAAGCATTATAAAAACTATCAAAGTAGACTACAACATTATACACCTAATAGAGTGACTGAACAAAGCATGTGAATAAGAGAGAGGGAGAGGATTAAGGGAAGGTGACTGGATGTATGAATGAGCAATGTAACATGGACAAAAGTGGCATGGACCTGCATATATTTTGAATGATATTCTTGATATTTTTGTCATTCCAGATATCCGTGAAACTCTGTATTAATTTTACTAGTTGCATAACTCACCCAAGGAAAAGTCCCCCTAGAACTATGTATATATTCATTATATTATATTTCCAAATGCTAAAATACTAATAAACTTCGTTACTAACCACACCAAATTCTCCCCAGGAAATGCAACACAAAATATATTCAATTTGTATATGGGAAGGAGCAAAATGTAGATTGAGGAAGAAACTAACAAAATTGACAATCACCAATGAAATAACTAAAAGTCTAAAAGGTAAAGACTTGGCTTGTCATTCTAGAAACCAGATCTTAATGAGTAAGATCGAACTGCGCCATAGCAACTGAAAAGCAGTTATGATTTACATCAATTAGACTTCCTGAAGTGCTAAACAGACATCAAATTTTACAGTTTGAAAGCTATCTTCTTAGTGAACAAAATCTTTAACGCGACAATTACAATCCAGATCAAACAAAAATCCCAACTTCCGAATCAGAACCCATCAGATTCATACATCAGCTTACAATCATAAAACATCCTGATCCATTCCAAGGCGTTTCTTTCTCAAAAATAAAAGATCTATCATTAGAACACTCCTACTCAACAAAAACCCAACTTTATAGTAACCAAATGGAACTAATCGAAAAAACCCACATGCCAATTACCCCCATAGTCTACATTCATCCGTTTATAACTCACACACACCGACTGTACACGGATATTGAACTACCACCACAGCTCAATTACGAGAAACGAGCGATTAACGAAATCAAGGTACCTTCTCAAAATCTTGGGGGGCGACGCCGGGAAGGTAGAAGGAGTGAACGGTGTTGACAAGAAGGAGGAGCGTGAAGCACACCCACATCGGAATCGCGCGAGGCTTTCTCCCCAACAATCCCATCTTTGTCTCCAATCAATCACCACTCACAAAAATCTCGCGAACTGATGAATCGAGATATTTATATGGGTGAATGTGGTGGGATTGTATGTAAATGCGTGAGGAAGGATTGAATAGCACGGCAAGCACAAGGAGGAAAATGGAAGCAAAGTGAGGGAGAGAGAAGGGGCGGAGCTACACTATTGGTTGCAGATGCGATCAGGGCCGTACGATTTGATGAGGTGTGAAATCGGAGGGTTGATATTAATTCAGAGAGATTAATTGGGACTAAGATATCTTAATTAATTAAATAATTAATTAAAATGGCGTGCATTACCGTCTTAGTCAGTTGTCACTGTTTTGGTGGTTAATTTAGCTTAATGTAAATATATAAATTTTTCGATAAATTTTGAATCTTTTCGTAATCTTTTAAATTCGTGTATATATATAATAAATTTTGATAAAATATAAGAAAAAAATTGAATCTTGACACTAAAATAACTCATATGTTGGCAATTTGCCCTCCCCTCCTCCGGCCTTCTTCCACCTCCAACCGCCGTCTCTTGGTTACCGGAAAATCCTGCCCTTTTCCGATTCCCACCTGAAACAATTGTTTCCATCATTACTGGGTCAGTCTCTTTCTCAAGGTTAGATTTTTATTTATCTGTCTGGAGACGATGAAAAGGCTTTTGCAAATGCGAAGTTTCTCCACATTCCTCGACAAAAGCAAAACCCATCTTAAGAATCCCATCGAAACCCCATTTCCTAACAAATGCACAAAAAAGCCCATTTTATTATTACCTCAGAGAACGATGCCTCCAGCAAAAGGTCAAGATTTGGACTTCATAAACGTAGCTCACAGTCATTTGACTCATTCCGAATGGGATAAACTGGAAAAATTAGCTTCCGGTTTAACCCCATTTCGAATTAAGCACGTGCTGTTGAAAACACGAAAAGATTATGTTATTTCTTTCGAGTTCTTCAAGTGGGTCGAGCTCAAGAATGCTGAACTCAACACCCTTGATGTGATTTCAATCATTCTCCATATTTTGACCAAGAGCCGCAAGTTCAAATCCGCAGAGTCGATTATGAGGAGAGCTCTTGAAGCTGGCTCCTCGGAATTGAACCTTCCTAGGAAGGTATTTGAGGCTCTGGTTTACTCTTACAAGATGTGTGAATCATCATCTCGTGTTTTTGATGCCTTGTTCAAGACTCATGCACATATGAAGAAGTTCAGGAACGCTTCTGATTGCTTTAGTTGGATGAAGGACTATGGCTTTTATCCCACTGTGGAGTCTTGTAATGCATTCTTGAGTGCATTGAGCAGTTTGAGTCGCAGCGATATCGTCTCGTCGTTTCATAAGGAAATGCAGAGGTGCCGTATCTCTCCCAATGTTTATACTGTTAATATGGTTATGGGGGCTTACTGTAAATCTGGGAAGTTAGATTCTGCAGTGCAGCTCTTCAAGGAAATGGAAGGGATGGGATTGGCTCGTAACGTTGTTTCGTATAATACTTTGATTGCTGGATACTGCAGTAGGGACCTTTTGAGCAGTGCAGTGAAGCTCAAGAACGCGATGGAGAAGGATGGTGTTCGGCCGAATGATGCTACATACAACACGCTGATGCACGCGTTATGCAAGGAGGGGAGCTTACACGAGGCGAACAAGCTGTTTAGTGAAATGAAGAGCACAAATCTCGACCCTACTACTGTAACTTATAACATTTTGATCAATGGTTGCAGCGAAACCGGGAAGAGTGAGATGGGAATGCGTCTATTTGAAGAGATGTCGGTCAGTGGGATCGATGCTGATATCTTAACGTACAACGCGGTGATTTGGGGTCTGTGTAAGCAGGGGAAGACGAAGAAAGCAGCATATATGGTGAAAGAGCTCGATAGGAAGAAGTTGGTACCTAACTCTTCAACCTTTGCAGCCCTCATTACCGGGCAGTGCGTACGAAACAATCCCGATCGTGCTTTACAGATCTACAAGGCCATGGTGAGGAGTGGCTGCCACCCCAATAGTGCAACTTTTAAAGTGCTGATGTCTGCTTTCATAAAGAGTGAAGATTGTGAAGGAGCAGTCCATGTTTTGAAAGAGATGATAGGAAGAGCTATATCTCCTGATTCAGATGTGTTGTCTTATGTCTTAGATGGACTTTGCGAAAGAGGAAAAGAGGGAGTGGCCTCAGATTTGTTCAAGGAGATCGAATCTCGTCGCCTCGTGCCTGAAGGGCTTGAGGAATTAGTAATGAAGTTTGGATCTTTTAATCCAAATATAGTAAATCTGTCATGAATAATAAAACAGATAGGAGTATATGATGACAATTATATACTCATGATTTCTGTGAATGATCAATTGTCTAATTTATATAAGTTGTGCTATCCATCAGTCAGCATAAGAATAATGCTTAGATAACACAACTGGAAAATGGGAATAAAGCATTTGATTGAAACATCCTTAAGAAAAATCTTGCTGCAAGGATTACTAAATTTAAGTAACCCTTCTTTGCAAGCACTTCACACCGTTTCACTCAGAACCCTAAGTATTCCTCTGCACAAAAAAATATTTCAAGAAAACGAGGGGAAGATGAAAAGTATGTTGCTGATGATGATGATGACGCGTCAAGTCTAGCTCTGATCTTGAGTAGGCGTTTCGCTGAGTCTCACAGTGCGGGGAAGCATGAATTCAGCAAATATAGGATAGTGAGATGAAGGATAATGGCCATCGACATTGTCACTCACCACCTCACATGAGACGGGGATCAACGATCTCCCTCTGAAAAGAATCCAGTCCACATGCAGATCTTGAGTCTGCCGATCCCAGCAGAGGCAGAGAGCTCTGAAAACCAGCTTCAAGAATTCGAGAGTTCCTTGTTTATCGCCTAATGGAGACGATGAATGATGTAATCAGGGCAAAAATATAGTTAAGTTTCCAGTGTATAAATAATTAGGTTGTGACATATGGTATATGTGCACCTTTGAATCCGTGGTAGGTGCGGATTAAGGAAACGTTTTTCCTCACACGAGCGTTGGGCCAAGCGTCCCTCATATCACCAACGACACCGTGTTCCCTTCAACACAAGCTCAAAATCAACTGCTGTGATATATGAAATTAAATCTATGCTATAAAAGGTTGGATTCAGTATTGGTTATAACAAGAAGAAGACACAATGGAAGAAGGAAACAGGTTCAAGGAAGAAAGTAAAAGTTCTCTGTCACTACTAATTATTGCCTTTAAAGTTGCTTCTTTGAGAGTTAGAGATGTCAGCTTCTTATTTTTACTCTTTTGGTAGTTTATCCAGCACCATATTAAACAGAAAGACAAGGAAAGAGAGTGCTCGTTCGGGAAACAGCTTATTGCAACGAAAAGTAGTACCTGGATCTTCCAAGAAGAAAACGACCCGTAGTTGATTCCTTCGGTGTGTTGAACCCTCCACAGTACAAAACAGGCAAGTTAGGAGGCAAGGAAGCGATGTGCTGCCAGGTGAGCAAAGCACCACGCCTACGAGCACGAGGGCTAAATTCATCCATGTTGGTATTCACAATCTGAAATGAAAAGCCCGGTGGCTCTACGCCTTTAAGCTGGAATGTGTACACAATTAATCAAGGTAAACATTGCAGCAATCACAAGTCGAATTTTCATTAAGAAGGCAATTTCAGTACTCTAAGATAACTAAATGAGATATCTGAAGGATATAGCCCATGTTGATACGCATGGCTCACTAGAACCCCACGACGTGCTTCCGGGCACTGAAGGCGACTCCGACAGCCAAAAGGTTCCGCCTTCTAGAACCTCGACCTGCATTACGTAGAACGAAATTTAAGTCAGGCAATTTAATTGGTAGCTAATTAGGCAAATGATATGTTACTGAAATGATGATCCAGAGAAGATAAAGTGTTTCACCTTATCCTTATCATAAAAGATTGTACAATGCTGATCGGAAGAATCTTCAGGTCCTTTCCTTGAAATTCCAAATTGTTCATAACCTTTTCAGAGTAAATAGTTTATGCAAAGCTTTCAGTTTCATAACAGGAAAGTGTAGATGATGATTACTTATCAGCTTCAGTAAACACATGTACGCTTTCAATTTCAGAAATAAGATTCAAAACTGCCACTATCTTCAATTGGTTTCATAAATCTACGGTCAGATGCATAGTAAGAACCCGTAAAAATGTCACCGAAGCAGTATGAGGAAAGGAAAAACATCAAGAAAATAGTTGCCTTATGCTTAAAAAGGTTCAGATTCCTTCACTTTCACCTTCACCTAGACCATAATAGACTAATGACAGCATTCTAAATTGTCATCTATTGTTTAAAACAATTAGTATAGTTACTTCAAGTCATCTCAAAGTCAATGAAACATACTTCCATATCCTAATATGCATTTTTTTTATTGAGTTATTCCTCTAAAGGCAAACTAAGCTAAGTAGCAAGGGCCTTTCTACCAAATCCCAAGTCAATAATCTTGCAATCTTGGCATCGTTTCATCCTCAGCACTAACTACCATATAAACAGGATCCTTAATGATATTCATGTATCTAAGAACTCCCCATTATTTTCAACATTGAAGCAAGACAAATTCACACACACACAGCTAGATTTTTCTTTTGAAAACGAGTGCAGTTGTTATAAGAATCATCAACAAGTTTACCTGGCAAGCATTGCTGTAGGTAGTCCAACTGCGATTTCACCCCTAAACAAGCCCCAAAAAGAACAAAATCAAGACCACCATAGAACTAAAATCGAGATCAAACATTTCAAGAAACGCACAATCCCAACAAGCAAGATTCAAACCCATACATTCACACATAGTAACATAACACACCTTGCTGCGTGCAGAGAATCATGGGAGAGTAGCTAGTGATGACTGTAACACACAAATCTTTCCTCTTCTCCCATGAATTGGGGCTGTCCTCCGCCTGATCTTCAAGAAGATTGAAGTTCATCACAGTCAAAGAAACGCTCATCTTTCTTGTTTTGCTGCACTTTTCACTTCATTCTTGGCTCGAAATCTGCGCAAACAAAGAGCACAGATGAAAACAAAAAGGAAGATGCTGAAGCCGGTGTTTGTTTTTGGGAAATTGAAATGAGGAAAGAAATCAGAGTGGGAATTGAATCAAAGTGGAGACGGAGATGCTGAGAGGGCCCAGCCTTTGCGGGCCAGTGTCGCAACGGCACGTGAGGCTTTCGACAGGGGCACGTGAGGCTGTGACTCCCCATTTTTCTTACTTTAATTTGAGGGAAATGGGTAATAAATCATAAATGCAATATGTATACTTTTGTCTTATTATCCAAAACAAAAGTTATCTTTAGTTAATAAATCCAAAAAAATAGATTTAACATTTTTCACAATTGTTTCTTGAATTTCACTTAAAAAAATTGTGCTAAATTTTACAATAATTATAACCAGAAAAAATACGATGATATTGTGTAGTTAATAAATTTTATTGAGAGTTGGTTAATTCAAAATTGAGTTGTTTTTATATATTTTGAGAATTTTTTTCTTTATTTAATTAATTCTATTACCAAAAAGATATATATATATATATATTTATTTATTTTTTAAATTTGTGATACAGTAAAAAGTGAAATTAAAAAAAATAAAACTTGTTCCTTGTGCTCATATTCCTTGAAATTTTCAAATCCAAACTCATATTAAATGACAAGTTTGTAGTTTTGCTAATATTTGGTTGTGAACATGTTATTAATCAAGTACAAGTGTTGTCTCATGTATCTTACTACTAGTTATAAGATTTTAGACAATGAAATGTAGTACTAACAATTTAAAACATTTTATTTCAATAGATATTTCTTCCCTTCAATTGCATAACACATTCATCTGTGATTAGATTAAAAGCCACCATTGAATTTCATCAATTGATGTAATATACCTACAATCCATTTGTGATATGAAATGAAGAAAAGGGAGAAAGAAACCACATAAAATGAGGCAAAGATAAAGGAGAGTTGAATCCATGAAAACAAAGCCACCAACCATGTTTCAGACACAACCTATATCCTTCTTTTATTATTACACATGCTGCTAAGGCATATGACCATGGCCAAGAATTGTCCCAATACCTCACTTGGTATGCCTCATGACTAGCAAGAGTTCTTCAACACCCACTCCACCAGCGTAGAAATCCCGAACCCCGTTGCCGCTTTCTTTTTGTCGCTATACACGGGGCCCGCCATATCTATATGCATCCACTGCACCTTTTCATCGACAAACTGCAAACATATTATTGTTAGTCATTAGGCCAAGAATTCGTTGGTCTTTGATCAAATATGCTATAAATATGGAGAGGATTTAGGCTCTGCTTTGTTCCAAACTAGTAGCATATGGTTCATTGCATTCAACTATTTTCTTGGTTAAAAGCTTCTAATTTCTTCATAAATAGCTACAATATGCCGAGAATTCACATCTTTGATCAAATAAGAAAAGCTCAAATGCAAATAAGACTTGATTGATACATTTACCTGCTTCAAGAAGAGAGCTGCAGTGATGGAGCCACCTTGGCGGCCGCCCGTATTTAGCATATCAGCGACTCCTGACTTCATGGACTCCCAATAACTTTCTTCCAACGGCATTCTCCAAAGTTTTTCCCCACTGAGCTCCGAGGCTCCTACTACCTCTTTGGCCAAGTCATCACTAGGAGTGAAAATACCTGTTTTTGTGCATAGAAGCATTCGTTGGATAATCCAAGTAAAAATAACGTCATCGCATTAAAAAATCTAAATAAATACAACACCCCCTCATATAAACAACATTATGGATCTTTTGTATCATAATGTGTTGTATTCTAAGTTTGCTTGTTTTCAGATTTCAGATGAGATTTTTTTCTCATAGAAAGCAACTCATAGAAACTTAATCACAGTTCATGTACCGGCAATAGAGGGTCCAAGAGCAACAATGCAGGCCCCAGTCAGTGTAGCAAGATCCACGATCTACAAATCAAAAGGGAAATTTGTTTAATGTACTTCAAAGCGACTCAGGAAGCAGTATTCTAGTTTTATTTCCCATCATATATGGGACTACTAATTCCTTCTATACTTGTTATTCTCATATCAATCAAGAAACTCGTCAACTGAAGACTGAAGAGCAATTTTTGGTTTTATAGATAAGAGAGAATGGATACATTTTTCCTTCTTCAAGAAGAATAACTCAGTATGATGAAAGAAGATTAGCTAAGTGAGAACTATTGTCTAAATAACTAAAAGATTCCAATGGACATTATATTGCAAATAATGTATAACATATAACACCTCAGCCTACCTTCTCGACCCCTTGATTACAAGCATATACCAAAGCATCAGCAAGTGTAAGTCTGCCTTCTGCATCAGTATTGTTAACCTAACATCAAATAACACAAGATATCAATAAAAGTATAAATATTTTATCATCCAATACAAGTAGTGTTTTATTTTTTGAGAATTTTGCATCAATTCTAGAATCTAGTCTCTGTCCCAAACTGATTCGCCAAGGGTATGCTAGTAGGAAAGAAATTATAATGTAATTTTAGGGAAAATACCTCAATTGTCTTTCCATTTGAAGCTGTGATGATGTCCCCAGGTCTCATACCCGTTCCGCTTATCATATTCTCACAAGCAGCAACTATGAAGTGAACCTACACACACATAAAAATTATCATTTTTTCTTTTGACCAATCTGGAATTTTGAAGTAAGAATGACATAAAATTGTGTGTGGTGGTGAAACTTTGTCGATACAACTGAAACATAGGTTCAACAACTAAGCAAAAGAATTCAATATCGTAGGAAACAACAAAAATCTGATAACTCAGAAACAATGCAAGTCGAGAAAAACAAAATGATCCTTAAAAGTTGGCAACAAAGAAATGTATTGACCTCTACTCCAGAAGGCTTAATTTGGCCAAGAGCTTTTGCTGCACCGAGTACCGCTGCTGCACCTCCCATGTCGATTTTCATGATTTCGATGGAACACCCAGGTCCCGTCTTAATATTGTAGCCACCACTGAAATAAACACAAGAATCCAGACTTTGAATCGGAACAGAACATGTTTATTGAATATATTCGCAATATCAAACATCCAAAAGGCTCTATCATTACCTGTCAAAAGTCAAACCCTTTCCAACTAATGCTAGCTTGGTTTTGACTTCACCACTTGGTGGCTTGTAGCATAAATGAATGAAGTGCGGAGGATTATCTGAAGCTGCTGCAACACCCAAGTAGGAACCCATTTTCAATTCTTTGCATTGCTCTACATCCAATATTTTTGCAGACAAAACATCACTGTGTTCAGAAGCAATCTTCTCAGCTTCGGCTGCGAGTACTCCTGCAAATTTATGAAAAGCAAGAATTATAAGATGAAAACAATTGACCTCATATTAGAATTGGTCCCTTGAGACTGTCAATACTATTCTTCAAGTTTTAGTATGTCAGTAACTTACAGCTATTACAAATTCTAGATACTACAAACCTGGAGTGAGGACATTAGCCGGAGCATTTACAAGTTGCCTCCCAAAGATGACCCCTGAACAAACATTTTCGGCATACTTTAGTTTCTTTTCTATCTCAGATCCAGTGCCAAGCCCAATAATATCCACCGACTCTAGAGATGGCTGCTTTGGTTCCGACTTGAACCTATTATCATCAAAGGTACCCAAAACAGCTCCTGCAGGTTTTAAAAGTTTAAACTAAAATCAATTCCCTATAAGCAGGTTTAATCCATACGAGTAAAATGTAGATGTACCTGAGGCTATAGCTGAAGGACTAGTAAGCTTCAACTCTGAGGGGATCTCTTCGGGAGAAGCAAGAGTAATTGCGATATTTCTTGCCTTAGCCGACTTGGCTGCTGCAGCCACAGCCTCACCAAGACTACGGTACGTTGCAGTTGCTGAAGCACCCGAACCAAGCCCAATCAAACCAACTCTCTTCGAACCAATGCCAGGAAGCCTAAGAACGGTCGACTGTCCAGCCTTTCCGGTGAAATCCTCCTCAGCTGAAACTTCAGACAACAATCCTCCTAATTTCGAATCTAACTTTAGAAGAACTGAGTTCTTGAACTTCGAGTTCTCATCTCTCAGTAAGTCCTTTTCTGTGACACCAACAGCTAGTATATCTCCCTTCCATTCGACTAAATCAACATCTTTCGCAGCAAACGAGATCTAACATCATTAGAGAATCACATCAGTCCACTCACGCTCTAAGCCATCCCATCTATAATTCAACAATCAATCGATTAATCGCACATGCAACAACTACTTATTAACACAATCATCAATTGTTCCAACATACAGATTTAGGATAATACAGTTGATCCATACGAACATTTTAAAATTTTAATCTTAATTTATATAACACGCAAAAAATTACTTGCTCCAACCACACTTTATCCAAAAATTATCACAACAAAATCCAAACTCTTGCCACTCGAAGGCATCGATCAAAAACGGCAGCACAAAACAAACAACAAAAAGGCGTCAACTGGTACGAATCCAGAGATAGAGACCTTTGGTGGGGCGATCTTGTTGGGTTCGGTGAGGCCGAGAGTGGCGCGAGCAATAGAGTGAGCCATGCGGTTTGGTGAGAGGCGCGTGAATGCGAGGGTGAAGGAAATCCGCCGCAACGGGGCGGAAAGGGAGGAGCAGGAATGAAAAGAAGAAGAGGCGATGGGAAGAGTGAGTGAAGCAGAAGATACTACTCTGACAGTCGCCATTGTAGATATATTTATAAATACGTATGTATTTTTCGACCCACTTCTCTTATGCAGGCCCGGGCTGGGCTGGGCTTGGCCGGGCCCCGGTTCGTCCTTGACGCTAAAATATTTTCTTGTTTATTTGGTTATTTCTAATTTGTCTTAAGCCCCAATAAAAAGTAAAATTCAATTTATAAAATAAAATTTTAAATAATCAAATTTAATGTTAAAATATTTATTAGCATAAATAATTTGATGCGAACTAATTAGGAAATTTGTGGAGAATATTCCATATAAATGGTGGGAAATGGTAAAAGAAAATTACACAAATTATTGTTATCCAATATAATAATGAATAGAGATAAAATAACCTTATCCAATGCTGCATTATTTAGTTCTGATACATTCTGTCTCTTTACATGACAGAAATTTATTATTTCAATGACACCAAACTACAAAAGAAAATGCCAAAACATGGGCATGAAACTAGCAACAGAAGACTTCAAAAATACGTATTTATAGTTATTTTAAAGTGAAAAAAAGAGAGGCATCTTTATGTTCATTGCGCATACTATACTATAAATGATATATTGTTGAATTTTTATTTTTATTTTTATTTGTACATCATGCATGTATTTATATGTAAACAAAATTTTACTATAAAATTAAAAAGGGAAATACCAAATTATGCTTATTGTCGCGTATTTTAATTAAACAATACCATTATGGTGTCTTATTTTATAATATTCCATCACACCTAGCTAATTATCGAATTTGTGTACTAAGTTATGCTGTCGTGTGAAAATTCAGTTGAGATAAAAACATGATTAAAGAGCATATGCTTTCCTCACATAGTCACATGAGAATCAAATTCTATATTTTGTCAATTCATTTTCAATGGAAGGAAAATGAATTCCAAGTTGGTTTGAATATATTCTTATAATTTGTATGTTTACTTATTTCAAAAAAATAGTTAATTATAATTATTGAAAGGTTAAGCCATAATTTGGTGTTGACTCCCTCCATTATTTTACAAGTATCCTATTTAATTTAATTATACATATGAATGAATTCAAGAGTTTGCTCAAGCTAATGAAGGATTGGATTCATAAAGTCCACAAATATTTTACATAGTTTACTCCATTAGTATTACAGGCTACAGCTACGATAATCAACCTATTATTGTTACTCTGTTCTGCAGGTAGAAACCACCACTCTAGCTCTAACATAAAACTACAACAAATATAGCATACAAAGATATAAAAAAGGAGAAGATTAAATCAACTGTGTTTATTAGAAAATAAATTTAAGCAGGAAATGCGCACCATTGTTTGGTTTTTCCGGTTATGCCACCCCGGGTGCTTGGTTTCAACACGGCTTTATTTCAAAGCCAACGCTCAAAAGCGTTCTTGCTGATTCGGTTGCTTTATCCACGTCAACTAGAGCCTCGCCCGTTAGTTCACCTTCTTTGTCCACTGACCATTGGGTCTGTTGAGCATTGCTTTTATTTTCCATATCGTTCGAGGAGTTGGGAGAAGTAGCAACTGCGATACCACCTTTTGGTCCGTCCCGCTTTCTTGGTACTGGTGTATCGTGATCGTGAATTCCTTTGTATGTTATTACTACAGCGCTGGAGTTATCAACTGCCCTTTCAATGTGCTTTCGAACTGGACATCCAGCTGAAGTGCATCTATAGTAGTTCCTGAAATTCAGCCATAAGGTGATCAAAACAAATGGACGTTATCAACAGTTTGGTCTTTGCATTATGCAAATAGTTAGTTCAGGATTCTTTAGATGTAAGGTGGGTGCAAATTGCGAATGATGAACACTCTCATGGATGCTCTTCACAAAGTCATGGAAATTTTGTCCGCGCTTTAGTAATTTCATGGGACTCCCTAAACAGTATGAGCATTTCGCCTACTCAATATAATGTTAACACGTGAAGCTTGTATTTTGTTTACAGCCCCTACATTCAGCTGCCTAAATCTAGATATTTAGTGTACTTCAGATAAGGCCTGGTGTACTTTCACTAGATTTATATAAACACGAGGAGCATTAGCTACTGTTAGAACAGTAGTAAACGATGTGATGTTCCATTGCATAGTTCACATGTCCAGGCTTGAGCTTATACCAGTTATTTTTTGTAGTAAGAGGCAGAGAAATTAGGGCAGCCCTTTCATACCAGTTATACCAGTTCTTGCAGATAATAAAACTTAGTATTAAATAACTTGAGAGAACATGTTCTTGGCAAGCATTATCTCTAGAATCCAAGAGGTAGTTCAGTCTTGGATCCCTTGGGCATTTCTGCACGAGATTCGGATGGTCTGTTCAACTCTACACCTATGTATATTGAATCTAAACTTAATTAAACTTATTGTGCCAACTTCACAAAATAGATCATTACTTAAACGCAGTGGTCAGACATTTTTACTTAATCGATGGCCATGACATATACCTTCAAAGTGATAAATCAGTGAGCTATACAGATAAAGTTTCCAGCACTTGAAACTCTTGGAGATTTCAGAATCACATCAAACTAACCCATTCTCAACAAAATTATGATTTATGAATTATGATGAGATATAACATCCTTAACAATCTTATAGAAGTTAAAACTGGGTGGTACCTTGGATGAGGATTTCCCTTCACCATTTTCTGTCCATACTTGCGCCATCTGTAGCCATCCCCTGATATGCCCACATCGCCAGCTGCATGAACAACATATTTAGGCTTCTTTCCAGGTTTAGGAAGGAATGCAACTTCACCAGTGGAAGTTCTCTTTTTCCTGGTAAGTAACAGAGAAGAAGAAAATTTCAAACCATCTGGTAATAGCTCTCATAAAGGGAAGATTACGACATGAAAATGATTGGCCATCAAAGCAACATGCCTTTTCTTTGTTTTGAGCCCATCACCAAACTGCTCTTGTATATCAGCCCCAGTGGTCTCATCAGAGCCACTCGACTCCTGTTTAGTTTTTGGTATCTCAACAAGTTCAACTACATGTTCTTTTGGAGTATTTGGCACCGGGCCATTTAAATGTCTCACTAGATGACTTGTATCATTACTCCCGTTTACAGATCTAGTTGATATAGCAGGCTTATTTTCTCTAGTGCTATTTAATTTCTGGGGAGGATCGTGATTGTGATGACTTCTATAGACAGTTTCTATGAGACGGCTAGAAGTATCACAGCACTCAATCTTCTTGGCATAGCAGTCTGAGAATGTGCATCTGTAATAGCTTCGAGAACCTTCTGGACTCTTCACTTGCTTTTGACCATACTTGCGCCAGTTGTACCCATCAGAAGGACTTCTTGGTGTAGGCACAATGGATAAACGTCTTGGATTATGCTTTTCCTGTTCTGCAACACACACATTGCTCCCATTTTCTAATGATTGCAATTTTTGTTCCGGTAAGTTTGAACTTGCAATAGAGGAAGTCGACTTTGTAGTAGATGCAATGCGTTTACCAGAAATATCCTTAAACACTTCCTTGTTCACTGCTTTTACTTGATCCTGAGGTAAGAATAATTTTTTTTGAAAGGTTTAACTAAAAGAGGAATATTATAAGAGACAACACAATACAAATGCAAAAACTAAATTAACAGGCTGGCTAAAAGATTAATCGAAGTGGTTTTCTAATCAACCAAAGTTTTGATAAAGTACTTAATGCATCAGAGCAAATACCTTGAGATGATACAAGTGGCAAACAAATGACTATTACTTTACTGCAAGACTAGTATTTGACTAAAACAGCATGAAGCGTTGCAGGAAAACACTTATAAGTTATAAGAAAGAGGACATTTGCATTCAATAATCTTTAATGCAACTGAGCATCCAGCTCCTATTCAACAGAAGCATTTGACTTAAATCTGAACTAGAAATGGCATATGCAAACTAACAAAAGAAAAAAGCATCAATATTTTGCGAAAGAAAGAAATGGAAGAATCTTAGGTCAGTCCAGATGATGAGGAGCATAAATTTGTACAAACAAAAATACCAATTTGACTACCCTCTATAATTTGGAAAATAAAAAAATTACAGCACTTTCGAATATTTGTTGAGTTCAACTCAGTTTTGATAAATAAAATCAGTTTCACAAACAAGAAGCACTATAGAAAAATAACATATAAAACTTCCTCTTCTTTTGTGCTACTCGTTCTAAACAAGGAAAACTATGAAAGCGAAGCACAATAAGTTCTCAAGCAACAAAGAAAGATGCCACGAATGAAACCACAAACCTTCACTTCTCCTCCCGACTCTAGCGATTGCAGTGAGTACTCCACTGGAACCTCTGCAAAATTCAACATTTTCTTCAAAATCCATTCACATTTCACTCTCTCTCGAGCTCGCTCCTCCTCTCTTGCAGTTACACATGTAACCGTACGAGTTCAATAGACCTTCAACTATGCTAAAACTAAAAGCAGAATGCCATTTACGACCAAAACCAAAAATAACAGAAAAACAGAAAACACACAAACACACTACCGGAGAGGTGATCGGACAAATCATCACAATCGCCTCCAAAATCTCCAGCTGGCAGCTCCTTGGAGGCTAGGGTTTGTAAATGAGCAGCTTTTGATTCTCCTTTAGAACTTTCCGCAAGTGCACAATCACTGCTGCTATCACTGCTCACTCGCCTCTGTTCATCAATTTTCTCCGCCTTTTCATCTCGATCCTCCGCTTCTCCCTCCTCCGAATTCTCCAAACCCTCGCTCTCCTTCTCCCGGGGAGCATCGTAGCTCCGATTATTCGCTCCTTCCATGGCGGATTCCCACACAGAGTCAGTGTGTTGGATGCGTGCTTTTGCAACTCACAGTCACAGGTAATAAAAGTTGTCTTTTTTTCTTTCCTAAGAACCGTTTTTTTTTTGTGGTAATTAACCTTTTCTATGTTTGTTGTGGATATTCCCGTTGCCGAATATTTGTTCTGAAATGACTAAATGCACCTTAGTTAGAGGCTTATTTGCGGATGAAGGAGATGACTATGTCGGGGTATAATCGGGAAGTAGAACAACGAAAGTCGTGGAGGGAGGAATTTTGGAGTGTCAGTAGGAAACTTTAATTGTGTTTCATAGTTCTAACGTCCGAATCATGATTTCTCGTGAACCGGACATTTATTCCGGTTTTGGAATTTACAGTACATTTCTGTTGACTACGCTTGACCTCGGTTCATTGGGTGAATTTCCATAAATGCCCTTGCTCTTAACTAGAATACAAACTTTTCCTGCACATATTTTTCTAGTAGTTGAATTATTTGATTATTTTTAAAGCGAAAAATGTTGAATTTAAAAAATATGACTTATAATTCGACCTTTAATCCCGTAGTTATAACTTTACATTTCAATAATTATAGCATTGAACTATTACCGTTGCACATACTGTCCAAAAATCAATCTGAGTCTTTATTTTCACAACTCATACGAGCCTAATATTGCGGTAGATGAGATAATTTTTGACTAATTTCTTGTAGCTACTTATATATCCTCTATAATTTTAAAGAAAATCAAGATTCCAAAGGTTTAGGAGTAATAGAATGAATAGAATTTCATCTGAATAAAGAATGAAAACGAAAATGTATAAGAAACACCAATCACCATAGGTTTTCTATATAAGCTCGAATATGTGTTTTTAAGTTCACCCATCAGAGAGGGCCAGATAAAGTTTATGAGATACATGTTTGATGCCAATAATAGGAAATATAAGTTGTTGTCTTGAGATAATCGGGGTAAGAAGCAAAGTATCGATTACTTGGGACCGATATCTTTGAGGCCGCAGATCTGCTCTTCGCCCATTGCAGACATGACTGACACCACGAGGTCCTTTCCTTCGTCGAACCCACTTTTAAGCTACAAGAGGTGGCCACCAACAAAATGAAGTTTACGAAAATTGAAGAGATGTTCAATCAATGAATAATACAATAGTAAATGCACTATGATCACCTGACTAAGAAGGCTGTCATCAGTTGGAAGCCTGAGATCATCTTTGGTGTTGCCATTTTCAGTGAGAAGTGAGACCTGCAAGTCAGAAACTCTTGATTATGGACTTGAGCCGAATGCTTTGTAATTTGGTAAAAAAAAAAAAGAGGTGCAGAATGAACAAGTGCGAAACAATAATATCAAAGATATAAGAAGTCATAATGCAATAATGCATAGAGCAAGATGCTTACAAAACCATCCTCTGAGATGTCGATCAGTTGATAATCAGTACGGTTGACATGAGGCACCTGATAAAGACATTCAAGACCCACATCAGCCAAGCTTATTTGGTATCAGACAAAAAACAAGGTAAGGAGCAATGGATATAGAAACAATAACAAAATATTCAAACTTTCGTTACATCACAATTGTGGGAGGATGGCACGATATCTTCAAGCTTCTTCCCATTAAATATGTCAATTGCCACGAAGTGACACTTGGCATGTCCATGCTTGCCAGTCTTCGAAGTAGAGACTTCGACGACCTATTGAAGTGTTGAGAGATAAGTCAAGTCCCAATCAGAGATTTACACGATAACAAACAAATCCTAACTTCATCATAAAAATTCACACTATATCAATATGTTTAATTACTTGAACCTATGATCCGTATAGAAGCAATTGAATTAAGACTACATAACAATAATTCAGTATCTGAAGAGTCAGGACACTGGTAACAATGTTGCATGTATTTCTTCAAAGTTGACAACAATTTTCTAGGTGCTAAAAATGATCTCATGCCAAAGGGGTATATATAGTACATGCAATGTATTGATATAATTTCACTCTTTGAGAATATAAGGCTGCTCTTGTGGAAGCTTGTTGTCGGGTGTGCTCGTTTAGTGTACAAGTCATTTGTTTATAGCAGTAAATTCTTGAGACCTCCTTCATTTTTGTGTGCAAAAGATCTTCAGATAGAGAGTAGACAAGTTGTTATGCATGCATTGGAAACTTTGAATTCAATACAATATCTAAGGAACGAACTCCCACACGGTCAAGGAGACATAAGAGAGATTAATTGAACATTAGATATCATGTTTCTTCGTAATCTTTTTTGAGCATAAGAAGTACAGTTTTATTCCCAACACATACGATTACACACAGACAGCTGCAAAACCTGACTAAAATCATGGCAACTTTACCTTCAAACGCTTAAGGTTAAAAGTAAATACATTTAAGATTTTTGACAGTGAAGTCACTGAAGAAACTCAGTCACAGAAATTCCAGCATACATGAAATGCATTAATTGGAGGGCTAGGATTGATTTCTACTAAAAAGTTTTTATTCATAAAATGTATTTTAAAAATATTTTTATTTACAAAATTGAAAAGTAGCCTTTGTTTAAAATCACTTTAATGCATGTCAAGTATGATGGAACTTTCCAACCCCCAATTAAATCCAAAATTCGGCAAATTTAACAGTACCAAAAAAACGGAGAAATACAGTAACCAATCGAACAAGAAAGAAGGGATTCATTCAAGCAAACAAAACATAAAGGAGAGAATAACAGTACTGGATTAACAATCAACATCTAACAAGAACCTCAACAATCCAACAAGATCTGGTAAAATTGACACAATCCCATTTCAAAATTGACAACCAAAAACCATAAAATCCTACTCTTCAAAATCAAATTCCTTAAAACAATTGAAATTTAAAAAAAAAAAAAAAAAAGGAGCTAAAAAAGAAGAACCTTGCAAGGCCTCCCTTTGATGACTATGTAGCCATTTTTGCGGATGGTTCCAGCTTGTTGAGGATAGGTTTTGGAAGCACCGGCATCGGCCTTGGATTCGAATTGATGTTCCTCGTCAGACATTTGTATCTCTCTCTCCCAGCTTTGTTTCGACGTTTCCAGAAAATACTTAATTCAGATAAATATTTACTAGGTTTTGCTTTTAATCGCGTCTTTTTTTTTTTATCTAAACACTTGATTTTCTTATTTTATTTTGTTTATATAAATAAATAAATACTCCAATATGAAATGTCTTTCAAGTCGGGATAAAAAAATAATCTTAAATAATTTAATATTTATTAATTAAAATTAAATTCATAATATTTTTTAAATATGTGATTAAATAATGTTCGAGTGGTAAATAATTATTTATTTGATAGGTATATCTATAATCTATTGAATAGCGGATTCAAAGTAATTACAATCAATAAAATGATTTAAGGGTAAAAAAGTAACATTACCAAGATAACAACCCTTGATTCTTAGTACATGTTGTTTATAATCCTCTCCAATAACACGACTCCACGTCAATCCGGGACCACTTGAAGGTTATAGTCAATTTCATTTGAGTGACAACTTTCCAGCGCATAAATTGGACAAAACTTGATATATGTCAATCCTTGCTAGTCACGCAAACCACACCTCAGCAGACATGCAAAGCCGCATATGAGGGATACTTGTTCTTCTGGTATTTTCTCATTATATCATTAAGAACTTCTAATGCCTAATATAAACTCTGTCTCCCAGAGCTTATAAGCCCTCAACTACAAAATATTAATGTTTACAAATGTGCTCTACTAGAGCCGAACTAGAACATCTCATAATATTTTACTCTCATGCTCCAACAGAAGCTTATTTAATTTATTCTTTCAAGTTTTATAGCTTTTATAGCTTGAAACATGAGCTACGATGATATTAATCCATATCAAAAAAGATTCAAAAATTACAATAAATCAACTCATGCTCAAAGTTTTATTCATAAAAACATTCATTTGTTAAGTGTTTTTAAATAAGAGTTGGTATAATTTTCCCATGTAATCTAAGTCTAACTATTTTCATATTTAGAGTTTATTAATTGAGCAAGTTATCACATATTTTGTACTCATTATAAAAGCTTGTTCGCTAGGAATAACACTTAGCTCTCAAGTCAAAAGTTTGATTTTGATTGAGTTTTTTTTTTTAAACGAGTTTGATAAACCACTCAATTCCGCATCTCAAAATTTTTATTTACTCGTGCTCAGGACCAACAATACCTGATCGAGTTTAGCTACATTAGACTACGTTTATCGGTTGGAAAATTCACTTAAGGTGGAACGCCACATAGATAAATAGGATTGAAAAAAAAAAAAAAAATTAAATGTGGTGTTCCACCATCTTCAAAATGAGACCTTCAATGGTCTTTCTCTCTTCCCTTTTGTGCCAATGTGATAGAGACACTTGTCTTTATTATACTAGTTGATTTAATTTTAATTTGATAGATGAATAAAATTGAAATAATTTTTATATAATGTATTTTATAAAATGGAAAATATATCAAAAATTTTATGTTTTCATTCTTTATAAATAAAGATTAATCTTGATGTATTTTATTGCACGTGAATTTTTTTTTTTACTTGTTTTATTTATTATCTTATTCTATATTTTTCTATAGATGGAGAAAATAACTTTTTCTTCAATTCTCAAAATTTTGGTTTTTTGGAGATTATCATCTCAATCTTGAAAATATTTCAAATTGAGACTTTTCAAAGTTCAATTATGATATGAGTAATTCATTTTCACAAAACCATCCTCGTTTTATTTTCAATTTCGTATTTAGATTATTGTAATATAGAGACTTAATTTATTTATGTTTATTTTGTCAAATATTATATTTTAATTTATATTTATTTTAATTATTTAAAGCAAAATAAATTATAATATGCTTAATAAAAATGAAAAAATTAAATATTATGGTTGCATAGTTAAAATGGTCATTGATAAACTAAAGATGGTGGAATTGAATGAAATTAAAATGTAAAATAAAAAAGAAATTAATAAAATATTAAAATAATTGAATGGTTGGAGTTTTTAGTGATCGTTGATAAAAATGGTCTTAATATTTAATATACTTGAATCATGAGTTTTTGGGACAAATCTATAATTCGGGGTAAAAAGATGTAGACTTTTTTAAATATGAATTTGATAAACACTTAATTTTTTTTAATAAGGTACTCAGTTAAGATATATATTACTTTATCCGTTAACAAAAAAATATATTGTGAAAAATTGTATTTTTAGTGCAAAATATAATTAATATTTAAAATATTAAATGAGATATTTAATGAAAAAGAAAAAATAACACATTTTTTACAATATTTTTCGTGATCAAATATTATATGGAAAGATCAAACAAGTGTGATTGAACCAAGTTAACATTCAACGACCCTATTATTGATAACATGGACCTCACCGCAGCCAAGTCCTGCCCCCAATCAAACAAAATTAAACAAACACAGACGCACTCTGTATGTAGGGTTTAAACCTTCGCAGCCGACGTTTTAGCCAACGATTTCCTCAATCACTCTGATTCACACGCACTTTCTCCTCACAGTGCGTCAAATTATACGACGAAACCTATACAGGAAGGCATAATTCATCGAGTGTTTATGCGTTTGTAAGGTGTGTGCGTCTCCGAGAGATAAAAGAGTGTTTTTTTTTTGGTACCCTGTCGGATTTATATATGGGGGAGGCGGCGGCGCTGATAAGCTCAGATGGAGCGGGTGGACCCGAACAGGAATCCGAATCGTCGCTCTTTCACAGGAGGATTGAGTTTCATCTGGCGAGGAAGCAATTCAACGGGTTTGCGAAAGATAGCAGCACGGGGTTTAAGATGGTCACACTAAACCCTACTCCCGGGCCGGTGAAGGCTTCCGGTTTGTCCCAAAAAACAGACAAATCAACGGAGCTTTCTGGGGCCGGGTTGGATCCTGAGATCTGTTTCGAGATTTCGTTCCGCAGAATTGTAAGTTTGAAATAATGTGCTCAGAAATCATGAGCTGAAACTGCTAATGTTTATGGCGCCTTTTCATTTTGTTGAATTTCAACGACCAAGTCTGTGATTTTCGAAATGTTAATATGGGTTCTGTTTATTCATTCAAGACGCAGAATTTCCTGTCTCTGATTTTGTCTTCCTTATTTCGAGTTAGTTAGTGCTGAACTTGCTGTTTGTTTATTAAAAGATGGTATTTTTGTAAGTGATATTTGAGATTTTAGAGATTTGATGCGATGAGATATAAGCCTGAATATGGGAAATGGGATGCGGTAGAATATGCTTATAAAAATTGAAAGTTAGCTTTTTGGTGCCAATGTCAAAGAAGACAATGTATATATTACTCATCTGCTGGCTTCCTTGTTTTAAGAACCTACCTTCTTTGTCATTGCTGAAAGTATACTCCGAGCAATGCTTCAAAAGTTTCCTCAAAACCAATTCCTTAGTAAATTAGCAGTCATTTGCATAGTAATGCTCCCCCTGCCTTTACTTTCTTGAGAAATGGAGAATGCTGATCATTGAAACACTTTCTTATACAATTGGAGCTCAGATTCTTGTTTTAGTTTAGTATGGATTTCATTTTTCATATTTAGTTTGCCCTAGAGTTGAACTGTAACATCTGAAATTAAGTTCCTAAAGAAGACTCAAACTTTTATTTCAGGGTGCAGGTTTGCGTAACCTCGGAAACACATGTTTTCTAAATTCAGTACTGCAATGTCTGACTTACACTGCACCATTAGCTGCGTATCTTCAAAGTGGGAAGCACCAAAATTCTTGTGAGTCTTCCTCTTTTTACGAAAGATGTGCTCTTGCTGTTGACGCACATTATTTAGCATGTCTGTTTTTCTCTGATCATCCATAATTCATGAAGGTCGTACTATGGGGTTTTGTGCATTATGTGCCATCCAGAGACATGTTAGCCGAGCACTGCAGTCAACCGGGAGAATTCTAGAGCCTAAGGATCTTGTTTCGAACTTGCGATGTATCCTATGAAAGAGATGTGCTTTGAATTTGTTATCTGATTGAAAATTGAAGTCGGCTTTTCACAGTCCTCTCATGTATGCCATTATTCAATTCTGATCTAACGAAAATATCATCGTTGGTTTCATGTGCTTTTAACCTTGAAGGATGTTATCGATGGTTTCACTCATAAGAAGTCATTTAGATTCTCGCGCCTTATATCATAGACACTGTTGGCCTCTATACTGTTTTAGTTGGAGTCCTTGACAAAAATACTAGGCATATCTCGGAGCTTTCGGAATGCAAGGCAAGAAGATGCTCATGAGTACATGGTGAATTTGCTCGAGTCAATGCATAAATGCTGCTTACCATCTGGAGTGCCAAGTGAATCTCCTAGTGCTTACGATAAAAGCTTGGTCCACAAGATATTTGGCGGTCGCTTGCGGAGTCAGGTAATTTATGGCTGATGCAATATTTTATTGTCTTATGTAAGTTGGGGAACTTTTATTTTGGTTTTCTATTTGTTGTGCTAATTTTGTTCTTGTCACTTCCTAGGTGAAATGCATGCAGTGTTCCTACTGCTCTAACAAATTTGATCCCTTCTTGGATCTGAGTCTTGAAATTCCGAAAGCAGATTCACTGTATAAGGCACTTTCTCATTATACCGCTAAAGAGCAGTTAGATGGAGGTGCCAAGGTATATCAGTGTGAGCAATGTAGACAGAAAGTAAAAGCTCTGAAGCAGCTAACAATTCACATGGCACCTCAAGTACTTGCTGTTCACCTGAAGCGATTTAGTTCAGCTGTTCCTGGCCAAAAGATTGATAAAAAAGTTTCTTTTGAACCTACCTTGGACTTGAAACCCTTTGTTACTGGCCCCTATGTAAGTTATAGTTTTCTTTCTTTTCCTACTTTTATTGGGTTACTACTGTTGATATCCTGACTCCTGGCTGGACACTTCAGTTGTATGATGATCACTAATCACTATATAGTCTGGAATTGAAGTTTTTTGTCTTAATGTACTAACTGCAGGATGGGGATCTAAAATACACCCTCTATGGAGTTCTTGTTCATCATGGTTATAGCACTCGTTCCGGCCATTATTATTGCTTTGTACGCACATCAAGTGGCATGTGGTATTCCCTTGATGACAATCAGGTATGAGAAAATAGCAGTTGAAGATCTTTTGACGTGTGGATCTTATTAATTCCTGAATTATTTCCTCAGTTGAAAGATGACCAACCTTTGGTTGTCATTTGGTTCAACTATAAACATCTTTCAGTTCTATTTGCAATTTTTTTCAATTTTTTTGTTGGTTTTAACAGGTTGTCCAAGTTAGTGAGAGAAAGGTTCTGGAACAGAAGGCATATATGCTGTTCTATGTTCGTGATAGGAAAAACACTGGTCCAAAGAATGTTCCGAAGAATCCAGTTAATGCCCTTCAGAAAGAAAATTTGGTTATGAATTCCACTGGCAATGCAGCATATTCAAAAATCAATTTGGAACTGAAACAGAAAATTCAGAATGTTTCAGATGAGGGAAAAATAAATGGCTCGTGTTCTGCAGCAGCTTTATCTAAGAGGGATGCACCAGTGATACCTCCACCCAAAGATACTCCTTCAGAAAAGATGTCCTTGAATACTAATGGCAAATTGACAATTGAAAATATGACCTGCAACAACATGGTGAGTGTTGTAAAAGAGCCGAATACAAGTACTGTTGTATCACCCGACTGTAGTAGGCCTCAAGATTCACAGCACAAGAAAGAATCTAGTAGCTTTGGTGCCATGCCATCAGGTTGTGAGAACAATGACAAGGAAAAATCTATCAAAATGGATGGCGCCATTTCTGAAATGGTATTTTCTAATATATAGTCTGTTAGGGGCATTATTGGTTACACTGTTCCTATACAATTTATGCTATTTCTTTGTTTCTTTTGGCATTTTATAAGACTAGCTAACACTTGTCATTGTTTCTTATCATTTATCAAGAATGCCAGCACAAGCATTCCTATGGACACCTCACTTCACTGGAGAAATTCGCAAACAAGCGATGTGCAGTCCAAGTTTTCCGACTTACCCGCCACCATAGAGCCTAGCAAACTTGAGTTGACTAAGAAGAAAAGGAAAGACCATAAAGTTAAAAGGAAGCTATTCAAGTATCAGTGCGTCACCATGTCACTCAGCTCTAACATTCTATTAGGTGGTGGCCTCAGTTTACAAAAGAAAAAGCACAAGCAGAAAAAGTGCCATTCTATGCTAAAGAAGTCTCCCAAGATGAAAGATATGTTGGGTGAGAATGACTTGCCATTAAAGCTAGGGAAATCTGCAGAAGAAAAGCCAGTTCCTCCTGTTGTTGATCATTTTACTTGCTCTACAGAAAAGAAAGCAAAACATGGTTCAGTTTCAGATGGGCAAAACCAGACATTAAGCACACAAAACACAGTTGGTGACAATAGCATATATGGTCATCCTATTAATAAGGACTTTCAAGAGAGGATTTTTATGGATGATGCCACGGCTTCTTCTGAAAAGCAACCTCATTCAAGGCAGTCTATTGCTCAAGGTACTGGAATATCCCAAAGAGAATTGACCGAAACTGATGTCATGAGTATTCTTACCCAGGGCTTAGAAGAGACAACAGGTTACAAATATTCTTTGTTATCATTACAATTTACAACTAATGATACTTTCTGCTTATTCTCGTATCTCTTATATTTGTACTCAATTGCAGTTGGTCGCTGGAATGACAGTGGTGTTTCAGTTTCTGAAAAATCTGTTAAAAGAGCAGCAGGAACTGCACAAATAGGTTACATTGGGGATGAGTGGTGAGTATTCTCATAATTAAAAGCAAGATATAGATTTCTTTTTCTTCTATTTCAAATTCACTTCTTACCGTGCACATATCTAATGGTTGCTGTGTTTCTTGTGACAGGGATGAGGAGTACGACAGAGGAAAGAAGAAGAAGGTGAGAGTCGCCGGTATTAACTATGATGGACCAAATTTATTCCAAGAAATTTCCAACCAAAGAGAAAATGCAAAGAAAAGGTCGGAAACAAAGGGAGATAAGATGCATAAACGCAGAAACGGGAGCCAATCTTTTAGGAGTAAACGCAGAGACGGGAACCAACCTTTTAGGATATGATGATGGAGCAAAGGGGGGATGTCGAGACATTCCATGGAGAGAAGCTTACCTTTATCTGACCGGGTCTAGCTTGGTTATCGCGATTTCTGCTGATGAGGTGGTGTTGCAAGGCCTTAAAAGAGCATGAAGATTCAAAAACCTTAGTTTTGTTTGTTGATGTATTTATTTACTGCTTTCAGCTTCATTTTGAGAAGAAGCTGGAATGAGTGAGAGTGAAGTTAATTGTATAAGCCATGAGAGCTTACATAATATTTAATTGGTCCCTTCAAACTGTTCATTTTTCTTTTACAAAGTTCAATAACGTGTCTGTAATGGCTTCCTTCGCATTTGATTTTAGTTATTTCTAAAGATTGTTGTAGGTTTGAAAATAAAATGAAATAAATATGTTCGTAGAAAACTTTTGTTGATTTTAAATAATTATTTAATTTTTTGAAACAAACTAATACTAGTAGTACAATAAACATATTTATATAAATAAGTACTTCTAAATTATTAATTTTGCAAGTTATTCAATTTTCACATATAATTTTGGAAATAAAATATTTAATTTAATGTTAGAAATTTATGAACTTGTAAAATTAATAAATTTAAATTTAAAAATTTGTAACACTGTTAAATTAAGAATTTCCGTACGGATGCAAGCATTCGTGAGGGAGCCGGATTCAAATCAGAAACCCACCCGAAAAGAATTCGGATCCAGATAGAGAGTTTACCCGAACCGGTGAATGCGATAGATTCTGATTTCTGAGAAGGTGAACCACCTCAACCAGTCAACCTGCATAACAGTAATTCATATAAATGATTACTGCTAATCTATGGAAGAAATCTACAGCTGCACAAAGAATCAGACGATAT
This sequence comes from Leonotis leonurus, assembly GCA_026898415.1. Classification (NCBI taxonomy): domain Eukaryota; kingdom Viridiplantae; phylum Streptophyta; class Magnoliopsida; order Lamiales; family Lamiaceae; genus Leonotis; species Leonotis leonurus. Next base: position 1,190,676 of record JAPKLX010000009.1, read on the forward strand.
AATTTCCAGCAAATTCGAAAATTTATTACCATACATTCTCGTCCGCTTTTATTAATTCGAAACTCAACAACCGTTTCGTGACGGTGGCAGTCATTCCCTTATAAAATCTTTCTATCAGTTTCCCTTTCTTGTTAGTGTTGCCCTTTTGCTTTATCTGCTTTTGCAGCCTTCACGCAACAAACATTCGATTGAGACGTAACCCTGATCTCTTCCGTCGTCTCTCGCTTCATCTTCTGCAAATTCTACCAGGTCCGCGTATTTCAATTCGATTTATTGCGTGTTATTCTTGACGAGGTAGAAGCTAATTGTTAGTTGCTATGTTTCATTGTTCGGTTATGAGTTTTTGGATCAAAGGGATTTTGGGTTGGGAAAAAATCGGTTCTTAATTCTCGTGTGATTCCTTTTTGATCTTTTGCAATGTTTCGTCTTTAATATTTTTGGTGGGTATATAAGTTAGTTTAAGCAAATTTTGATCTTGCTGGAAAAGAGTTATTATATGCAACTTTAGGTGGTGAGGTTTTTCCTTTTCTTCTTTTGGTTGATTCAAGGTTTCATCCGCGCAAATTAGATGGTTTGTACCTTAAATTTGAATGGGGATTAAACTGGAGTTGTTTTGGTTTCAGGCTTTGAGATGGAAGGTATTGTTGTTAGGAGAGTTATCCCTTCTGATAACAGTTGCCTTTTCAATGCAGTCGGGTAAGCTCGAGTCCTAATGTGTGTGACTTGCCTAGAAATAAAGGAAGATCAAAGAACTTGTTTTTGATGGCATAGAGCTAATTTGGTTATATTGTAAGCAGGTGCTTGTAAATCGAATAACTGGGTTTTTGAATTCGTATTGCAGTTATGTCATGGATCATGACAAAAGCAAGGCTTCCGAGCTGCGACAGGTTGTGGATCAGATTATATTTTATATTTTTCCTAAACTATGGCAGTCAGTTCTGTTTTTTAGGACGGGACATTTGAATTATGAAAATTATGACATGATTTATAACATGTGACAGTGGGATATTCATGCACACTATTTCAATATGTTCCCCTTTGTATGCATACGATGACCCATAGTTGAATGCTCTAGTTTTTGTTTTTCATTGAATAATTGGGATATAATTTTATAACAAAGTTACTAGAAATGGTGAACATTATCTTACAGTTTTTATAATACTCTATGCCTCCAAATCAAAATCATATCATGACTTTCACATGGCAGGGTACTTTTGGAAAGAGATCAAATTTAGGAAAACATGTCTCTTTTGAATTTAGAATAACTACAACCCGAATCTGCTATATAGTTAAAAATATTGTGAAATAGGCAAGCAACGATTTATATGTCCAGGTCATTTTAGAATCCTGAACTTCAGTTAGATAATGATATTGGTGTGACTAACTATTGTATTTCATAATTCCACATGCATAATTGAGTAGATAATGATTGACTTATGAATTTCACACTGCATTATGTCATAGGTACATCAGTACATGTCATTGAGCACGAACAATTTTAATTCTTCAGTTCTATATGGCTTTCTCTTTCATTCCTCTTGACAATTGTGGCTTGGATATGGTGAAGGTTATAGCAGCAACAGTTGCTAGTGATCCAGAGAAGTATTCTGAAGCATTCCTAGGGAAGACTAATCCAGAGTACTGTGCATGGATTCTCAATCCAGAAAAGTGGGGAGGTTAGCCAATTTGTTCAACTATGCAAAAGGTTTTACTATTCAGTGTATCTTGAGTGGAAAAATGATAAAACTTCTCCATGTGCTACATTTCTAGTAGTTTGTATGTTGTCTATTACACAAGTTAGTTTGAATCTTGAGAACTGACTCTAGCAGGTTTTCTGTCATCTTGCTTTGCTCCACTCACTTTTACAGCCCATTGGATGTTGCTAATAACTATTGATGGCAGATTTTAATATTTACATACTGTATATAGTAGATTTTAATACTTCTAAGGCACTTTCAGGGAACATCTATATTGAGACAGTCTTAGAGTGCTTGTAGCTCCTGGAATAACCTCTCTAGGTCCCTGAAATGATCATTCGCCAGAGGTTGAAATGGGGTTGATACTGAATGGATTTCTATCTTTTCATGTAATTAATGAATGTATGCAAATTATAACAGCCTTATCTGTTTCTGCTGCTAATCAGGCCGATGAGTATGCTGTTCATCTAGTATTTTATTATGCTCTAGGATTGGTCATCGTATTTTTGCCTTGGTGTTCATTATTTTGTAGGAGTCGTTGCTCGAACAGTGTTGTATGTAAAAAAAAAATTCTCGTATATGGATATACTTTGATTATTGGTTGATGGTTATCTAACTGATCAGCGCAAGCCTTGAGTCTTAGTGTATTCGTTTTTTTATAGATAAAGTCTGATTTTTTATTGTTCTTGTTACATAGGTGCTATTGAGCTTGCAATACTGGCAGATTATTACGGACGAGAGATTGCAGCTTATGATATACAAACCACAAGATGTGATTTGTATGGGCAGGTAAAGCTGACTGATGTTGGCTAGTTCTTTGGGAGTATGTAATGGGCAGGATTGTTACGGAAGTCTAATATTCTTTCTTTGAATCATTACAGACAAAGAACTTTGGGGAAAGAGCAATGCTCATATATGATGGCCTCCATTACGATGCTCTCGCTGTACGCTTCTCTCTCTCTTTTTCTAGGCCATCTAATTAACATGCAAAAGTGTTGTGTATTTGATTTGATTCTGATTGGAAAATAATAATCTAAGAGTTCTTTGTGGATCATTGTACGTTTCAACAGATGTCTCCCTTTGAAGAAGCTCCGGAGGAGTTTGATCAGACGATATTCACAGTGCAGAAGGACCGGACCGTGGGACCCGTCGAGAGACTTGCCCTTAATCTTGTAAAAGATCAGCAGAGGTAAAATCACTTTACATGTTAGCTTCCAACCTGAGCAATTACTTTGGACATTTGCTTTGATATTTGTTCTTTCTTTCCCTACTAAAGTTTTACCCATTGTTTTTTGGGTATATTCATAGGAAGAGGAGCTATACAGATACTTCAAACTTCACTCTGCGATGCGGTGTGTGCCAAATCGGAGTCGTGGGGCAGAAGGTATGATCTTCGTTGCTCGTTTCTTGAAATATGTTAATTGTAAAAAACACTCAGCTACTAATTAGCGAAACAACGAGGCTCTCAAATTCCCCGAGTTACCGTTGTCTTCGATTTTGCAGGAGGCCGTCGAGCACGCCCAGTCGACGGGCCACGTCAACTTCCAAGAGTTCAAATGATGCTTCTTGTTTTACTCTTCTGGTTATTGGTACACACCTGCATTTGCTCACATATTTGTTTGTACTCGTTTAGTGCCATCGTTGTAAGCCTCTCTCTCTCTCACACACATTTGCCATTTGGTATAGAATAATTGTAAAATGTTTATTTGAATCATTCAAAAAAACGTTGTATGACATTTGAAAGAGTCTCAACTGGAAAAAATGTAAAATGAACTGTATTTGGATATTTTGATTTAATTATAATTACTTATTGATTTTACAAATTGCTATGTAAGAATTTTGATTAGGTACACCTGTGTAAACGGTGTAAGCAAACCTATTTTGACTTAATATCATGAGGTTTGAGTTTGACTCAGTAAATAAAATCAAGTTCGGGTTTAGGCTTATTAATATTTGATTTAATAGTAAATTCAAGACAAAGTTTGAACTTGGCTCTAGATTTTAAAAACTTATTTGAGTTCATATATATTTTATAGTAATTGGACAAGCTTGTGAACTAGTTTGTATATAAAATTCGTGAACTATTCAAAATTCGGTTCTTTTTTTTTTTAAAGTTTGTAAGCATGCTCTTTAAGATTAAATTTGAAAATGATTGTGACTATTACGAATCAAGTATCATCAAGTTCAGTTTTTAAAAATAGTTCAGGCTCGTTTAGAGGTTGGAATTTGGTTTATTTATTTAATAAAAAAATATCGAATGAATTTTTATTGAGTGAAATTCTGAATAATTTACTAATGGTTGGATTCCCTTATGCATCTTATACTATTATTAGTAGCTTTAAACATAAGAGTTTGGAAGGTTTTAAAGAAATCGATATAATTATGATTAGGTCCACTTCTTAATGGCTTTAGATACAAGTGTTTGGTTAGTTAAGACATGATTATTTCATCAACTTTAAGTAAAATCATTTCATCTTCTTGTTGCGTCACTTCAACACTTAAAACATCCAACTTAATTCTTTAATTAGTTGTAACTTTTTTTCACTGTAGTACTGTTTAGACATTTTTATACAGGCAATTAAACACACACACACATATATATAGTAATAAATAAAATATAATGTGGTAATAAATTGTTCTATTATTCTATATGTGATGGAAGACTGAATGCTGTAAATTATAACTGCTATATATTTAGAAATTTTGGTCTGGTAATTATTTACAATAATTGAATATGGGATCCACTAATTATGATGATTATTCTTTTTTTTTTGTTGGGAATTAGAAATTTTGAAGAAAATGGTTTAATTAGCATTTTTAGCATGATGTGAAGATGTGATGTGTCATCAGAAAATAATTGTAATAATTATGGTTGTAATTGCAAGTTAATGAATTTGAATCTTGAGGGACATCTAATTAATTGAATATGACCCTTTTTTGTATTTATAATTCGAAATGAAACATTATAGACTGTGTATGAATAGGAATCCAATATTCTAATTCTGTCCTATTATGAATATAATAAGTTAATTGAAATTTGAATATAATTTGAATGAAAGTGATCCTTCACAATTTTGGAATATCTAATATTTTAATATAATTTTTTAGTGATTAAAATTAAAATATATTACAATATGATGATTACTTATCTTATTTTCTAATTTATTAGGGTGACTTAGAACGTTTAGGATTGTAAATACAGAACTATTTGTGATTTATTTGAAATTTAATTTAAAAAAAAAAAAACTTGTTTGAAACTCAACACTATAGTAAATAAGCTAAGTTCATGTTCGATTTTGAGCTTGGGCATGAACTCAACAACTCTGCAAGTATGTTTGAGTTCATTTCTTCTGAGCATATTATCAAATATGTTCACTAGCCCCTAACCTTCAATTTAGTATTTATTTAAATATCCAATCGAGCTTCAACATGAAATAACTAATTTTATAATATTAAAATATTTAAACAAACTCAAATTTAAGTTAAGTTTGAACTCAAAGATCATTAGTATTAATATCAAACGAACTAAATTCAAAAATAATGTTATTAAGCATTATATGAAACATAATTCAAATTAAACTCGAAAAATATATTAAAAGTTCGAAAGTCCATCCAGAGTTGAAATATCCTAATACTCGAATGCCTGCTATTAAAATACTCCCTTCGTTCCACTTTATTTGACACACATTTGTTTTTGGCTCGAATACCAATATTTAATTATAATAATTTTTAAAGAATGAATTTTGTATTTTAAAACTTGCTAAAAGTAAAAATATGTTAATCGAGTAAAATATCCCATTAAGAAAATTGCGTCTTTTATTAGGAGGAATATAAATATAAGGTTACAAAATTATAAATGTCAGTGCTTTATGACAAATGTAAATGGGTTGACTTCATTGACTTTAGCGACAACTGCTCCTTTACCGTTGATTCATTCCTTGCAGATCCAACGATCACAGATTAAAGGTAGAAAGGAAACATTGTTGAAAGTGGACCCCATTTTTTTATTTTATTTTTATTATAAAGAGCTAATTATAAAAGATTAGTTATGTTCCAGAATTTTGAAGCTCAAACCCGCTCTCAATTTCTCTTCTCCAATTCCCTCAAATTCCGCACAAAATCGAAAGAAATAATCCCATACTGTAATCTCCTTTATCTTCAATAGGAAAGTATATTTTTTTCGAGATTTCTCAGTTTCTGGCCGCTTCTTCTTCTTCTTCTTTTCTGCTGCAGCTGCTGCTGTTGTTGTATTGGTGTTATAGTTAGTTATGGGATGGAATCTCCGTTTATAGAGTTTTTCATCGCGTTCCGATTTTTAATTTACATAAGTAAAGTAATTCCATGGTAGAAATTGATACGCTTGGCGATCTTTCTGGTTCCGTTTGTTGATTTCAAAATACGCGCTTTCGTCAAACCGTTTCTGCGAGAATCGCGATCGTGTTCCGCTGTTATTATTATTGACTCATTTTGAATTTAAATTTCTGAAATTGAATTGAAGATTTCTGGGCAGAAATCTCGTGGGAATCCGATGATTAGTTTCAAACTTTGAATTCGAGTTCCCCCCGCTTTTACCTACTCCAAACTTAGCTGATTTATTCCAATTTATACATTTGATTCCGCAAAAGGATTTTTTCCTTAAATTCTCGAGTTTCCCTTGTTATATTTTGAGGTTTTTGGAGAAAAAAAAAAAAAAAAAACTCATTTTGTATCAAACAGTTTCTACAGTCTTCCGTTTTGAGTCTTCCATGGGTGTTCAGAAAGATAGAGTAAAGTTCAATGTAGGGGGCAGAATCTTCGAGACGACAGCGACGACGCTCGCAATCGCCGGGCGTGATTCCCTCTTCGGAGCGATGTTCGACGAGAACTGGGATCTCCACCCCACCACGGCGGAGCACTTCATCGATCGGAATCCCGACTGCTTCGCCGTCCTCCTCGACCTCCTCAGAACAGGGGAGCTCTTCATCCCTTCCAACGTCCCGGAGAAGCTCCTACACAGAGAGGCCCTCTTCTACGGCCTCTCCGATCACGTCAGAGCAGCTAAGTGGGGCCCCTTTGATGGCAACATGCTCCATCTATCCCGCTCCCTCCCTGGCCGGGCTCCGGGCGATGGCACTGCAATCCGGGCCGGGCCGGATGGCGGCTGCTGCGTGGCTCACGGCAGCATGGTCCATGTGTATGATTGGATGATGGAGGAGCACCCCCCTTTGAATCTTGATTACCAAAGAGTGAATGATGCGGTTTGGGTGGATGCAGAGAGCATTGTGATCAGTGCTAGTGAGAGGCTAGGGAGGGATGAAGGAGGGTTGGGGCTTTTCAGTGCCAACTCGGGGGATTTAAGGTTCAAGTTCCATGTGACACATGATGATCAAGTGAAGAGCTTCAGCGGTGGAGCATTGAGCTTCAACTCTGATTACAAGTTGTTCTCTAGTTGCAAAGGTAGGAGCAATGAGTATGGGATTGGTGTGTGGGATCAAGTGAGTGGCAAGCAAGTCGATTTCTACTACGAGCCCCTCGGGTGGTCTCTAGGGGAAGCAGACAAGCTGCAATGGCTTCATGGCAGCAACTGTTTGTTGGTGGCAACCTTGTTCCCTAGAAAGGACAACTGTTACATCAGCTTATTGGATTTTAGGGATAAAAGGAACATGGTGTGGGCGTGGTCGGATGTGGGGGCTCCCATGACTGACGAGCGTAGGGTGAGGGATGCCATTGCCATGGAGGAGAGCAACTCAATTTGCGTGGTGAACGAGTATGAAGATTTGGGGTACATGGACTTGAGACGAGGGGGTGGGGCCGTGCGGTGGAGCTCAAGAAGCCGGCTCATGAAGGGCAAGATGCCAGACGAACCATGTTACCCTAAACTTGCATTGCATCAAGGCCAGCTCTTTTCGTCTATGAATGATACTATATCCGTGTTTTGCGGGCCCGACTGGGTGCTGACATCCCGCTTGAGGAACAGTTACGGTGGTTCGATCTGTGATTTCTCAATCGGGGGTGATCGGCTCTTCGCATTGCATAGTGATGAGAATGTGTTTGACATATGGGAGGCTAGGCCTCCTCCAATCATGCTATGATGATTCTTACATTACACAGGTTGATTAAAGTCTTGATTTTTTTCACTTAGTTTATTTTTCTTAGCTTCATTTGTAGTTCAGAATGAGTGTTGAATGCAGTTCTCGAGCCGTGTAACATATAGATAATATAAATGGAAAAAAGATTGCTCAACCGTCTTAACTTTGCTTCTAATACACATGCAGCAGTGATTGAGTTCTTGGTGTATCAAGTGTTCTTGATATGTAAGTTTAGAAATGGACCTATTCTATGTTATATTAATTATTTTTGGGGCCATCAAAAGTGATAAGACCATGCCAAGTTTCTTTTCATCTTTACCTTTAAGTAAAGAAGATTCTTATCCTTGTATTAATTGGATATTGTAATTAAATTTCACCCTCTTCCTTTTCCAATTCCTAAGTGGGTATAAAGGCACTCTTCCTCCATGTGAGGAGTAGTTACAAGTTAGAACTGCTCTTCACCATTTAGGTGAAAAGATTTGGTGTATTTTTTGCTTTATTTGTTGGCTCATAGTAGTTTATTGCAAGAATGTTCACATTTGCTAATTTGTAGAAGAATTGAAAGATTTCCATTCCAACCACTTTTTATTGCCTTCTTTTCATTAGGAATGTAAGATTTCTTCTCAGTAATGATATACAACCTAAATCCAAGATTTGACAAAGTCTACTACTAGTGTGGGATATAAATTTGAGGACAAAAACATGTTTTGTGAAAGTTTGCCTCAATCTTTGTTAAATTTAATAATGGCATATCATAGTGTTTGGAATAATGAAATAGTATTCCACTAAATTCAAAATTTGAAACTAGTGGGAGTAGATCCCAACTTTGGGTTAGCCCAATAAATATATATTACTATTAAAAAAAGTTGTACACAATTGACTTCGGCCGGCGCTTTGCACAGCAGACAAGGTTTTAATTAATGCTTCAACGATAATTTAAGTGCACAAATTATTGGATAATGCATTGAATGCTACAATATGATATTACTATATGATGATAATTGTAATAAAGTAATAAAATATGCTATGCAATGAAATCATAGTCAACCCATCTAGAAAGAAAAAGTCATGTTCCCAAGAATCTTATTCTCCCTCCCATTTCTTTTATTCTTTTCCTTTCTCAATGCTTTTATCTCAATACTACATTGTGTTCCAATAAAATATGCTATGGAATTAGGGTTGCCGGTTTGGAGAAGAAGATAGGAGCACGCATCTCATTTAATTGAAATTTAGCGACGGAGATTTTTGGTTATCGATTATCGGTTATTAAATGTTTATTTTATTTTATTTAAGTTAGTGACAGAATAGTGACGATTATATTCGTTGTTATGGAGCCAATGTGGCACAAATACAATCCGTAGTAAAATAGTTTTTTGTAGCGATGTTCTCAAAATAAAAGCATAACTTAGGACTATGGGATTGCAAAAATGAATAAAAATTGGACTTAATCCTCATGAATCATAGGATTCATTATAATGTGTATAAAATATTGGGTGTGCTATGTATGTTGCATACCTAACTTAAGGGGAGCAAGACTTGGACCAAAAGTGGGAGTTGGTGAGGCCTTAATGGCATACCAGTTACTCAAGCATGATTAGGCATTATTTGTTTAAGGACTTTGATGGGCTGGGAATCCTCGGGGGCGAGCTCGTCAAACGGGACGTAGTTTCTCTCCTTGTCGTAGACATGGCAGACGGTCAGTATCGTCTTCATCAAACGCCAGTTCCACGAGGCCTCGTTCATGTACTGTTCAGTCATGAGCAACAAGCATTGCACGGTTAAGAGAATTAGTATACTGATCAATAGATTCCTAGAGTATTCAAGAATTCAAGTAAGGCAAGATGCGATAAACTAGCAAACATCGATACAACACAGGGACGTATTACGTATAAACATAGCTGATATATCCTACCTTTCCCCAGTTTTCTTGGAGAGATTGATGAGCTGCACGCAGGTTATAGCTCGGTATTCTGGGGGATATATGGTGAGGAATGTGTACGTTGATATCATGGCAAAGAATTTCGATCCTGTCGAAGCACAAAAGTATTACGTCAATTATCTGCAGGTTAACGTGTAATCGACTTAGCTCCTCGACAGGAATGGAGTTCTTTTTGGATTACAAGTGCTGGGAAGAAGAAGTATTACCAACTGGGGTAATCACAATGAACTGTGCCATTGAGCTGAGCTTGAGCAGCGTTCCATTCGTCCGAGGGCTTGAAGGGTATATGAGGCGCCGTATGATGAACCATTGTGAAAGTACTCATCTGAATTTTTTTAATAGAAACTTAGATCATGCATGTATGAACAATCATTGAAATCTAAACAAAGTACTGCAGAAAATTCACGAAAGAGGTGACCGTGCGCGAAGCAATACCCAGAAGTGATAACCTAACCATGGCATCAACCAGAACTTGATCCATCCCATCACCCCGGTTTTGAGAACCATCAACGGCCACCCAATCACGATGAAAGCAAACACACAAGCCAAGCTTATCTTAACTCTGTTAACTTCATTAGGTCTGAACTTGTTGACGTTGAAGTGCACTATGAACCTATCAGATATTTCAAAGTCGTCAAATTACTATCAAGTATCAACGATGTTCTGTAGTGAAGTACGGTGAGTTGAAGTTGGTGTAATCGAAAACGTATAACTGTGTAATTGAAGAAAATTACCAGTGTGCTATAGACAACCATGGCCTAAATGGTCCATAACCATAAATGATCGCCTTTCGGAGAAATGAAGAGGACTCGAATTCCTCCGGATCAACAGGTAGCCAGGCTGTATCCTCTTCCAGCCTGCAATGGAAAAGAGACAAAAAGGAAAATACTGTATCATAACTACACTCTTGAGTCTCAAACGAATGAAAGGTGTCAAGATGGATCGTACGAACATATTCGTTTTGGCATGATGCCTGTCGTGCTTAAAACGCCATGGCTCATAAGGGTAAATGAGAGGCATAAATGCCAGAGTTCCGATAATGTCTTCCACCAACTTGTTCCGCGAGAATGATTTGTGCGCGCAATCATGCCCTATCACAAAGAACTACACAGCAGAGTAGGGGGAAACCATAATAAGAAAGTATACATCAAAAACCTAAAGCTTAATAAAATTAGTGAAATTAGCACATCTCCAATGTTCTTATTTTATGAACAAGTACAAAAACATAAAGTTTTAACAAAAGGGAAGCAAAACTAACTCCTGTAATGGCAGTTCCAGTCCAAGCCCAAGCTAGGGGAAGCAGATACCACGGGGATTTGGCGATCATGAAGATCCCTAAAGCATAAGACGTTACAGAAATCAACACAGACTTCCAAGCTTTTGCATCATCAATCTCAAACACCTTTCACAAGCATAAGGCAAGAACAAGTTAGAGAGATGATCAAGTTGTAAAATCTCTACACACAACAACAAGCATGGCATAGCACTACAGCAAACATAGAATACAGAACTCCATTGAGAGGTAACAAGTACCTTCTTAGGAAGTGTATCGATTATATCTCGTAGTGTCACGTTATCTGGAAGGGGCTCTCCAATCTGTCGAAAGCCGTATTCATGGCATAACTGCTGCCTGTACTCCGCACTGTCTGCTGCCGGGGAAGGCGCCACGACTGCAGCCACAGCTTTCACGACTTCGCGCTTTCGCAAGGACTTGAAGCATTGTTTCTGTTTGGTTGATCTCTGAGGCAGACTTTCCCACTTCAGAACATATGCTCCTTTAGTCCACCAATTCAAAAACAGTTATCCAATAACAGATATTGAAAGAATTGGGATTCTACATTATTCACAATTAAACAATTTATTCTTAACAACCAATATAGCATTCCGAATTTAAACTTCTCATGACCAACACACACCGAAATCAAAAGGAAACACACACACACACCAACACACTGTCAATACCTGATGAAGTAGAGCTATGAGGGAAAATTCTGTTGCCCTCATTGGGCCTTTTCTGGGGGCCCTACAAAATCAAGGAAACAACAAACATACATAACCCCTTAACCTTGTTTATATGTCTGTGTGAGCACGAATAGGGAATACATAATAGAGTTGCGTACCAAGAAAAGGAAGCCAGAGTTTGCAAGTCTACACGCCATGGCAGTCAAGAAAAACCCCTAATTCACGAACCCCTTTTCAATTCTCTCCTGAATAATACTCTCTCTATCGCAAGTGGGCAGAGCGGATAAGAGGTGAAGATAGGATTTTGGCGAAGAATTGAAAAAATTGGGGCCTGAATGAAAGGATTCTGTGGTGGGTGGTTTATATAGTCTTAGAGAGTAGCAAAGCAAAGCAAAGCTGCGCGCACAGTTGGTTATAATTTGTTTGGGACCAGAAAGGCGGAAACCACCCAATCACCATACATACTCCCATGTCAATTTCTACTATTTGCTTTTTCATCGCCTCTCAATTTCCCACAGTATACAGATGGTGGAAGAGAAGGGGTCTAATTTTGAGAAGATGCATTGCATAAAAATCAAATCTTTAACTTAGTCCATGTTAGGATCGGATTAATATGAAAACTACCTCCGAATTCGATTGTTCTTAGTATTTCAATACCTTTAAAATCTTCTCATAAGGTGTTTTGATTTTATTAAAAGTTAATGGAGTTACTTACAAATCGTATGGACTGTGACACTTTTGCTAAAATATGCTTGTGAAAATTATACTACTTCCGTCCCACTTTAAATGTCTCATAATTTTTCGCACCGCAAATCAAAACAACTTTAATTTAACACTTTAATTCCTATCTATCCACTTTCCTTACTCTCCAACTACCTTACTTTTTTTCTTATTTTCCACCCAAAAATGGAAATGAGACATCTCAGCTGAGACGTCCCAAAATGGAAATTGAGACATCTCAGCTGGGACGGAGGGAGTTCTTTTTAAAATTTAACCAAATCTAGTGATGTGATATTTCTTTACTTCCAATTTTGACAATTCTCTGCCAATAATCATTGAAGATTAATATTACTATTTTAGTTTCTAAAGTATAAATATTGATGGCCGGTGAAATAGGACTATAATTAGGCCATACAAAGCTCACGTGCAACACATTAATATAGGTATTAAAAATAGGAGGTAGTATTAATATTGCTATGTTGTTGTCGTAGTAGTATAATTTATATTTGCATTATGATAAAATTCAAATAATACTCTATACTTGAAACAAAACAAAATTGAAATGGGTACATTATTTACTTGGGCCCAATTTTCCAAAGCTCAATTGATAAAATGGTTCGATTTTGTTCATGAATAAAACTTGGTGGACCTATTCAAAATAAAATTACCATTAATTCATGGGAAAATAGATAATAATATAAGAAAGTGGCCCGTGAATTAATAATACGAACAAATGTTAAATGACTACCAATTAATTTATTAGAAAATGGCACCTTATAAATTATTTATATTTGTAATTTGGAATATCCCTTTCTATATCTTATAATACGAACATTTTTATATAGAGATTCATAGGTGGCATGCCTCCAAATCATGCGGGATAATATCGTTACACCTATTTTTCTTAATTTTTAATGAGTTAAAATCTTAATATTTTTTTTTTGGATTTATACATAATATTTTATAAATTTTGACATAATTAGTACTAAGTGAGATGGGCACATATGTGACATCATCACTATGTAGGGGCAAAGGCGAACTAAGTCATTCATGAACTCTTCGGTACTCAGCTCGATAAAACATCGTTCTAAATTCTTTCATTCACTAAGCAAATCGAACTCGAGTGTCGGACGTAATTTGAATTATGTTTCAAACATCACTCAAATTATTTTTCGAATCGAATTTAAAATTAATAGTGTTCGATTCGAAATGTTAAAAAATACTCCCTCCGTCCAACTAATAACGACTCATTTATTTTTTATACAAAAACCAAGAAACAACTAGTATTTGTCTATTGCACAAAACTCAAAAAATACTCCATGTGCAAATATTTACCTAAAAATGAAATAAGTCATTATTAATGAAACGTCCCAAAAAGGAAAAATAGATCGTTATTAACGGTACGGAGTGAATATGTTCCAATATAAATTTGAATTATAATATTTGGCACATGGATAAATATATTTATATATATGATTATATTATTTTAAAAGCCAAAAAATAGAAAATAAGGTAAGGTGTAAAAGGCAAAAAAGATAAAATAAGGTAACTGTCGGTGGGAAACAAAGAGGCAGTTTTTGTCGCAATCCAAACGCAACCTTATGCATGGATTCGATCCAACAACACATTACAATTACATATCCTTTCCTCCACGTTATATATGTCGTCAAATCAAACATAGTAATAAAATGACAAATACTACAAAACACTAAAGGACTGTTTGTTTATGAAATTGCACTTCTTTATTGACTTGCTAAGGACCACAAATTTAAATGCTTGTACAAAAATAATACTTTAAGGCCTTGTTTGGTAGGTAAGATATGATAGGATTAGATTAAATTATCTTACCTAATCATGTGTTTGGTAGCAAATGTAATTAATACGTCGGCCCGCTATTAAACACTAAGCCCGTGCCAAAATCACTATTTCCCTTTATATTTTAATCATAAGGAAGGGGTAAGATTAAAATAATCCTTATACACCATATAAATTTAATCTTATCATGTTATATCCTATCTTGGCTACCAAACATGCCCTAAATATATAATAATGTACAAAAATAATAGTCTATATATTACTCCATTCGTCCCATTAAAATAGGTCAACTTTGACCTAATATGTGATGTTTTTAGTCAAAGTTGACCTACTTTAATGTGACGGAGGAAGTACTACTTTGCCTGAACTACTACGCTTCCATGTCTAATCCATGCACAAATACTAATAAATTATACTCCATTTGTTCCGCTAAATGTGGCCACAAAGATTCCGACACGGAGATTAAGAAAGTAAAGTGTGATGTTTTAAAAAAGTTTTTCCTTCTTAGAAAAATGAACACTTTTAATGGGACGACCCATTAAAAAAACATGGCCACATTTAGTGAGCGAACCGAAGGGAGTAATTACATCATGTCTAAAAAATCAAGAGTAAAAAACAAAAGAACCATCAAGTGACTCTATAATTTATGTATGTATATTTTCAGAATGAATAAGAAGAAGAAAACTTGATGAATCATATCCACTAAATTGTAAAATCAGATTAGCCATTTCAAAGTTTTAAATTTATTGCAATTTAAACTTAAATAATTAATATATGGTCCAAAAATACTTACTACAAAATAATTCTCTTATTACGCATAGCCAAAGGGAAATGAATTTTAGTTATCAAAAGATGTTCTATTTCCTTCATCCCATTTTTACCCAGCATGAATTATTCTCTCTCTGAATATAAAAAGAAGATTTTTATAAATTTAATTTGGGAACAGCCCTTTTTGGAAGTAAATCTTCATTGGATATTTGCAGATGTGATATTTATAGAAATGTTGAAAGTGGTTTGAAATTACTCACCCCTCCAATCACGAGTAAATCATTATTGATTGAGTAAATGATTACTGCACGTATTTAATTACGTCAATTAAATTCTGTGATTACGACAACAACAAAATGATAGTGAATTATTACACACGAGTACATATGAATTAATATGTTAGTAATTCTTGTGAAGTCGACTCAATAAAAAATCAAAATTATCGGTTTCAGTTGTAAGTTAATATAAATATATATTGTAATAGTAATTTATTATAATATAGTTATTTAAAATTTGTGGATCAGAAAATAAGTTATATGATTGTAAGGATTTCTTTATATATAAATAAATTTGTTGAGAGAAAATTTTAAAATTTTATTTTATGGTATCAACAAGAAAGTTACCGTGTTTTTGTTTGAGCTTTTGTTCAAATGAAATACATTCTTAGCTGATCAAATTCAAATTTGATTATAATACATATAATTGTTATTATATTGATCTGATAATAATTAATTTGTCAATCCTAATTGTCACAATAAATACATCAAATTAAACGTTGTACCTAAATAAAGTAACAATTTATAAAAAAGAAAAGAAAAAAAGGAAATAAAAGGTACAGACGAGAATAATCCTCTCTTTCTTTCTCTTGTCTTCTCCAATGCTAACATATCACTCTGAGAACTGCAACTGCAATTTCTTCAGCTCAAAGCTACAATACCCAGTAATGGCATTGACAGATTTGGGTCCACACCAATACTGATACCACTCTATAAACACAAACAAACTCAATAGTGATTAGTGAGCCAATCAATGGATTCAAGTGGCAGCAGAAGAAGAGGCAGTGCCCCTAAAGCAGGCTCAGTATGGGAGAGCAGAATGAAGCTCGACGAGTTCAAAGTTTTCAAGGCCAATGACGAGATTCCTGCACAAAACACTCAAATCAGCGATGCAGATACCGAAATCGAGATTCGCGAAACTCCGATTCCCAAGCAGAGCCCTAACGGCGCGAGCGGGAAGCGGAAGACCTGGAAATCCGAGAGTTCCGATGCGAGTCCAGTTAAGATCGCCGCTCTCAGATCTGAATTGAGCAGGGAATCGAGCGATGCGGTGAGGAGGAGACCAGTTTCGATTAAGAAATCGAGCTCGATTACGGCGAAATCCGGCTCTGTTGATGAGGAGAAAGTGGTTGATCATGAAGGAATGAGGAATCCGAGATCTGTTGAGGATCGTGAAGAGATCAAAGCTGCTAGTTCGAGCAGTGTGGTTGGAATCAATGGTGAGGATCGTATAAAGGATAAGGGAATTGAGATCGAAAGCAAAGAGGTGATTGGTGTGAGCGATGAAGATAAGCTTCAATTGCTTCACAGCAATCAAAAGCCAGTTCCCAGAAAGCAGCTTCCTCTTCCTCCTTCTGTAAATCATCCATCCCCAACAAAAATCAACACTAGTAAGCATCATCATCATCTCCCTCTCTGTATCTCTCTCTGATTCTCTCTTATCTCGTGTGGTGAATGGTGATTCTCTTTTCTTCCAATTGTTACAAGATTCAGACAATCCCCATAGAATTCCAAGAACAAACAGTAGACTACAAAGTTTTGGTGAGTTCTTTCTATCATCTTGTTTGTTTGTGTGTTTCCTCTTTCTTTGTGTTTCTTCGAAATGATTGGATAATGAATGTCCCCATTTTTGTTGATTGATGAATTATCAGTTGATTTAGTAATGTGGAGACAAGTAGCAAAATCATCATTTGTGTTTGGGATTGGAACATTTGCTATCATATCATCTTCATACACAAAGGATCTCAACATCAGGTTTCTTTAGTTTAATCATTTCTTTATAACTAAAAAACATACTCCAATTTAATTTCATATGTTCTCAACTGATGAGAGATTTGTTCATTTTCAGTTTCATTTCAGTTCTTTCCTACATGGGCCTTGTGTACCTTGCTGCAATTTTCCTTTTCAGATCCCTTATCAGCAGGTGATTAATCAGTGAACACGTCTCAGTTTCCATCACTTAGTACTATTTTTATTCAAGAAAGATTGGAACTTTTTATTGAAATGTGGCAGAGGATCAGTGGGGAAGGATACTGCAAATCAAGATTGTGTAATTGGGGAAGAAGAAGCAGTTTGGGTCATTAAATTACTTCTGCCATTTATGAATGAGTTTCTCCTCAAATTGAGAGCCCTTTTTTCCGGGGATCCTTCCACAACAATGAAGGTATTGCACTAATTTGCATAATCAAAACATCATATCATTTGCACACATCTAAATGAAATACTATAAATTGAAAAATGCTATATTGTGTCATAAATGAAAAATAAGTTTGAGAAGCTCGTTCATTGTATAAATTTTGAAATTCAAAATTAAAATAGTAAATTTAAAGTAACAAAAGTATACTTTTAGGTGAGTGTGATATGGTAGATGAGATGAGAAAGAATAAAAAAAATAATAAGGCTTCAATATGAAAAAAATCATCTTGATTACTATTTAAGCTAGATAAGTTATAAAATCACTTTAGTGAGATTATTTATGTGTTTAGAATAGTAAATTAGTAACTGGCCTTATATTTTATCTCGGGTCGAAAAGATGAATGCAAAATTCTACCAAACAATAGATGAAACATGATTATTTATCTTATCTTACTTCATCTATCCTACCAAACTCACAGAAAAATTTAAAAATTATGGAAAATTGATGATTTAAAATGTAAGTTTGAAAGTTCATGTTTTATTTAAAATTTAACTAAAATTCGTGTGTTTTTTTCTTTTTTTTGAAATGAAATATAATGACAAAAAATGACAAAATTCTGTGTTTGCAGTTAGCAGTGCTGCTTTTCATTTTGGCAAGGTGTGGAAGCTCCATTACTATCTGGACCATGGCCAAATTAGGTCTGTCTATTCTCTTTCCCTTTTTAATTTAAATTTTCTATATTTTAAAATAATTATATCAGTGGGTCCCATTATTTTATTTTATCTTTGCACTTTATACCATTTGTGGAGTAAATAATTCAGCCATCTTTATTGCTTATTGAATTGAATTTATCCCAGTTTAAATTTGGCTATGGTACTGTTTTGACCATTACTAAAATAGTAATGAAATAATGTGGATAGATACGTTGATTTATTTTTTTTAATTTAATACGTTCACATACTTTGATTTCCAATTTAATTTAGTGTTGATTATAAATGTATAATAAATTAATAATAGATGTGTACAAATACAATGTGGTCAGGTTTCATTGGAGTATTTACTGTGCCTAAAATCTGCTCAGCCTACTCCTCTCAGATTACTGCATACGGTATGTTATCGCAACTCAAGACTTTCGCTTGCCACATTATATTTTATACAGTCATGTTAGCTAATTATTGTATTCAAAACAAAATTTAGATATATATTAGTTAAATTTAAAGTGGCGATTAAGATCCAGTCGAATAAATTCTAGAGTATTTGTTTCTTGGGAATTGGATAATACAAAAATAAAATAATTAGCAAAGAAAGATATGTTCTTATTGTAGAAATTAAAATGGTGAAGGTACAATTTGGATAAAAAGAAGTGGCGAAGCATGGACAACATGTTCTCACAAGAAAGCAGTAGGCTTTGCCTTATTCGCTCTTGTCTGGAATTTATCATCCCTCGTTGTCCGAATTTGGGCCGGTAAGTATTTTTTACAATTCACTATGTTTCTACATTAATATTATATGCACAATTACTTATTTTATTTGAGACATTTTTAATGGGAATATTTATATTATAATTAATGTAGCTTAGCTTGAAATGTATGGCATGTGCAGTGTTCATGCTATTTGTGGCGTTCAAGCATTATCAGCAGTCGTTGATCAAGGAAGGGTGGGCTCCAGATGAAGAACCCATCAACGGTCAAGATGAAGATCTATATTATCAAATGGATAAACTAAAGAAACCATGTTGATTATATTTTTCCTAATTAAGAGTCGTTTCCAGAAATCGTTTTTTTATATATAAAAATAATTATAAGAGAAAATATTATGATATGACAAATAGTGCTTTGTCCCAATCTTGTTTCCAGTGAGTAGTAGTCGTGATGGAATAAATTAAGAGTTATTTATGAAATATGCCCTCTTCTATAACATATAAATGAGAAGTGCCCTCTTTTGTAAAAGTCTATGAAAAATGCCCAAAAAGACTATTTTGCCCATGATTAAAATGCTTAATTAAGGACAAATTTCTCTATTACATATATGGTTAATTATAATTAGTATTTCAAAATGATTTCAATCAGTAAGATGCTCAAAATAATTTAAGATGGTAATAAAAAATTAAAAATTCGGAAGGTTTTCATTTTATATCAAAATCTGGTCGATGAATAGTGACCGGGTTTTAATGAATAGTGACCGGGTTTTGGAATAGTGACCGGGTTTTGACGACCGGATTTTTGGTTTTTACGACCGGATTTTTATAAACATATTTGAGCATATTTCTTATTGAAATTAGAACATGTTGATCATTTATTTGCATGTTTTGAGTTAAAATCTTGGCATTAAAGAGGTGCTTCGAAAATGGTATCAGAGCCCTAGGTTTATTAAGGAATTATATTTATTTATTGCATTTAATTATTTCCTAACGGAGGAGACTCCAAGAGAAAATATGGATCCGGACGCTTGTCCGAGATGCTTTAGTTACAGGAATTTTCTCCAACTATTGGAGATTATGGACAGACAACACCAAGAGAAATATCTCTTTTGGTCCAACAAGTTAGATGAAGGGACTCACGGTCCTTTATCCACCACCGAGAAATCGAGTATCCTCTCCATGATGAGTAGATACCAAGATCTACAGGTAGCCAACCTCTTACTTCAAGGAGAGGTACACCAACAAATGGAAATGGGACATTCAACCCATTTCTAATGAGTCAAGACAGGAGGGAGTTCACTCCGGTCTTCCGAGAAATCGACCCCGATATATCAAAATTCTCGGTTGATTTAAGGGAGATCCAGAAGACGGTACAAAATTATGGCAGCCGCCTAATTAATGTACCCCAGGAGATAAAAAGAATATCAAGTCAACAAGATGAAATCCTAACCATCTTGCAAGATATTCAAAGTCGAGTGGGCCAATTGGAGAACAGATCTCTTCCCGAAAGAAGGAACCGAATGCTATTCCCCGAAGGGCCAAAATATCCTCTACCCGTAAAGGATAAAGGAAAAGATCCTCAAGTGGAAAGATATGTACGATTATTTCAAGGGGAAAAATCATGAGTAACCTTGAAAGAATCGGACTTGAAGATCTACAAGAGTTAGCAGAATCTTTTGCTAACATGAAAATGGTTGATCTCAAGATGAACCAACACCAGGTGGCGCACATCAGGGAGGGAAACGCTGCTGTACCATTAAATCAGCAAGTACCACCACCACCTGAAGAAGTCATGAGAGAAGCTCGTGATTTCCATGCTGGACCCTCATATACCTCGACGGTACCAGACGAAGCCATACTGATGGAGAGAACCAGAAGGAGACGACAACCCCGAATCCAAGATTCACCGGTTGGAAAGGCCACCCTGGATCCCATCCATCCATATGGCGTAATGCTTGATCTTGATGAAGTCAGTTTCAAAGATCGAGAATCAGTAATCGACGAGTGGGGAGGAGCAATGCGGATTGCAGCAGCTACTCTCGACGTTAACAAAGAAGGACTGGTCAAGATTCTTGAAACCAGTCTCGCAGGCGTAGTAAAAATCGCCTGGGAAGGATTACACCTCGAAGTAAGAAATCAATGCTTCGAGGTGGAATCCTACTCGGAGATTATCCGAAGAATGAGTGTCCTCTTCAAAGACCATTTCATAGGAGAAGGATATTACGAGGGATTCGATAGAGAGAAAAGAAGAAAGTATCTATTGGCGTTATATAATCTAAGACTCACAGTCTTGGATCCAAAGGCGCTCAATAAATTTCTTCAACTCTTTACGATCTACCAGCATCAGTCAAAAGCTGATGAGACTATCGCGAAGGAAATTTTCTTCTTAAAATTTCCAAGCCCATGGAAGGAGATGATGATAAGAGATTATATCCCCAAGGGCAGTGACAGCATCGCCAAGAGGATGTCTTATGTACATCAGAAGCTTTCAGAGTGGTGTCAGCAAGCCACTGCTCAGAAAAACCTGAAGAAGCTGCGAAGAAGCAACAAAGCAGCTCACCTTAACTGTGAAGATAATGATCTTCCAGTTGTTATTGGAGGCGAGCCATTAATAGCCAAAAGACGAAAGAATAGGTACCAACCCTATTCCAAAGAAAGAAATCCAAGAGGAAGATCTTGGAAGCCAAGGACGATGTGGTCTAGACAGAAGGCTAGATCATACAAAACTGGACAAAGAAGCGGACCAGCTAGAAGCAGGGGTTCGTTCCAAGGATCCAGTTCAAGAACTCCAGCTAAGAAAACTTTTAGAAAAGCTCATACCAGAGCTAATGAAAGTTTTAAAGATTGTAATTGCTGGACCTGCGGAGCCAAGGGGCATATTTCAACAAATTGCCCAGATAACGAGCAAAGAGGCATGCGAAGGTTCGAGTCTACTCCGGACATCGAAGATGCCATATACTACCAAGAATTGGTTCAAGTATACCAGTTTGAAGATATACCCTCTGACGAGAGTATATATGAGCAAGAAGAGATTCTTAGTAGGGATGGAGATTCTGATGGATCTACAGAATCTTCAGACTGAAACTGAGTCTTGTCATCAGGAGAAAGAGGATCGAACTGGATTTTCCAGTCGAACGATGATCTCACCAAACCTGATCGACAAAATTATGAAGAAAACCTTGAACATTCAGAAGTATCAAGGTTTTAATGCCAGCAACCTAGACGAAGTTCTAAGGAATTTCAGTTTGGGAAGAAGGAAACATCATATCGTCTACGGAATCACTAGACGAGAGATGTCGCTTCCGATCGAGTTTACGGGGAATCAAGTGGAGATGCAATTGATTCCAGCAAGCGACATACGTGAGGATTTGGAGAAACTTAAACCAGAAATTGCTGAAAAGATGAGATGGATTCATATCGGAGCAATTCAACTGGTTCTCAAATCCACGATGTTCACAGGAATTGATGCTCCAATCGACATAGCCATATGTGATAGGAGAATTAGAAACCTACAAGATTCGGTGATGGGAACCATCACGGGGAATCTTTGTGCAGGCCAAGTTGTGGGGATTGTATATCCTAAGATTGCCTACAATCTCAACGACTCGGGTTTCAGTAAAGCTCTGACGCTATATCAGGACTTCAAAAGGAAGGAGTTATTGGATGAGGGAAATACACCTTATTCGATAACATATCAGATTTCGTATGCACTTTCCAACTCCCATCATACGGAGTTATTCTTGGGAAAGCCTTTTATCGAAATACCTGATATCTTCAAGAAGGTGACTACAGCAATTGGTCCCGATAGAATGGAGATTCCACAAAGGAGGGAGGTCAACATTCGAATTCAAGAGAGGCCAGTCATAAGACATGATCAAAGTCTTAAGATAAGCTCAGGAAGACTATCCTTCCAAGGAGATAGAATTATATCTCAACCATTTGGGAGGAAACTTATCCAAGAAAGTCAGCCCCAATTCCCAGGGAATCCTCAAGTTTCAGTCAATCTGAAATGTCCAGAGGGATGGAGAGGGATGACAACCAGATTTGATGCTACAAGATGGGAAAATAACTTTCCATGTAGTGTCTTATATTACCTCCAGCAGCCGGAGGTTAACCATTACAATGGAACCCTTGACCTAGGGGGTTTTATGGTAGAGGTTAAAGGCAGAGCAGGACGAGAAGATGTTCTGATTCTAGGGCGGGATTTTTTGGAAAGATTCAAGCCCTGGAAACCGATGGACCAAGGGATGATGATTACGATAGAAGAAAGACGACTCCTAATCGTATGACAAGTCCTTTCTCGATATACATTCCAGTGGGAGTGTTATATGAAAAATATAAGGCAGAGTACTTCTCGGCCTATATTGATTCAGGTGCAGGCATATGCACAGCAAGAAGGGGAATTTTCCCAGAAGATGTTGAGGATATTTTACCTCAAATTGCTGGCCGAGATTTCTCTAAAAGAGTTTTACTCTTATCCACAGGAGTAAAAGAAGTGGAAATATTAATTGGAGGAGCGGGACAAACACCTTGGTATAAGGTTAAAACTCCACCGATTTATTTTCATGATACGGGAGCTGATATTCTGTTAGGAAATAATTTCCTACAGATGTTCAAACGATACACGCAGGACAATGAGCAAAGAAGATTAGTGTTCACAACCAATTGTGAGCATAAAATCATTGTTCAGAGACTGAGGAAGGCGTTTAATCGACAGATTCCCGTAGCCTTTCGCAGCAAGCGTGGTGATATGAATGATGAAGGCAAACTTCGTCATCCAAAGATGAAGGATCAAAGAAGATTTAGCGAAGCAGTGCTTAGCTGCATCCGGGAGGATGATCTTCAAGAGGAGGAAATCCAGATCCTTAAAGCAGCTTTGATTTCTAACAAAGAAATTAGGGTTGAAATGCAGGTGTCCCTTGCCGATGTCAAAAGGAAGATCTCGAGATGCTACAATGAGAATCCTTTGGCCTGGTGGGAGAAGAACCAACTCAAAGCAACCTTAAAGGTGAAGCCGGAAAGGGTGCATGAGTTCGTGAGATTCAGACCTATCCTAATGAACTTAATTGATCAGAAGGATATGAGAATTATTATCAAGGAACATCTTGATATGAAGTTGATTGAGCCGGCTAGTTCACCTTACAGTAGCCCTGGGTTTCTGGTAAGGAATCATGGTGAGATCAAGCGAGGTAAACCTAGACTTGTCATTAATTACAAAGGGATTAATGATATTCTAGAGTTTGATGGATATTTTATTCCAAGTAGAGATCACCTTATTAACTGCATACGCAATGCTAAGGTCTTCTCAAAGTTTGATTGCAAGTCAGGTTTCTACCAGATTCGCATGGAAGAAGAAAGCAAAAAACTTACAGCTTTCTCAACACCACAGGGGCATTTCGTTTGGAACGTAATGCCAATGGGGTTAGCTAATGCCCCCCAGATTTTCCAGAGAAAGATGGATAATCTTTTTAAGGATTATTTTTCTTTTATGTTTGTCTATATTGATGATATACTTATAACATCAAAAGATATGGATGAACATATCAAACATCTTGATTTATTTGCAGATGTTTGTTATAAAGAAGGATTAGTGCTTTCAGAGAAGAAGGCAGTAATTGCGACCCAAAAAATGGAGTTTTTGGGAATAGAGATCGATGAGTCTGGAATAACTTTGCAAGATCATATTGTGCAGAAGGTCCAGGATTTTCCAGAAACATTAAAAGAGAAGAAACAACTTCAGAGTTTTCTGGGAGTTGTTAATTTCGCAGGAATGTTTATCAAAGATCTTGCGAAACACAGGAAGGTCTTTAGTAATCTACTAAAGAAAGATGTTCCTTTTATATGGACGGAAGAACATCGACAGGGAATGAAAAAGCTAAAGGAGGAATGTAAAGATCTCCCAAAGCTTTCTATTCCACAAGATGAGGATGATCTGGTCCTCTATACAGATGCAAGTGATCATTGGTGGGCAGCAGTCCTCATGAAGATCACTCCTTATGGAGAAGAACCTTGCAGATATTGTAGTGGTTTATTCTCAGAAAATGAGGCCATCAGATGGCATATCAACGAGAAGGAATTCTTTGCAGTAGTAAAGACTTTTAAAAAATGGCATTTATTTTTATTAGCAAAGAAATTTACTTTAAAAGTTGATAATACCCAGGTTAAAGCTTTCCTAAGAAATAACATAGCATCAAAACCTGAAAATGCTAGGTTACTTAGATGGCAAGCTTTATGTCAATATTATATTTATGATATTGTCGTGTTAAAATCTCATGAAAATATTCTTGCAGATTTTCTGACAAGAGATGGAGCCAGCTGAGGTTAGATCCATCATGCTAGCCCAAAAGCATCTCCGAGAAAATTTGGAAATGCTCTTGGAGGAATGGGACGAGTGCGTTCTCCATGCCGATCAAATGGGGAAGATGCAAGCTACCGATAAGACGAAAGTCTCTGGTAGAATACGAGCCAGTATGCTGACCAGTACTCAGTTATGGTCGGCTCTGGAAAAGCCAATCCTGCGGGCTTCCAGAAAACCTCTGGAAATAGCAGAGTTTCGTGTTCCGGCACCTAAACCGGTAGATGGGGATTCAAATACCCCTCTAGCAAGTCCTAAGCTGGTGGAGTCTGAACCACTAGCCCAAGGAAATGATGATGCTAAGACTTCACCGTCTGAACCATCATGTCAACCCTCCACCTCTGGGGTAAAAGAGGGAGAGATTAGCCTCAGGCCTATGACAGGCAAATCTGAGTCTAATACTAATTTGATTATTTTCTCTTCTGCTGAACAGACTTATCAAGCGAGCTGGGAGAAATTACTCACAAGAACAGGTATTAATCCTAGTAATACCAGGATTGATGGCTCGGGGAAATATCCAAGGGTATGGATGCTGCCCGGATCAAAACCCCAAGATGTCAAGCAGTGGTATGAATTTGGGGCCCTTGCCTCAGTTTATACTACGTCCCCAGCGTTTCCTGAACTTAAAGGTCTACCCCGATGGATCCAGGAAGCGGTTTATGATACCTGGGCAAACAACGAACAACTTTGCCGAGGTGATACATTGGAGCTGTATTTCATAAGTGCAGCCCCAGAACCTGCAGGAAAGGGGAATCACGAAGCCTTCCATTACATAAGGCTAAGAAGACCCCGAATGGATGCCTTCAACCAAATCAAGGCACCAACTAGTGAAATTCCAATGATCGCCGCAATCTCAGATGACCAAATAACAACGAGGCGAGCATGGGGATTATGGGTCTGTCTTACAGAGATGGACAAAGTCAAGTTTCCATTCAAGTTCTTTCAGAACTCAGCGAATGGATCATTCCTGTTAAATACTATGACAGGGAAGACAACCAAGTTTGCAGAAGAGGCTTTTGAGAGAAAAAGAACTCTTCTGTGGGAAAACAAGATGGCGATGAGTAAAGAAACCCATCGCAAGTTCTGCAATATGGCTCATGTTGGCCATTGGGCGTCCAGGATATGTTCAGATTGTCCAGCCCAACGTGAACCTGAGTTCGGAAAAGGCTTCTTACCTAAACCAGATAAGAAGAAGTTTCGAGCCAACGAGTATGAGGAGATGAAGACTCCTCCAAAAGGAAAGGCTCCAAGGGGCCCTCCAAAAAAGACAGATGGCCGACAGAAATAAAGCGGTCATGTGAGGATAAAGCAGAAGATGCTTTCAGAAAAGAAAAGCATCTGATAAAGCAGCACCCACCAAAAAGAAAACGACAATGGTGGGTGGAAGAAAAGGACGTTCCACCATAAAAGAATCGTTGGTGAAATAAAAGATGGACCACTAATTCAAAGAAGGGGTCCAGCCACTAAGAGATGTTTGTGTCGGCAGCATTATTCGGACCTAGCTTCACGTGAAGAAGCATTATTGACGGATAAAGCATCCGAGGCAAATATTGAAGGATGGAGGAGTCTTCCAACTTCCTATATAAACAAGCCATTGGGGAGAGTAGATGGCATCGAAAATCCTCCTACTTCTCTCCAACAATAAAATTTGTAATCTTTCTTCTTTCCAGTTTATGATAGAAATTTCCGCTACCATAGGTAGCTAAACAAGTTAGTCTCCTCCCTAAAGGAGATTAAATTAGTATGTAATATATATTTATAATTCCTTAATAAGATTTGGGCTTTTGTTCGTCATCTTCTAGATTTATATTTTCATTATTTTTACCAACATATATACTTATACGCCCCGAGTAGGAAACGAACGAGGGCTGTGCTGTGAGCTGTTGAAGGAGTCTGCGTCTGGAATCCATAAGGTGCTCCTGGTGGTTGGAAAAAGTCCCTAAAACTTCCGGTGGATACGACCCGACAGCTTATCGGTCAAAGAAGGTATAAACAGTTGGTATTAATATTGAATTTATACGGAAGCATGATGGGCCTGATTAAAATGCATGATTTATACTATTTGAAGTATTAATTTGTTTTAACTATATGGTTATGGAGAAATTTTGTTAAAAAAGGGTATTATGGTCCAGAACACATAATTTGGGTACTTTTGATAGAGTTTTACAAAATAGGATAGTTTTCAATTTTAGTTACAAAAGAGGGTATTCTTCATATATAGCCCATAAATTAATATCTAGATCGGATGAAGTAGTACTAATCTCATTTATTTATTTTTTATTATTGTAATTAATGGATTTAATCTAGAGTGGTGATTTGCTCTCGAGTAATTTTAGAAGAATTATTAATGAATTATCAGAGTTATATTTAATATCATACTACCTCTGTTTCGTTAATAACGATACATTTTACAGTTTAGAACTCATTTTCCTTTTTGAATAAAAATTATCACATGAGTATTTTTTGATTTTTGTGTAGTAGGTATATATATTGAGTATTTTTTGATTTTCGTGTAAAAGCAAATGAATCGTTATTAATGTGACGAAGGGATTATTGATTAGTATATTTAATGTCTCTCGATCACTCTCCACTTACTTTTTAGTGGTATTAAATCGAGTAAAATTCTTCCAGAAAGAAAGTGAAGCATTTGAAATTGACAACCCAATATATTTTACACCCCCGGCTCCTAAACATGTTCTCATTTTAACTCGGCATATATTTTAATATAGTTATTTGATTTTAATTATAATATGTAATGTATGCAATTTAGGTCACACTTGATATAATGTTTTAAATTGTTGTATATAGTTAGTGAAATTTGAGTCTTATTTCATGTATTGTTTTAAACTGAGTTGTGTGTAATGAGTGTGGTGGGTTCACTTACTATAATTGAAAGTTTAAAGTGAAAAGAAGTTTTATGGATAAACGAAAATGACAAAATGAGAAAAAATTTAGTAGGTGGAAGAAATATGATAAAAAAATTTGTCGATCATAAATTCCAATTATTAGTTTATTACGTATGAGAAATAAAATGTAACGAAATTCGCAAGCAATGAAGAAAGGCGTGGATTTTAGAATGGTGGGGTATTCTTAATCTTATCCATCTCTTTTTCTTCACTCACAAATAATTTATAAGAGAAAATGCTCTTTGGATATATCTTGTACTTACACAAAGACTAAATAAATTAATTTTTCTTTAATATTGATGATAACTTATCTGCTTATCTTTATTTATTAAGAAAAAACAAAAAACTAAACATGATAAGATCTCAAAATCCCTTTAATGATCTTTTATCCTCCATACTTCACAAAGTCGTAGCTTTTCAATAAAGCGACTTGGATTATTTAGCCGATTTTTATACAGCTCTTAAGATATTATTATGATGACAATGAAATTCGCAATAAATATTTTTTATTTATATATAAATGGAAGTCTTCAAATGATCCATAACTATCGAAATCGGAATCGGATCGTAATCCAATGGGTGATTTTGGAACGGAACGGTTTAGTTCGGAATTGTGAATGGCGATTTCGTACTGTCGATTTCTCAACATTGATTTTAATTGATTTTTTCTATCCATAATTTATTTTTTAGCTTTTATGTTATATAGAGTATTAATTATAAAATTATATTTAGAATTATGAATGTAAAAAAGTATACATTTTTTAAGACAATCGTAAAAGAACCAGTTAGAACAAGAACCGTAGATTCAAAATCAGGATCGTCTTGGATGATCCGATTCCAATTCGTGAATTGTTATAACCACAGTTCGTTATTGATTTCAAAATAATAAAATCGTGAACCATTAATCCGATTACAACTATAACAGTAATCGTAACTGCGAACTCTCTATATAAATATATATCTTTCTAAAACCAAAAAAATATATATAACAAAATTATGTTTCGATCGGCCACCACACGTTTAATCTAAAATATTTTAATAGAATATTCAAAAAGCAGTCTTTCATGGTTGCTTCGATTACTTGTTTACTTATATATAGGATTATTAATTTATACAGAAATTCTATTTATATCATCTTTTATTTTCTTTAAATTTTTATATTGCAATATTTCTTCTTTATGCATGTATCTATATAACCAAGTATTATGGTCTTTGACGAACATGCTAGTAGAATTATTCGATATTAATGTAGTTGAATTTGCACCACACACATATACATATACATTTATATATATATATATATATATATATATTATTTAAAAAAAGTGATGGGTTAAAGTTATTATAAGGCAATGAATTGCATGCACGTAACTAGACAAGACTTAACGTAGTTATCTAATAAAAGCATCGATCGATCCTTCTACTTAGTTCCTCGTCGACTAGTGTTGTTATTTTTTTTTTTAAATTTTGGAATTAAAATGTCTTTTTCCAAAATTAAATTATTTACAAGCATTTACACAACTCTACTGCTTGCTTCACACATATAGACATGCATGAATTAATAATGCATTAATAGATACGTGTCTTTATCTATTCTAAACGTGATATTATGATTAGGACGATATGTTATTCGACATTGATATATTCAAGATATTATAGTTTATTTAATTGCTACATGTGGCTGTTAAGTGTTAACATTATTATAGTAGTAATATTTTATTTTATTATTGCATGCAATATGATCGAGTTAGTGAGCTGTGGGGATTAAGTTTTCTTTTACGAAATTTAATTTTGTGGGCTTACTAACTTTATCCATCATTTTTTATCAATATATAAATGTAAATTATTTGATAATTCCCCTTTTCATCCTCTTTGCAGCAATAGATAAATTCCACCACTAGCTGAGAGTAACGTTCAACTTATCTGAATATAATTATATAATTAAATTTAACATTAGTGACTGTGCAAGGACCAAATACATGAAAGCAATATCTTTAAAATTAGTGTGTGTGTATTATGTTATTATATTATATATTAATATACTGACAGGTTATTTTGAAGTGGTTAATTATGAAATTAAATGATATAATTATATTTGAGTGAATTTAGACAAAAATGTGGTCAGCCTGAATTGAGAGTTAACTATTAATTAATATTAAATTTGAATTTATTAATTTCTAAATTACAAAAACCTCTGGCTGATCCCATGAATTTATATGGTTAGCGATTATTAATAAATTGTAGTACATCAAAAGATTATTACACATACATATATACTACTTTTATTTATATTTATTTTTTGTCTTATTTCTTTCTTGAACCTCATTACGCAACCTCTGAATAACTTGTAAGAATAAGATAACATAAAGAAACAAAAGAAAAAGGTAAACAATTTGAGCACTTTAAAGACCTACTCATTGCCTAGTGCCAAAGTAATAATTCAAACAATTTTCTTACATTAAATTATCAATGGAGTAATATAATTGAATTAGAATTGGTTTGAATTCATTTCTAATTTTTTTAATCTATAGTAGGCAATAAGTGTGTGTTGATATAACGGTAGAAAATTAACATATGATGCAACAAATATCAAATTCAGAGTCCTTGATAATGTGGTTATATAAAATGAATGAACGAAAATCATGAATTTGAGAGTTATTATTTCTAAATTATATATACATACACTGTAAATACATATAGCTGTGATTTTTGTATTGAAAAAAGATGCCATTTACTAAATTAATTACATTTAAAATGAATTGAAGTGCGTAATATATCTAATTAAAACCTATTGTTTATATGATGATAATTGATATGATACTTAGGAAGGCAATACCCGGCCCAAATTATACAGAATTTGATGATTCATATAAATAATTTTCAATTTCTTGCAACAATTATTTCCTTAAATTTTATAATATTTTTGCTATAACAATAGGTGGGACTAGTGATGGTTTTATCTCTTGAAGATATATAATTATTAGACCTCAATTATAATGGAATCTTTCATATTTAATTTACTACAATTGAATATTTGCAAATTTTATACCAATTGCATCGGGAACGCTCATCAGAATTGACGTACTGGCCCCACACACCAACACTTTATTTCATGTTCCCAACTTATTTGTAAACTGTAGTACGTGGCGTTGTTGAGTCCAGACCCACTGTCCGATAAAGGGATTCAGTATTGGGCACGAGGAATTTTTCCAGCCAATATACTTACAGTTTATTAAATAAACTAGTTCGCAAGAGTACGAATTCGTTGTATAAAGGTAAGTTGATCCTAAGTCGTATTCTCAAGGAAGGCTAAGCAGGGCTTTATTTATGATGCAGAACAGAAAGCAATTAAAAAGAAGGTTTTGGATTCTATCTAGGCGAATTAAAATAAAGAATTTAAAATACGAATTACCTAGGTAAGAATTAAGAAAGCAATTAAATTCTAAATCTAAGAACGAAGAATTAAAGAGACTGAATCTAAACATGCCTTGAATTGATTGAATAACATGATTGAAAGATTTAAATTACTGAATTGAAAATTAAACAATAATAAGGCAGAAAGGAAATAAATCATAAAGCGATAAAGAAAGCAATTAAAGAACTCACTGATTGAACGGAAAAATACTGCATTAAAATACTCCGGGTTTGAATCACGAATGAATCCACAACTGAATTAAAGAAGAACAAGAAATAAAATCTAGACTAAGTGTTTTCTCTCATGGTCTAAACCCTAGACTAGAAAATAAAAACGTGAATGAAAGCTGGTAGAAGAGTGCCCCTCTGAAAATCACGCGGAGGAGGTTTAAATAGGAGAAGAAAATCCCGTCGGGCTAGCGAGCGCTAGGAGGTAGCGTTCGCTAGCTTGACTCTCTGAGAAGTCATCCAGCGTCAAGGGGTAGCGCTCGCTAGGGGGTAGCGAGCACTACCTCAAAGTTCTGTCTTGGAGGGTGCGCTGGGCCAGCGGTCGCTGGGGGGCTAGCGACCGCTGGCCCCCAGTTCTGATTTAGAAATTTGCATGTAGCCAGCGGGCGCTAGGGGCTAGCGCTCGCTAGCCCCAAGCTCTGTCCTTCCACAGCTCTGAGGGTCAGCGAGCGCTGGGCCTAGCGCTCGCTAGGCCCCCGCTCTGTTCCTTCTCGCGTGAAAACTCTTTTCTTTCTTCCTTCTTGGTCTTTTCGTCTCGTTTCTCCTTTCGAGCCTTGTTAACTCCTTTTTATCGATCTTCACCTACAATATAACAAATAACATACCCAAGTATCAACTTGATCGACAATATCAATCAATACTAATCCGAATTACGAGAGAAACTCGACCAAAAATAGATAAAACATTTCCCAAAATTGATGTACTGACCCAAGACACTTACCAATTGGTCACCATTATAGTATTGTTCCAAGCCAAACACGCTTAACCTTGGAGTTTCTACTAAGAGGTCACTGAAAAGATGATGCACCATGTTGGTATAAGTATTACTAGTCAATTCCTTTAACCTATTGTCAACAATGATAGTGCAGACCTTTTTCGACTGAGACATGCCACACTTCCATAAACTCTCCTGAGTACGATACACGGAGGACCCACCCTCCAGGAGGTGCTGGAGTCCACTTCCCAACATATTACTTCACTAATTGCAGCCCTAATTAATAAGATACCAATATACTATATACTGAAGCAGCATCTTGCTATTATTCCTCTTACTAAATTATATTTTAAATGAATAAAAATAACATTTCTATGAGAATAAAATAATATGTAAATTTAGTATCTCTATTAATAAAATGAATTATTGGTTTCCTTTGTTTCTTGGTGCAGGCCAACAAACACGAACATTCACCCAACACACATTATGTACAATAATTAAACAAATATATTATTCAATTATATTTATTAAAAAAATATGTATAATACTATTTACATGTTGGGACTGTGGAGGCACAGAGTACATTCCAAGAGGGCCACAGATTGCAAATAATACTATCTACGCAAAACAATAATTATAAATGAAAAAAACAAACAATTACTTGTTTCAAGAATGATTTTATTAAATATTGCAACTAGATAGAATCTAATGAATTTGTTTCGGAGTATATATATATATGTCTAAATGCAAATAATTCTCGAAGAACTCAATTTTTGCCAACTGTAATACTATTATTAATTATTTTTCGTAATTAGAGAAGTTAATCATAGTTTATTTTGCTAATTTGCATATGTTAAAGTAAGAGGCATTATTTTGTTTTAATTTTAATGATTCAATATAATTTAATTTCTAAAAATAGAGTATAACACAATATGTGAATATTCAAAAAGTGGTACTAAAATAATATTCACTCAAAATAAAAAATTTGGTTAAATTAATAATAAGTGAGAAACAATGAATGTGTTTATAAAATTTTAGGTTATTATTATAAAATATAATAAAATAAATTCGTTTAATAAAATGGCAACGTCTTTAGTCATGCGCAATTATTGAAATTTTAATTGTTTGGAATTAGTGATTAAGCGCATGCTCTAATTAAGGTTCGCGAACAAGAACGTAATACCGACTTAATTGATAATTAATACTGATTATTAAATTGAAGCAATTAAGTAAAGGTGTGCTATGCATCAATCATTGAGGGTTACGTGTTGAACATACTTACATTTTGTCTTTATAGAAATATCATGTTATATAATTAATTAATAATATTAGGTGGCTGATTAGGGGTTCATTAGTCAGTGTAATGAATGATGTGCGACTCTAATTAAAGTGTCTAATTTGAATTCTTCCTTTTAATTAATGATCCCTTCTAAGGCTTAATTATTGTATAATTAGCGGCGCAGATTAAAGTGTCTAATTTGAATTCCTCATTTGTTTACTACAACCACTTAGGCTAATAGATATTTGTCTTGTTAAATTACATTCTTAAAAACGTATACGAATGATTTATTTAAAAAAAAAAGAATAATATAATTCAAACAACAAGAATTATACTAATATAAGTTAGTAGCTCAATCAATAAACTAAATTAAATTGAAGTTAGTAGCTCAAGAATTATACTAATATATATATATTGAAAACGTAATTACAAGTTATTTTATTTGAATACGAATATTAAAGAAAGTATGGCTGAAAGTGGTTTTCTAATTAATAATTTATAGTCGTACTCGATAGACTAGTGATTGTCAACAAACAAAATACAAAGGAAGATTCTTTGAAGTGAGCTATAGTTGACTTGAATATTGAAATTTTCAAATCCAATATTGCCATTAAATTTTTTACTGTTATTATTTAAAGAATAGTTGTGTCATGATTTACTGATTATGTGAGCAATTTATTTATTAAGATAATAAGGAATTTATTTCAAGAAGACATGAAAATTGAAATAATTGGTGATAGAATTCTTAAAGCTATCGCTGTTATCATGTGGGTTGGGTTTGGGTGGGGCCCCTCACAGCACAAAAAGAATCTCTTCGGTGATGGTGGGGGCAATATTGTCTTTCAAAGAACACACTGATCCATTCACAGCCACCAATTTTTACATTATTAGTATTTCTTTTATTTTAATCCACAAAATACAAAAAACTGCCCCTACTTTCTTTCATTTTTAAACAAAATGTAGCACTCATAATCTATATAATAATTCAGATACAAAATCTTATTTGATAACATAACCAAAGAAATTAAATTATTTCGAATGTAATATAATTATTATTAAAAAAGAAGAATACATTTAATTTGTTAATTTGTCCCTAATCTAAATTAAATCCGCTCCTTTCCTAAAAAAGAGAAAATTAACATTCAAGTGTGTAGAGGGGCCGGGCCCCACAGCATAAAAGAATATACTGCTAAATGTGGCTAAATACCCAGCAGGATAAAACCGTAATTAACAGCTAATCCATGGGTGGTTCGTGGAGACCGAAACCCCACCCGCCATGTGATACGCACGTGAGGCGTCAATTATTCACATCCCTCCAAATCATCAGTTGCATCACTGCTAAGTGCTAAGATCTTGACACGCTACAATTGCCACCGCTTTCAGCCGTTGGATCAAATTTGGTGGAATTGACTAACGTACCCTTAAAACTTCCTATAAAACCGTCTGTTTTCTGTGAGTAGGAAGAAAATTTAGAATGTTAGAGAGAGCTTGCTCAAACTAGCTCGAATTGTTAGCGGTGAAGAAACCCTAGAAAGCAAAAAATCCCAAAATTTGTTTGTGAAAGCGGTGAGGAGCCCCCATTAGGGAATGCAGAGAGATGATAAGATCGCCGGTTTCTAACCCCCAATTTGGCGACGGGAGGGCGAAGAAATCGCTTACCAGCGGTCGTAATTGCCACCGCAAACACGTCGAAGACGGGTGAAACCACCACCACCGTTTCTAAACAGCAATCTACTTAGTTTCTGCACATAAATAGAACCTAGAATTTAGAAGATGACGACGGCAGCTCAGGAAGAGAAATGCGGCGGCGTGCTCCACGGCAAGTACGAGCTCGGCCGGATCCTCGGCCATGGCACGTTCGCGAAGGTGTACCACGCGCGGCACATACAGTCGGGTCGGAGCGTGGCGATGAAGGTCGTGGGGAAGGAGAAGGTGATCAAGGTGGGGATGATGGAGCAGGTGAAGCGCGAGATCTCGGTGATGAAGATGATGCACCATCCCAACATCGTTGAGCTCCACGAGGTGATGGCCAACAAATCCAAAATTTACTTCGCCATGGAGTACGTTCGCGGCGGCGAGCTCTTCGCTAAGATCGCAAAAGGCCGCCTCAAGGAGGACCTCGCGCGGGGCTACTTTCAGCAGCTCATCTCGGCCATCGATTTCTGTCACAGCCGCAACGTCTACCACCGCGACCTCAAGCCGGAGAATCTCCTCCTCGACGAGGAAGGCAACCTCAAGGTCACCGACTTCGGCCTCAGCGCCCTATCCGACCATTTCCGGCAGGACGGCCTTCTCCACACCACGTGCGGCACGCCAGCGTACGTCGCGCCGGAGGTGATTGGGAAGAAAGGCTACGATGGCGCCAAGGCCGATATCTGGTCGTGCGGCGTTATTCTGTACGTGCTGTTGGCTGGGTATCTACCGTTTCAAGACGACAACCTCGTGGCCATGTATCGCCGGATCTACAGAGGCGATTTCAAGTGCCCGCCGTGGTTCTCGCCGGAGGCGAGAAAGCTTATTACAAAAATGTTGGATCCAAATCCTACCACCAGAATCAGCATCGCGAAAATCATGGTCTCGTCGTGGTTCAAAAAGTCACTTCCGAAACACTTTGCCACAAAGGGAGAGGAGGAATTCGCCGCGGAGGAGGATAACTCCACCGGAAAAGGAAAGCAAGCACAAACTTTGAACGCGTTCCACATAATCTCCCTCTCGGAAGGGTTCGATCTGTCACCGCTCTTTGAGGAAAAGAAGAGGGCGGAGAAGGAAGAATTAAGGTTCGCAACATCCCGGCCGGCAAGCTGTGTGATCTCGAGACTGGAGGAGGTGGCGAAGACGATGAATTTCAGCGTGAAGAAGAGTGATTCGTGCGTGCGGCTGCAGGGAGTGGAGAGTGGTAGGAAAGGGAAGCTGGGGATAGCGGCGGACATATTCTCGGTGGCGTCGTCCTTGGTGGTTGTAGAGGTGAAGAAGTCCAGCGGTGATACCTTAGAATACAACCAGTTCTGCAGCAAAGAGCTCCGGCCGGCACTCAAGGATATTGTCTGGACATCCTCTGCTTAGCAACTGTTCCCTTCTCGGAATCCTTGATGAATTTAATAATATTATTATTTGTGTTGATTTTTGTTGGATTGGTTGAGATTTGGTTGTGGGCTCATCCGAATTGATTGGTGAGTGTTTTTTAGTTGAATATCAATTGTGGATGCTTTTGTTGAATGTTGATGCATGTGTATTTGGATTATGTCTTTGTATATGATGTCTGATTCTGAATTCTTTGTTGAATCAACAATTCCTGCAACTGGGCAACTGGGCTTTCTTCTCTTTTTGGATCTTTACTTTCTCCCTTTTAATGAAAAATTACAAATTTACTTTTACTGTTCTTGAATCTTTGTTGATTATGCAAAGGTATGTGTATAACAGTACAAGTATACAACAATAGTAGCATGATGATTTTGGAATAATAGTTACAGTAGTTACTTTTCTGCTACCTAATGGAAAGTGGGTGGCTATGATCTAGTCATTTCACAATAGAAAGTAGGATATGATATCATGGTTATAGAGGACTTTTAAATTAAAATGAAGGGAGAAAAATAAAAATACCCATTTTGAAATAATAGAGGTAAAAAATACCCAAAATCTAAAGATGCATGTCAAAAATGCCCATTTTCTTTTAAAATTCCAAATAATCTATCATATTCAACCTTTATTTCTGTAAAAGTAACAGAATCTCTGCAAAAGTAAAATTTATTTCTTTTATGTTAATATTTTATTTAAAAAAAGAAAATATTTGAAGTTTTGTAGGCGTGGACCGCCCTTTTTTCTCCACTCTTT
Source organism: Leonotis leonurus (assembly GCA_026898415.1). Lineage (NCBI taxonomy): Eukaryota > Viridiplantae > Streptophyta > Magnoliopsida > Lamiales > Lamiaceae > Leonotis > Leonotis leonurus. The sequence continues at coordinate 1,228,205 of JAPKLX010000009.1, forward strand.
TTTTCACATTCTCTCTTCCCCTCCCTCTCCCTCTCCCTGTACCGCGACATTTCTTCCTCCACATTGTTTCCTCACTCTCTTTCCCTCACTGTCTATCTCTATCTCTCTCTCTCCCCCTGGTATAAAATCACTCACTGAACATGTTGGTATGCGGACCGGTGGTAATATATGAATGGACCGGCCGGCACTATGCCCACCGGTCCATCCTTGAAACGAACAATTTTACCACCAGTCCATCTTGTTTATGGATACATGTATTTTTCTTATATTTTTGGTGATATAAAAATAATTTTTACGTGCATGTATATTGAATTTTGGTAATTTCAGTTTATATTATGATGTATTCAATTGCATTGTTCGAATTATGAATGTTTAGAACTAGAATATATGATATTTGGATTTAGAAAAATATGTAGATCACACGTACACATGGACCGGTGGAGAAAGTGTGATGGACCGCTGGTGCTTGAACAACAAACCCAGCGGTCCATCAAGGTTTTACCACCGGTCCATTTTGTTTATGGATACATGTATTTTTCTTATATTTTTGGTGATATAAAAATAATTTTTACGTGCATGTATATTGAATTTTGGTAATTTCAGTTTATATTATGATGTATTGAATTGCATTGTTCGAATTATGAATGTTTAGGACTAGAATATATGATATTTGGATTTAAAAAAATATGTAGATCACACGCACACATGGACCGTGGAGAAAGTGTGATGGACCGCTGGTGCTTGAACAACAAACCCAGCGGTCTATCAAGGTTTTACCAACGGTCCATCATCTATTTATATGATATAATTATTTTTGTTGCATTTATGTGAAAATTATGTTCAATATGCATGAGATTTGGTGATTTACGTAATTAATTATGAGAATTATGATTGTTTTAATTAAACTAGTACTATGAAAAATAAAATTCACAAACAATGTAATTTATTTTATGGAGATAATAAATTTAATGCATATTTACGTTAAATATAAAAATAATATCAATATAAAATTGATATTTGTAGATAATTATCATTCTTCTCTTTCAAAAATATTTGATGTTGGTAAATAATTATACACGTGACTATTGATATAGTATAAAAAAAACTTCAAACTATACCATATTAAATAAATATTATATGTGTTCAATTAAATTACTCATAATCCAATTAAATCAATTTAAATATATAAGTGTGTAAGAATTGTGTAAGAATTGTTGAAATCAATGTACTTTTAAATATTTAAAAAATCAAATGGGCATTTTTGACATGTAACTTCATGTTTTGAGTATTTTTTACATCCAAAATTTTAAAATGGGCATTTATACTAATTAACACTAAAATGAAAGTAATGGTAGGGGTGGTCTCTATTCTCATTAGGTAAGTGGTGGGCATCATGTGGTGCATTCACCTGTCTCATCTAATAATAAGACTAAAAGCATATTGCTGTGCTTTTGTCTTGTTATTTTAGTGAAAGGAATTGTTAGTTGCTGTCAAATTATTTGTGCCATTGTTGGATTATATTCATTTATAATCAATATAGATTAAATACATGTATATATTGTACATGTCTTATAAATTTTCAATTTCGAAACTATGTTACGATAAAACATCTCTGAATCGACACGTTTTGAAGGTCGAAAGGAATTTAATTTGATTGATTGAACACGTCTTTTGTATGTAATAGAGATGTTGATTTACTACGAAAACGACGAGCTGGTCCTTCGTACGAAGTAGAACAGAATTAGGGTAAACATTTATAGACAATGAAAAATATATTGAGTTTATGATATAGCTTTTCAAACAATCCACATGATTGGCATAAGATATATATAACAAATATTTGTAGAAATTAAATAAGAATATAATTGCTTTAAAAATCACAACTCATCATGTTGGCTATAGTTTGAACTACAAATTTTTGTGGCAAAGGGCAATTTAGAAAAGTAGTCGCATTTAATTTTATTTTAATAAGTGTCCAATTATTATTATTATTATCAAAACATAATTTAGGAGCATATTGAGAAGATAATGCTCATCATAATTTATGGTGGGACTGCACTTTCTAATGTTTGGTGTAGATTTAATTATTGATAAAACATTAAGGTTTATTAAATAATTATTTTTAATACAATGACAAATTAGATCCAGATTGATTGTGAAATGTTATATTTCCAACCTAATTTTTTTTTTCATAGGGCCCAGTTTAAAAATTATCACAAGTCCATATTTTAAAATTGATCTAGGCCCAATTAATAATATTTGTAGGCCCAAATCACCATACATACATATACATATATATAAAAGGTGGCTGTTTCTTTTCTTATTTTTTAATATATAATTATTAATATTATTTAAGAAACGGCTTCTTCTTTAAGATCTCGACTCTGCAACTGATTCCTCACAGTTGCGATGAGGGAGACCAGCAGAGAAACTGAGTCGACCGGGTTGAACACCATTAACTCAGTGATGAATCTCCACCAATTCCTCCATGATATGTTGCAGCCCTCCGATTTCGATCAGACGTCGTTGCACGACGAATTCCTGGAACAAATGCTGTCGTCCGTGCCTCCCTCCGGCGCCGCCTTCCCTTGGGCGGACGACCATCCTCCGCCGGGGAATTCGGAGGATCACTCGTCGGAGATGCTGGCTTCGAGGATGAGGCACCAACAGATCAATGGTGGCGCAGCTAAGGCCTTGATGTTTCAGCAGCAGTTGTTGCTTTCTAGAGGTTTTGCCGACGGTAGTGTGCCTATGCATAATGCTGATCAACACGACGTCGTTGACTCCTCCCCATCTCCCAATTCTGCTAATCCGGTTTGCCTTTTCTTCATTTTTAAGTTTTTTACACAATTAAAGCAGAAATAGCGCTTTTTTTTTTTGCAATAATGACGAATTAATGGTGAATAAATTCAGGCAAATGACGCAACAATCAAAGTTCTGTTCAACGCCTTCACCGGATCGCTTGGTCAAAATTCAAATCAATCTCAGCAATTCCACCACCTTCAGGTTTACTATTTTTTTTTTCCATACCTATTTCTCAAATCATGGTTTATTTCGTGAATCACAAATAAATCGTGTGGTTACGCGTTTCGATGTACTGGTTTTGGAAGACGAACACAACTTAAAATAGAAGATCTCGCAAAAATTTTGGAACAATTATAGTGTAATTATTTTAATGTAGTCTCAGAGCCTCGGTGCCGCGGCGGCGAGCGGCGGAGGGGCGGTGGCGCAGCCGAAGCAGAAGGTGAGGGCAAGGAGAGGACAGGCTACCGACCCCCACAGCATCGCTGAAAGAGTACGAATCAATATCATACTATATACTGTACTACTACTAACGAAGCAGTTTCTTCTGCTTTTCTTTCCTGTAATCGAAATTGATTGTATTTGTAATATAATCTTATTTCTCTTACTTTGGGTGAAAATGAATTTGGGCAGTTAAGAAGGGAGAGGATTGCGGAGAGAATGAAGTCTTTACAGGAGCTTGTACCCAATGCTAATAAGGTGATGCCCCAATTCTGATTTCTGATGATTATTTTTAGATTTTACACCTAATAATTTTGTTTGTTTTAGACTTTTAAATCCTACACATTGTTGTTAATCACTTACATTCTGAATTTCCCTTAAACTAATGAAGTGTATATATATATTTATTTCCTGCAAGAAAGAAGTGAATATACCCTCAAATCTTGTCTTGGTTAATTATGTTAAATACAGCACTTAAGCCAATATTTATTAACAATAATGCAATACTTTAGGAAAGTCGCATCAGTTTTCCTGCAAATTCAGTGAAGCTTCGTCTCGATCTCTTAAGAAAACAATTATTTGTTAATACTTTATAACTATAATGGAATTCGAATTTTTTTTTGCTATTCAAATTGTAGAGACACGTGCCCTTTAATGAACCTTTGATGGTATAGAAATCATAGTGAAGCATGTTAAGAAGGGATCTCTAATCAATTAATGATTATCACTCTTGCCTGTTCTAATACTGCTCATTAGTAGTTTTACATATTTGGGTTTTTCAAGAGGAGACCATAAAGATTAGGAGATATTAACTTAATGATTTGTTGGTGCATTTGTTGAATTTACAGACTGACAAAGCCTCCATGCTAGATGAGATCATTGATTATGTCAAATTCCTCCGGCTCCAAGTCAAAGTATCCCTCTTTCCCTCCCTCTCTCTCTATGTATATATATATATACAGATCTATATTTGTTTATTTAATATCAAAGGATCTGGTTTGGGTTGACAAGTTGTTTGGGTTGACAAGTTGTTTGGGTTGTGATTAAGAGAGTATGAGCTAGCTGTAGCATAGGATATTTTCCCTTATTCTATTAAGATTCAAGATACATTGATGAGACTTTTAATGATGAAATATAAATTATATCGAAACTGCAGGTTCTTAGCATGAGCAGATTAGGAGGTGCTACAGCCGTTTCTCCTTTAGTTCATGATAAATCACCCGAGGTAATAATCATTCCCTTCTTCAAAATTTCTCTATTTCTAAAGAGTAATAGATACTAAATTAGTGCTTATGTATCACATTGAATAAAATACGAGATTTGAAACAAAATCACTGCATCTTCTCATAGGGGAGGAGGAACGGTCACGGGACGCAGACAGAGCCGCCGTTGGAGGGGGTGGCTGTGACGGAGCAGCAGGTGGCGAAACTTCTGGAAGAGGACATGGGCTCTGCAATGCAATATCTTCAAGGGAAGGGGTTGTGCCTCATGCCAATTTCGCTCGCCACAGCCATCTCCACAGCCACATCATCACACTCCCGGAACCCCGGAGAGGGCGGTGGGCCTTCGTCACCAAGCACGTCAGTGATGACCGTTCAGTCAGCAATAGCAGGCGGAAAAGCCACCACCGCTGCCGCTGCTTCTAAGGTGGAGATTTAACTGCTTAACTAATTTGAAATGTATATGGAGTTGCATGTTCTTATTAATGAAATTGACACCTTTTTTCCTTTACCAAGTTTATATTAGTTTCCAATGAATTATGGAAATTTAGAAAGCCAACTCTAGAAATCTATATCTAAGTTAGCATGTTTCAAGTAAGAAAAAATAGAAGCTACGCAATTCTACAAAAAATAATAATTAATCATTGAAATAAGAATTTATAGAACCTAGAGAAAAATAATGAAATATCCAAATCTTACTTTTAAGATTCAATCTCCTTCAACTTCATACTTGGAGGCACGTCTTTGGTCAAACCACTCAACACACTTTAAATGTAAACATATTGGGGAAAGGATAATTATATATAATAAAAAAAAATCAAAGACTCTTGATCGTATTGTCATATTGTCATTATATTAGTTAGTTAGTATGATTTATTCGAGAATTTGGTGAAATAAGGATCTTAAGCCAATGAAAGATCTTTTGATGATATCAATCACACAAATGCATAGCATTGTAATCGAGTCGGGATGCTCGAATGTCAATCTGCGCAACTCAAATGAAACGTAGAAACAGAGAATCTACTAATCGTCGTCGTGCTTATCGTTGCTAAGTAAACACATAGAGAGGATTTTAGCCGCATCTAATCCTAGTGTAGCTACAAATGAAAGCAAAATATAGCAAGTACAACTTCCTCTCAAACAAACAAGATCCTTAAAATGGAATATTAAGCAATTTTCTAAATCGAATAAACCTTCCATGATAGATTCTCTTGAAAGTTAAACAAAAGGGAGGATGGAACAGGTACCCGTTGAGTTAGAAGGTAGTCGAATCTCCACTCTCCTCTTCCTCAACGGACCAGTTATTAGCCTCCTGCCACATTCAACTCAAGCTAATGAGGATTTAACTCGATTTCACATCAAGCACAGGTTTCTCCTTCATCTTTATCACAGACACAAAACTAATACGTCGAAATAACCTAATAACCTTTTGGAGATGGGTAGCAATTCAACATAACAGATCGAATAAGTTCAGCTGAGGTTAGTGAGGGATGAAGTTCAACATAAAAAATCAATACTTCTTTCTTCCCTTTCCACAATACAGGCATCTAAGATGTGAACTCCATGACAGAAGAAAACAACCACAGAGCACTAATAGAATTTGCACATTTCAGAATCCCATAATCAAAATATGGTCAATATAAGCGACTACTTCAATTTGTATGATCAAAAGCTATTTAAAAACCTAATCTTTAAACGTAGAAGGCTGCGGTAGTGACAACGGACCTCTCCTCGACTCGTTATCATCCAAAAGCCTCTGAACCCTCTTCTTTGCACAATACTGCCTATCAAAATGCTTCACCTAGACACAACAAAAGGTCAACAATGCTCATTTGCAAATTGCACATAGCACCCAACCAAGTAAAGCAAAAAAAGACATAATTTCCTTCAGTAATAGAGAAATTACCCAAGTGCGCCTGCAATGATTCACGTAATCTTCCCTACTCTGCTTGCATTCAACAGGGTAAAGCATCCCCACAGACCCGATTTCCGTGGCTTTCTTGTTTGCTTCCCTCTCTAAACACGTATAGAACGCATCCCGTGCCTTACATACCCATCACCGATTCACATTTCGTTAATTAATAGCTTTAACATCAAAGGGGGTGAGGCTTAAGCATTCGAGATTGAAAAGGGAACAAAATTTACATTTCAACAACACTCAATTCGGAGAGGTGGACCGATAAGAAATTTAGAAATTAACCTTGTAGCAGGATAGTCTTGCTTGTGATAGAACATCTGTGTGAACTGTGTCGAGGGCTTGTGAAGAGCGAGCTTCCAACTCCATTTGCTTCCTCCTCAATCGAAATCCTTCTTCGCTCTATATTTTCCTAATATTTTCTTCTTCGACATTCCTAAGAGAGGGAGAGAAATACATTTTTAACTGGGCCGAGTTAATATGGGCTTTGAATTACTAGGCCCATTAATCATAAATGGGCCTCCATTTATGACATTCGATTCTTCTTTTTGATGTGTAGCAATTTCATTTTGTAAGTAAATAAAGGGTATATATATATAAATGATTCAAATTGATTATGTACAATAATGCCCTCGCCGTATGGTGCCAAAAGTTCACCAGAAGTCACCGGTCAACGCCTGAATCACCCAAAGGCAGCCTTTACATTATTGTATGGTCAAAACCCTAGCTATGAGTAATCAATCTTCCATATACAGGGTGGGGTTTAGGCCAGCACAATTTACAGATTACATATTGGATCAAGTATACATATTTTGGACCACAAATTTCAATATATTCAATCACTAATTAATGAAGTTTTTTGGATATTCATTGCGATTTATTTTATGCAATTATAGCTTTTTATACTTATAATTATAATTATACAGTTAATTTACGATTTTATTATTTTGAGATTGTGATCGAGTAGATGTTAATGGTTTACAATTGAAATTGTTGCAATTCTGATTCTATAACCATCGGTTTAAGTTTCGTCGATTATTTTGGAAAGGTTTTTAAAGAATCAAGTTTTTTACATGAATTTACAAATTAAAATAAAGTATTATGAATTATTAAATAATGATTTTATAAATATAAGAGATAAAATTAAATTGTGGGTGGTAGAAAATTGGAAAAAAGGTATTTTGTTGAATAATGAGTTCGTAATTGTTGATTCACGATGCCGAATATTTGAAATTATAACCAAACCATCCACAACATGATCATGGTTGAAAACCAAAGTATATGAGCTGGTTACAACTTTCGAAACTATCGGTTTTGTTTTGATTACGGCGTGGTTCCGACAATTATGTTTCTTTTAAATACCTTAATAAGTAAATTCATACTCCTTCCGTCCACCAATGTCGTTAACGTTTTGTCATTTTGGACCGTCTACCAATGTTGTTAACACTTAAAAGTTTTCTTTTTTGGACACACCTTTTTACCTTTTTACCCTTACTAACTCTACTAACTTTTTATCCTTTTACCATTTTACTTTTACTAACTTTTTATTTTTTACTTTCAACTATCTACACTTCTACATTTTTCCACAAAGTCAAGATAATACATTAAAATTCGTGTCGGGTCAAATGTTAACCACATTCGTGGATGGAGGGAGTATTATTTATAAAAAAAAAATATTTCCACTTGTTATAAGTAATTAAAACTTGTGCATATATGTAATGAGAGGGGATATCATTAAAAATAAAATATTGTTTCTAAAGACAAAAGATGTAATTTACTCTTTTTGTCCCACTAAATGTGACAATGTTTTTTTATTGGACCGTCTTATTAAAAATGATCACTTTTCTAAAAAAAAAGTTTTAATTTTACAATACGTCACTCCTATTTTATTAAAACACAACGTTATACTTTCTTAAAAACTTAGTGCCAGGCGCATTTGGAGGGAGTAGAATTTAATCTAGTAATTTCCCATAATTGTCTTGAGACAACCAATGATGGAAAAGAAATTGTTAGATTGATTCCAAAAGTTTATGGTCCTTTCTTTCCTTCAAATCAAATAAAATAAATGAAAAAAGAAAACAAAATAAAAGCTGATGTCCTTTTGTGCAACTCCCAAAGTCTCCAGTAATTATACAAAAACCCTCCATCACCACCTAACAAATCGACGTTCCTGATTCTGCCACGTCACCGAAGATAACCCCATCCTACGGTAGCGTACGCTTGCAAAAATTCAAAGAAGAAAGATAAACAGTCCTTAGCTTTCCGACAATCAGTCGATTCCAATTTTAGTACGGTGAATTGATTGAGCGAGGAAGAATAGCGAAAATCCCTATTAATGGTGTGTTTTAATTAATTTATTTATTACTACAGGTACTGATTTCTTACTATAAGAAGAAGGGTTTGTTGTGAGCGGGAGATTCACATACACACACAGAGTGAGAAATGAGAATACTGCGCTCACTGCACTGCACACGCTAGCAGAATTCGAGGAAACCCTAACTACTGGGTTCCGATTTTGGGAAAGAAAAGGTAAGTTTTTGTTTGAAGAGATGTGATCGGAATTTGGATGGGTTTTTGAGGGGAGTTGAGAAATCATAATTTGACAGAAGAGAGTGAGCTCACGCAGGCAAATGTATATAGAGTATGCCTTTGTGATTGCGTGTGCTTACTCTTTTCTGTCAGCTTCTCCCTCTCTCCCTCTCCTCCTTTTTGCTTTCTGTGTAAAGTTGAAGTCGCCTTATTTTCTTCTCTTTCATGGTGTTGGTGGCATACCCTTTCATCTCTCTCTTTATTTGTCTCATTCAAGCTTGGGGGTGTGGAAATGAATAATCTTTTACCAGTTTTACAAATTTAATATGGTGTGGTCTGTTTCTTTATTTTCCCCATCTATTACAACCTTATCAGATACTTGCCATGCCAAGATTGAGTTTGTGTCCTTTGATAAGGTATATCTGAATGTACTCTTTTTCTGACGGGGAGTTGTGAATTTCCTTTCTCTATTCGTTTTTAATTCATTTTCTGGGGTTGTCATCTAATTTTTTAGTATTTGTCAATTTATAGCTGTCCCTTTTCATATACTCATCCCAACGAAAACGAAAACAGTGATTTGCTGAGCTTTCATCTATTTCTTGCTGTTCATATCTACTTATTTCACTCTTTAAGTGCTGGGGTTTGTAGATCTATTTCGTTCTTGCTGTGAGAAAATAATATTATTTCGGCTATATTTTATGTGGTTTAATTGTTTTTTTGTTTTTGTTGTTTTGGCCTAAGCTGTTTGTGTTTATTTCTTGATTTTGGCTGCTGTTATGAGAGGGAATCACGGAGTAGATGGCTTTGTTCAATCATATTTTCACATTTTTCTGTCAATTCCTTCTTCCTTTACAAAGTGATGAATTAATCTCATAAACTTGCGGTTTTGCCTTTGCCATAGGCTTATTCATTACTTGATTTTCGAGTTCGGGTACCCGGGAAGGATTAGTATCGAATCTCAGTGTCTGATTTTCTTGCTATCAATGATTTCATAAGCTAACTGATAAGTAGTTTGTTTTCTCAATCAAAATGAGAAGTACCAAGGTTAGTGAATTGCATACAAAATTTCCCCAAATGTGATATATGCTGGTTAAAGTCTTGCCTTATATAGTGGTCACTAATGAAGGTTTTTATTTTTCCATTTACATTTGAAATTTCCAAATTATGAATATAGAAAATTAGCTGGAGAATCACAACTTGAAGTCGATCGTTTCTAATTCATCAAAAATGTTTAAAGGTTTAATATGAGACTGCTCAAGATATTTACAAATTAAAGCTTAGTAATAATGACAGATATAGGTTGTGAAGGATTATCATTCAGTCGTTCTGTTACATATATAGGGGTGAGTTTTGGAGGTGGCTAAAGTGAGTCTTTCTACTCATACATGATATGAATAAGTTAAATGTTCTGGTCGAGTTAACAATTCTAGTCTTTTATCGACCATCATCCATATTGTGCATAGTCTGCTTTCACTTATTCTAATATATTATGTCTTTCTTGATTCAACATAGACATGCTACCTTCCCCCTTCTTTGCTTTGAAAGCCCAATTCTGAAATATGACTGTTAATGACATAGAAGCAGTAGTGTGTGATCATCAAAATATCTAATTGATGTTGCTTTTGTTTGATGATTTGATCGAGGATCCGTTATAGGAAGATCACGAAAATTATTTTCTCTTCTGTTTTTCATTCTAAATGACTTGTTTTGGCGATGATTTGGGACAGAATATGTTATATATAGAAATCTTACGTTCTTTTATATTTATATATCCTGAATTACACTTACTTAAACCTGATTTATTTGTTTAATTAAACATAGTATATACTATATAGTATCGGATAATTTGAACATCACATATATTGGTTAGAAAGTCTTTTCGATATATATAATTTGAAGTTAAAAGTTTGAAGATTTGGACAAAATGCATCTAACCAACCAAAGGAGGGTAAGAGCAACGTTTTATGAGTTTAAATTGTTGTAAATGGGTGTAACTTTTAAGTCCTTTAGTTTCTTTAATGTGTTGGGTATTAGGTACATATGAGTTGAACCTTATGTATTGCCACCCCTATGAGATATTTAGAAATTTTTTTTGAAAGAAACACGATTAGAAGTAAGGAGAACGTATATCATATTAAAACTGAGAGGTTTTTTAGGGAGAGAGCCTTTCTATTATTTTAAAATAAAAATAAAACTAGCATCCCTTTTATAATACAGAGGTACTGAATAAATTATCATTGTGTTACAATATTATTCATTTTCTTAGAAATTTAGAATTGTGTTTCCAATTTGTAGCATACCCTTCTTGTTATAGAGAGCTAGGTACTCGCCAAATGGAGAATCGCTAAGTAGAATGTGACGGAGTTGCTGGTGTTGTTGCTTGGAAGCAATTGACTAAAATGGGAAGTACTTATAAAAGTAAGTGTTCACTCGTAGCATCATTCCTTATATTTTAATGCTTAAAACAATAATGAAAAATATCAAATTTAACTGCTTGGAGTTATACTATTTCTTTCGGTTTCAAGGTTATATGAAATGCACTGTGATATCCTTTGAGATTGGGTGTAGCAAGTGCATTAATATTGCATATTGTGCACTGATACTATGGTGAATTCTTTTGTTCTTTTTTTCAGTTGGAAACTCATCCACGTTGTATACATGGATCACCTGCGTATATGTATTCGGATCGATCACTTGTCTGAAAATGAATATGATAGGCATTTTAACCACATGCATATCATGGTAACCTATGTTACTATTTGCTTGTTTATTGTACTTATAGTCTTGTGCATTAATTGTATAATAATGAGAGTGTGCTTATTGGAGTGATCGACTAGTCATTCTCCTACGGAATTTTAGGTTATGTGATCCCACTAAAAACCCTCAAAATAATCTGGACAGACTTGGCTATCTCTTTGTAAAGGTCTCGATTTAGAGGTGCAATTTGAATTAGTGTGTAAAGGTCTCAGACTTAGAAAAAGAATGCCCAGGCGAATTCTTGAACTGATATTATTTTGCAGGCTATCAACTTCATTGAAACTATATTTATACCAATGGAGTAAGTCGAATATTTGAATACGTAATTTTCCCAGATGTCTTCATGTACTGATGAAATTCACTCGAGAGCCTTGCCATTTTCCAGGTGCGTACTCTTTTTCTTACGATGAACTTCATGTATGCATCCTCATTTAGGAACAAATGTGCTGCTACTTAAATGTGTAAAGGTCTCGGATTTAGAATAATCAATGTAGGTTTGATTCTTGTAAATAAAATCTAGAGTAGAAGAACTACAGATGAATGTTGAGCATTGATCGTATATGGTTGTAATGCAGATACTTGGCATCATCAAGATATATGCTGTTCAGATCCTTCATATATTCTACAATACAGTGCAACTTTCTGATGATTACAGTTAATACGAACTTTTTTCCGAATTTTTTGTTAAATGATACAAAAATTATATCACCTTTTGCAGCTTAACACAAAATTTGCAACTTTTAGTAAGTCTCTTTTGAAACAATAGTATATATATAATTTGGCATCTGATTCCAACAATTCAACTACTTAATTGATCACTTGTCCTCTTGAGTTGTACTGTTGATCATTAGTATCTAGATGTTGGCCATCTTTACCTGTTTCGTGATCGTTTCTCTCCTGATCAGACCGGACTTTCAAAGAGATCAAAATAGGGGATGGCGCGAGAAACGCTTCGTTTATGTTGTAACAGAATTCTGGATCTACACTAGCTGGCTACATAATCTTTTACCTATCATTCATTAGTGCAGTTAATTTGTGCAGATTTGCTATATATATGTGCTTGGATGATTCGAAAACTTGGCATCTTCTGTATAATATATGCATAATGTATGTATATATATATATATGTCCAGCTTGAACTATTGTTTTTAAGTCTGATTAGGTCAGTTGTAGCTTTATCTTTCATTTATTTTCATTAATAGACTGCAGGTTTCATTTATATATCTTTATTATATTATTTATTGTCTGGGAGCTCATATATAGGTTAATGTTGTAAGGCAAGTTTGTGCCCAGACGTTTTATTTCTTGTCATCAATTAAGAATTCATTTTCCTTCTTTATTTTATTTCAGTTTATTTTTCTGTAATGATAAGGAAATTTTATCATGGGATATAAAAATTAAAATATCCACTTTAATAAGTGAAAAATAAAAAATACGGAGTATATATTTAATAATATGAGAAAATCGATCATGTCCTTATATATTTCATTTAACAAAATAATTTAAATTGTATGGGTTTGTAATATGAGTATTTTTGTTATATTTTATTTTTAAATCCGTATCTTTTATTTAATTTTGCCTATTATCCCTTCCTCATATTGTATTTTCATAAACAGTTTAAATATTGAATTGAAGAGATCGTCTTATATTTGATCATTTGTGTTTTATATTTCGAATAAATTGAAAAACAAAACTAAAAAAATGTAGGTAAATAAATGAAATTTGTATTTACCATAATAATGTGAGTTGCAACTTGTGACAAGCATTACCCTAATTGATATTTTAAAATCACGAAAACAAAATGAAATAAATTACCATAAGTTTTAGAAAATTTTAAAAGATCACCAAGGAGAATTAGAACTTATTAGTACTCTTTAATTAAATATTAGTAAAATAATCAAAAATAAATGCAAAAAATATTTTAACAGTAAAAAAAAAACAAATGAAAATATTTATGACTAATTAAGCATTTGCTCTAACTAATTAGTAGTCCCTTAATCTATAATCCTAAATCAAATCCCAATGAAAGAGCTATACATCACATCTCTAAAATGCATGCTACATAACTCTTGCATCAATAATCCTAAATCAAAACAAAACAAAACAAAAACAAGAAAAAGAAAAACACATCATACTATAATCATGTCTTGAGCAAATGTGTGGAACCTAAACTACCTCTCCATTAAACAATTTCAACACCAAAGAGCTTAAAGCCCTTATTACATGAATTAGAAGGCACATTTTCCTTCATTTCTTCATTCTCATCCACACCCATTCCCTCAATCTCATCATCTCCCTCCTCCGTCTTCACCCGTGCCGCCACATCATATCCGACGAGGACCGGCCCGCCTCGGCCTCTATCGTAGTACACCACGTCGAGCATGCACAGCTTCTGCCCATTACACTCACAAGAAGAGAAGATAACCCTATCCTTTGATCTCAACCCTTTCTCCTTAGCAAACCTATTCCACCCCCTTGTGAACACAAAGCTCTGACTGCTCTTCCAATAGCAGTACCGGAAGTTCCACGACCTCATTGAGCGGTCGATGAACATGAGCTCCACGTCGTCCACATTCCGATCCTTGTCCTCACCCGAGATCCTCGGGAAGTACTTCAAGGCGAACTTCTTGGGGATCACGAGCCGGTTCAGCTTGCTCACGTCGCTGGGGGTGAGCTCCTTTTGGAAAAGCTCCCGTGTCGTCGCGGCCGGGAGGTCGTTCTCGGCTGCCAAACGGAGGCCGTTTTGATCTTGGGACCTCAAGTAGTCCGAGAACTTCGAGGCGTAGGACCCGTCTTTGATCATGGTGAGCACCGCCTCCGTGCTGAACTGGTCTTGGAAGCCCGGCTCGCAGACTGTGGTGTCGGTCCACGGGTAGTTTCGGCTTGTGAGGCCGTTGCGGAGCTTCATGGCAGCACTATCGTACGCCATCGCCGCTTCCTTCTCTGATTTGAAAGTGCCGAGCCACACACGCTGATGGTTGGCGTAAATCTGCGCACCCCAGTGCCCGTTCGGTTGGCTCACCACGCCTTTGAATTTTGAGGTGGGGGCCGCCCCGTTGCTAGTTCGGTTCTCCGACGGGAGCTGATCATTGCTGGTAGTGTTGGAATCATAACCTTCACCCCAAATATTTTTTGTAACACCACTTGCTTCTTCCATGATAGGCTATTAATCAATCAAGAATCAATCATATCAAACTTGATAAAAGAATCAATGGGAAGATAGCATCAAAGGCAAAAAATTAATATTACATGTAAAGAAATTGGTAAATCCCTTTTGGGAAAAGACTATATAACACATATACACTTGTGTCACACTATATTGAAAGTATAGAAAGAGGAGCTTCAAATTTTGTTACCATATATATTAATCATCAAAATATAGTTCTTGAAAACAAAACATCAAATTGTTACAAGATGGTAAGGATTTCCCGAACTAATCGGAACCATTTGATTTGTAATTGTAGATCGATTATTGATGTGGAATACAGAAGAATATATTCGTAGATGTATCAAACTATATAGTGAGGAAACGAATACGACACCTCTGTGTATCGTTGAACTACTCGCAATAAATCCAAAAGGAATATATATATATATATATATATATATATATATATATATATAGATCCTATTGCATTGAATGTTTTTCAAATTCAAAATATTCTTTGGGAGGAAGGTGAAAAGGAAAGATTCGATAACGGATTAAGGCTCGACAACGGTAAAATATTTGCAAGTATAATCCAGGCTCAATATTGAATGCTTTATTTTTCCACAAAAAGGGATTTTTCAAGAATCATACTAACAACATGAACAATAAACAAAAGAAAGACACCAATGAGAGTATATAAGGATAACCCTCTTACAAATCTTTCGTATTTCAAACTTTGTCTTTAAGGAGTTACATCAAAGGATGAGATATAGTAACATAGTTAGGATCCGAAAAACACCATAAGATAAAAGTCACTCATGTTTCGAGCATGGAGCTCGTAAAAGAGTGTTGTTTGATAATGTTCATGTTACCAATTATTTAATGTGCTGTTTTCTGCATACTAGCTTGTTTCGACGAAGATAGCTACTCGACCTATGAGGAGAAAAAGGATATGATTATATGACTGGACAGAGTTGAAATAACTCTAAGTCAATCTATTTCAGATACAAAACCTTCCTTGAAACAACATCAATAGAAAAATGTTATATATGCATACTCCAAAACTTAATTAATAACGAACAAACATTCTTTACAAATCGTGTACTACGGCTGTCGATACATGATTTGGAACCGAAGAATAATCATAATCATCGTCAAGACCTTATGACAAACTATATATTAAAATAGATCTTTTTGGTATTGTTCACACATTCACAAAATTATGGCTATAAAGCAAACCAATTAAGTATCTGATCATGGATAAAAAAAAAAAGAACAACCAACAAGAGGTAGAATAAGCAAAATCCTAAGTACTTATTTTCTTAATCGAAAAGGAAGAAAATCTAACAACAATACCAACTTAGACAAATTCACCAACCCTTCTGGATTTTTCTCTCTTTGACATTGCTAAATCTAATATTATATTAAGTTAATAATAATTAACTTAAAAGCCCTTCGATTTCATATCAAGAAACATCCTAATAGACCATGAAAAAAACTAAGTAGATTTCCTTCAAAAAGAACAAAAGGATACATATTTTTACAACAAAGAACAGAACTTTGATTCAAACTATCAGCAACAGGCAGTCAATGAAGACAGTTCATTAACATCAAAATTAATTAATTCCATAAACATAAAGCAATTATATATCTTCAAGTGTTTCTTCATCAGTTGATTCCAAATAAAAATTTAATAGTTTTGAGTGACAGATTGTGATAAAATTAACATGAAAGATAAATTACCTGAGAAATCAAGTTTGTTGCAGACATCAGCACCAAGTAGTACTAATAGCTGTCCAAGAAATTAATCTCGAAATTTGAGTAAAGAATTGAAGACAAGAAGTAACCAAATATACCTACTAGTAATATATATTCTTGCAGGAAGAAAACAACATAAATCAACGAAATACAATAAAAAGATTGAATTTTCCTAACCTGTGTATAGAAATTTGCCATAATTCCATGCGAATCACCTCCAATAGGAAATAAAAATCTTTCCTTTTTGTGGCATAATTCCTCGTACTCATTTATAAGAGATAATAAGCAAATTACCATAATCAAATTCAAGAAAGAGAAACAAACCCAGAAAAGAAAACCCATTTGGTTGGATAACGAGAAAATCACATAAAATATGGCTAACATATTTAGAAATCCCATATTTTGTGGAGGGGAAAGATAGCAAGAATCAAAGTCCCACTTGTGAAAAAAAAGAAACCCAGATTTTGCTAGCAAGAATTATTTGAAATTTTGGTGAAAACACTGATTTTGCAGGAGGGGGCGAAAGGAGAATGAATATGATATACACTACACTAATAAATAAACAATTAAAGATAGTGGATTTTATTGTTTGCAATTATTTTATTACCTAAAGAAATCAACAAGTATTTATTCCGTTAAATCAGAACAGTGTGCTGTACTACAAAATCTTGGCCTTCTCCACTCTCCAAAAATAACAGCATCAAAAGTCACGCCCTCTTGATTCTTGAAGCAATTTCAATAAATTAATATGTAAATTAATTTGGTATTTTTCAAGAAACAATAGCATACTAAAGAGGGTTTTTCCAAGACTCAAACTTTAATTTTCTGTGTGTGAATTGTGATGTAAAACTACAGGTAGATATAGTAACTAGATAAGACCAAGATTCACACACTGACACACAATGAAAAGAAGGTGTTTTCACGTAGATGGAGCAGTGAGGGAGTGATGATGGAAAAATGTACGTGGTGGAGATCAGGGGAGAGAGAGAGTATGACAGAGAGAGAGGTGAGCACACGTATATACAAATATATAATGATATATACAAATGCCTGCGTGTGCTCACTCTCTTCTGTCACTCCGAATCAGTCTCCTCTCCTTCTGCACTTCTCTATTCCCCATCACTAAAACACTGCACCGACATACACAAAATAAAAAATCATATCTTGAGCGAAATTAGTGCTTGTGAGGGTTAGATCTGAGAACCCTTTTGCAGAAAAGGAATAATGTCTCAGATAACAATTAGGGTTTTCTCTCTCAGATTGGATTGTCAACAATCAAACAACATGCACTATACTAGTATTCTTGCACACACACACACTCTCTCTCTCGAGCATCTCTGATATTTTGCATGCTTCCCACAGAGAGAAATAGGGAGAGGGGAGTGATGGAAATTGGCATGTGACTTTGAATCCTCACCACTTGTTCTGATTTTTTGTTATTAATGATTGATGATTTATTAGGATAACTCCGATCCCCACAGGGTGGGGTTGCTTGTTGCTTAGCTTTGTTCTTGTAATGAAAACAAAATAGGAGTAAAACTACTATACCATATACTATTTAAGTCTATAGCAGATGTGTCTTTTAACTACTGTTGTGAAAGATCATATTGAACTCTTTATTATGTATATATAGAGTAGCGCTCCACCGCACGCGGTGGGCACATCTTAATGCGCCCGCGGTTGATGTGGCAATGCCACATCATTGACACATCATCATACGAGTCACTATATTTTTCGTTTTTTTATTAATTTTATTTTTATTATTATTATTTATTAAATAATATTAAACTATACCCTAACCAATAAACCCTAGTCGGAAAGTGATAATTAATAAAAAATATTTAAGTTTTAATATTTATCTACGTGGCATGCCACATCAACCGCGGGCGCATTAAGAAATGCCCACCGCGGGCGGGTGAGCATTTTCGTGTATATATATATATATATGTATGTCCTCATGACCTATAGACTTTGACCAAATGAAGGAAATTTAAATCATCTCTCTTTTGGGTAACCGAAAAATTGGCATTTTACCATTGTAGTTTACTATGGCATTAATAAAAAATTATACTACTAGCTATGTCTAATAGTAGGCTTATTTATTTGAAATTGATATCAATTTCTTCTTATTTTTCTCTTCAATTTTGGTTACAGTTTCTTTATTAAATTATAAGGATCATGTCATGAATGACACGAAAATGATTTTTTCGAATAAATACTAGCATTTTTTTAATTTCGTATATTTAGTTATTTTTTCTATTCTACTTCATTGTAATTGTAGTTTAATTTTGTATTTTTTTATATATAAAATCAGCATTATATTTATTTTCAGTTGCTTGTAATATTTTTTTGGGATTGATTAATCCATATTTAAGGCATATGGTTTCTTAAAACATCAATTTTTTTTTATAATAATAATATATTATTCAAGATTAGTTATATATATCATGATGATTTTACATAACTGGGATTTAACATCATCACACAAGTAATAACTACTGGCACATAGTAAATATAAACAAAGTTAATAAATTAACCTAAATATTTCCATGTACACCATACTCATCAGCATTATAATAATTATTGAATAATTATCTTAAGATGAGTATCAATACTAAACATAATTCAAGTATTTTATTGATTAGGCGTGCTTGTTAAAATCTTTTTAAAATATTCTTTTATGTTAAAGACCAAAACGTTGAAAGATTTGATTAGTTTTTCAACCAAAATATAATAGGGTTGGCGAATGTAATGGGTTGGGTTATAGGGCTTAATTTCGCCTACAAAAATTATACTCTTATTTCTTATTTGTACGTCTGTAAAGATTATTCTTTTTTTAAACATATTTAATAAAATACATACTAATATTTTAATTAAAGAGGTCCTTATCTAAAAAACATACTTTTTTAAAACATACAATTTTATAATATTTTTTATGTACTGATTAAATATTCTTTCCGTCCTATTTTATTATACTCATTTTTTTATTGTAATGTTTCATTTTTTATTGTAATGTCTCATTGATTCATTTCTATTTTTGATAAATTTTCTCTTTTCAAAAATTATTGTAAATAACTGGTGGTAACCGACATGTGTGAAGTGTGACAGTGAGAGGTGATTATTTTTGGGCCGTGATATTGATTAGGTATTTTGCGAGGGGTAGTTGTATTCTTTAATATATATATATATACCTCTTTCTAGTATCTACCGTAGGGAGACAAAACATATTTCAAGGACCACTATATATTAATTATTTCTGTCACACTACTTACATGTTTAATCAATCATATCTATGTTCAAATTTATTACCTTTACTCACACTTTTAGGAATATCATTCCTCCCATTTTAATTCGTCTAGAGTTTTTTTATTATTAATTTTAATGAAAACAATGAAATGGAGGAAAAATTATTGGTAATGTCTGCTTATTCCATTCATGAAATATCCTCCTAATTTGATCCTGTGCAGATTTAATGTAGTGCTTTTAACTCTAACGATGATATATAATAAGTGGAATTAGGGTCTCACTCGATATATTGTTTTAAATTGTATTACGTGTAGTTAGTGAATTTTGGGTGGTTTAGTTTGTTTGATAGGATTATAAGCTTTAAATCTTTACCTTCTTATCCATAATCATCCACCTCCTTATGAATTTAATCCATTTTTATGTCCCTCAATCACTATAATACTTGATTATATAATCACAACAAATTTATTTTGATTATTTAATCAAGCATTTGAGTAATTAAGGAGCATAAAAAATAACTAAATTCATAAGGAGTGAGAGGATTATGAATAAGAAGATATAGATTTAAAGCTTATAATCCTATCAATCCTATCACACAAACCAAATCACCCCTTATTGTATTATTAAATTGAGTTGTGTGAAGAGTGTGGTGAGTCCACTTACTATAAATGAAAAATTTTAAATAGAAGAAGTTTTATGGCACCAAAATGGTAAAGTAGAAAGAAGTTTGATGAACGGATAAAATATTTATTTCTTTTATTATGAGTTTTAGTGAAATTGGTGTTTCGACTTCAATTGCAGTTCGAATAGTATCCATGAACACATCTCTATAAGATACATATATTTTACAACAAATGTTTTATATATGATATAAGTTTTTATACTTTGAAAATGAATTGTATGAAAAATGTAGTTATCACATGTGAATAAATTAATTAATAAGGTTACAAAAAATCAAAGGATAGCATTGAAGCTAAAAACACTTGAAAACTAGTTCAGTACAGAAATAATTGCTTAATCCCATAAAAAGTAAATTTAAAACTATATAATTAAGAAAATTAAAAAAATAAAAAAGAAAAATCGAGAGGTTCAGATCCGGAAAATGAACGGAGAGCCACCAGGGCCGCATAACCCGGTGGCCCATTCAATCTGGGGACCCGACCCACCAAGATACCGGTCAGATTACTCACTGACCGACCCAACCCGGAAGAGATCCGCCTTCAGAATCATCAAAGCCTAGCTTCCCGAATCGCAAGAAGTAGAATATGACATCCGGGTTGCCCCGTCAAGTTTCGGGTTTTACCCATTAAAGAATTTAATATTGGGCCTAGGCTGAGCCCAGCACAAAGGTCCTAGATCCATTAACTTTGCTAATTTTATCCCACATTGAACAAACACAGCTTTCACGAACACTATATTACTTTCAGGAAAGCTAATTGAAGTGTCCCTTCGGGGACATCCGATAAAATTGGAACGATACAGAGAAGATTAGCATGGCCCCTGCGCAAGGATGACACGCATAAATCGAGAAATGGTCCAAATTTTTTTTGGATTTGCGATGTTTTCCTCTCTTATTTAGGGTTTTATTTTGGGCGTTTCTTCTTCATTTCCCTGGTTTATGTTGATGTAGCTGATTTTGTGATTTATCAATTATTTTTTGGGTTGAAATGCAGGGATTTGTTGGCAAATAGTTGTTGGAAATGAACAAAGGAGGGGTGGGGGTGGGAGGTGGAAGCGGTGGCGCGGCCGGTCCAACTGCTGCCGCTGCAGCTTCAGCGGCGCAGAAACAGAAAACCCTTTTGCAAAGAGTGGATACTGACGTTACGAGTCTTGTCGATAATTTCGGATTCCTGGTGAATGTTGCTCGGGTATGCTTGTTTTCCCTTGGTTGTGTTTTTGTATAAGGAAAAGCTCATTAGCTCAAGATAGAGTTACTTATCATTGAGCACTGTGTGGTATATTTTGATCTTTTTAAGCTTTTGCAGCTTAATGCATGTATGTCTCCCTCATTTCTAATTGATAGAGATTCCTGGCTAAGATTGAGCAGATAGGAAAATAATGGGCAGAATTTGGACTAGAATTGTAGTCTTCGTTTGAATTTTCTTTGTTCAGAGAAAGTTCATGTGTCTGAATTATTTTAGTAACCCTTAATCTATCTAAGGACTATTACAAAGTTCCTTATTCACACTTTACTTTATCCTTTTCTAAGTCCTTCATTAAAGAATCCACATAATTATATCTTTCTTGATCCACATAATTACTTTATCTCTCTTGCTCAAGCACATTACTTTCTTGATCCACATAATTATATCTTTCTTGATGAACGTATAGATGTGATGAAAATAAATGAATTTCAGGTTAACGACCCGCCAGTTCGAAACTCACAAGAATCCTTCATGATGGAGATGCGAGCTGCCAGAATGGTGAGAAGTATCCTTGAACCTTTTCTTCTTCTTAATCTCATTAGTGCTATAAGTGCATTGATTTTGCCTTTATTCAGTTCTTCATAGCGCACATAGATATGGAAAGACCTCAATTTGTTTGCTCGTTTTTGTTTGTACTCTGTGTGTATTCTGTATTTGACTATATGTGGGAACCGGAATCAGGTTCAATCCGCTGACTCTCTCCTGAAGCTGGTTTCTGAGCTGAAACAGACAGCGGTTTTTTCTGGGTTTGCGTCTCTTAACGACCACGTAGACCAAAGAACCGAGGAGTTCAATAAACTGACGGAAGATTCGAACAGCAAGTTGACTAGAATCGGAGAAGAGTCAGCTGCTAGCCTCAAGGAGCTCGAGCACCATTACTATTCTTCCACTCTTAGAACGAGCATCGCCCCAGAACCTTAGAACAAGATCCTAGAATGTAACAATCTCGGTGCACCTATTTGATTTCTTTTATAAAAGCCATGGTGATCGGATTCCTTTATCCATTCATGAAAACTAAGCTTCTATTCTTCAGCTGTGCGAAATTTGTATTCTTGCACTGCTGCACTTGTATGTTCCCTTTTTACATAATGTTCATACAATGTTTACTAATCAATGAGAGGATGATCCGACCCGCATCTTAGCGGAGCGGAGCAACCCGGATGACACGTTAATGATCGATGAAAATCAAGTGAGCGCAAATATCCTATTTAAACGATGATTCACTATTGAGTATTGACAAACGCAACCCAATAATTAAATTAAATATATTATATATAGTCGTCTTCAATGGTTCACTCTATCTATCAGCTCATAACAGATCTGGAAGAATGAGGGTTTCAGAGAGACTAAATGTGGTGGTGATTTCACAAGGGTGGTTGCCCCTCTCTCCATACCCCATGATTTCTTCAATTAACAAACCACAACCACCCTTCAAAAACTAAACTGGTGATTATTTCTGCTTCTGATCATCTTATTACATCTTCGCCATCATCGTCGCCGTTCTTTGCTTTCTTAATTTCTGAAAATCAAATGGGGACTATGTTTAAAATTACCCTATCTCGCAGAGGCTGTGATGATTATGATTTTTCTCTTGTTTCCGATCTGAGCTGACGGGGTACTGAGAATTACCCGATCCGTATCTTGGCGGGGCGAGCCCGGTTGTAACCGGTGCTTCTGCAGCCATGGCGTGCTCGGATTCTCTTTTCCTCTTTCGCAATTACCAGATCTGAGCCTCCTCTTTTTATGTTCATTCCTTTTTGCTGTTTTTTTAAATAAGAGTTAATTGATTAAATCAATTAAAAATCAATAAATCGATAACAAAAACTCAAATCGCAAATAATGAAAACCGAATTGGCATTTGCAATTTTGGGCCTTAAATTCAATGCAGAAGCCCAGCCCAGAAATGAAAAAAAATACATACTAAATAAAAGGAGAGGATAGAAACCCTAATTCATTAGCATCTTCACCTTCCGAGGTGGAGAGTGGCGACTCAGAAGAAAAAGAATGAGGGTTAGAGAAATTGAGGATTTCTTCAAGGGTGGTTGCTCTTCTCTTTTAACCCAATGATTTCTCAGTAGAAAAACCAACAACCCTTGCATCTATCATCAGCTACTCGCTCTTTCCCACTCACATACACACAATCAACTCACTCCTCTCTCTCTCTCTATAAGATATATAAGGGGCTGTGAAGATTATGGTTCTGGATTTCTTCTGAGCAATGGACCGGGCAAGGTTCGACCCGCATCTTGGTGGGGCGACCCGGATGGTATCTGTTCTTCAGATGCTACCGCTGGTCTGCAGCCATGGCGGATTTCAATCCTCTCTTGCCCGGCCACTCTGCAACACCTCTGAGCCTCACTACTGTTCACATTTCAAACCTTCTCAGATTGAAGAATGAGCGTAGAGAGAGAGAGAGAGAGTTGGTTTTCCGAAGGGTGGTTTCCATTTCCACTCCCTCTATTAGAATTTTTGTTCTAGATCTGAACCATTTTCATTTTACTGTGATTAGCATAGCTGAAGTCTGATTAATTTGATTTGAATAATATTAATTTATAATAGAAAATTACATAGTTATTATTTTTTATGATGATTAATTGAGACTACCTAAAATTGAGGTTTCTATTTCTAGGTAAAAAATCGTATATTCTTGAAATTGGTCATGGCTAAAACTGTAAATATCAAGTTAGATGTCTCTAATTAAATAACTTATTATCCAAAACAAAAATAATTAGAAATTAAACGAAACGAAGACAAGAAACCGTGAAATGAATCAATGATGCAGAATTGAGGGGGTTGAATGAAATATGGTTAATATCAAAGAACATGACTTAAATTACAGGAAAACCCCCAAAGATCGAATATTCTATCTCTCCCTGCCGCGGTGCATTTGAAGTTGTAAATCCTCTTTCTAACGGGGGTTAAAAATGGGATGAAAGATCTTCTCTCCAGAAACTTCATAATGGGATTATAAATTGTAAACACAGAGGCTTCATCTTCATGAGGTTCGAAGGGAGAGAAGAATGAGGAGAGACGAGAGGTATGGAAATTCTAAAGGGTGGTTGCTCCTCTCGATCTCGTTTCTCCCATGATTTCTTCGTTATAATCGAGTGACGTCAACAGCCCCTCCAATTCGGAGACTAGAGACAATAATAAATAATAATATTATTATATTAATGGGGTGTTCATGGTTAACCGGTTGCCTATTTCTGTCTTGTCTTATCTGTATCTATCTACTATAATGTGGCTGTGAAGATATGCTTCTTCGCTTCTCTCTCTCGGTTGAAATAGGCATACCCGCCCGTATCTTGGCGGGGCGACCCGGTCGCCCTGGCATTTTGAGGCAATCGGTGATTTCGCAGCCATGGCGTCGCGGTTGTCTATTTTGCCTGCTTCAATTATCAGATCTGAGCCTCCTACTTTTTGCCCTACTTTTATTTTATTTTTTAAATTTGAGTTGGCTTGCTTCGATTTCCTACTATGGTTCTCTTTGTTTATTTTTCAAGTTGCTGGCTGCATTTTTATTATTTTGATCTATTTTTTTTAGTTTAATAAATCCAGATGAATTTGCAGCTCTACATTAATGAGTTCCGATTACTGATTCATATCCACTTTGATTTTAGAGATTCAACATTTTTTAAGCTGCAAAGAATAACATGATTTGAAGTGTCTCCTTTGAATGCGAGACTCATTTTAAAATACAAAGTATACTATAAAACTCAAATATTGGAAGGATTGTGTAATCCACTCAATTTAAACTCGTTCAATTTCACCAAATTATGGACTAATATAGAGATTCTTTCTTTCCATGATCACTCGAATGAAAGCAACAATCTTGACATTTAAAGAAGACTCCTATATTACAAAATTTATTTATCCATCACATTTAAATGTCAAATCAAGAAGAGTTTTACTTGTGATCAATAACTATGGTCCTAGTTGCATTGAAATGCTTACCGACGAAGAGAACCAAAACTTTGCCCCCAAGATTGAAGATACTCACTAGAAATCAAATCCATCAATATCTACCACGAATGTGGTTTCACATTTCATAAATATCAAACAAAGCTCTATTATTCTAGTATCACCTCGATAATTCTAGCATTTTCAAGAATCTCCCTCGAGGACACGTGTAAGGCTATCGACGCTCCACGTCTCCTCCCAAACACCCAAATCCACACATTCACACTACACATCCCTGTCTCCAAAAACCCCTTATCAAGAAATCTGCAGATAAAAAGTGCAGCAAATTAAAGAGAAAACCCTCCAACAAACATCAAGAAAAATATCAAGAATGGCGGCGACGAAAGAAATGGAAGTGGTGAAGGGTTTGGAAATCGAAAAGTACATGGGGATATGGTACGAGATAGCTTCGTTCCCGTCGATGTTTCAGCCCAAGAGCGGCGCCGACACGAGGGCCACCTACACTCTGAACTCCGACGGAACGGTGCACGTGCTGAATGAGACGTGGAGCGATGGGAAGAGGGGTTCCATTGAGGGAAGTGCCTATAAGGTTGATCCCAAGAGCGACGAGGCCAAGCTCAAAGTTAAATTCTACGTGCCCCCTTTTCTCCCTATTATTCCCGTTGTCGGAGATTATTGGGTTCTCTTCGTTGATGCTGATTATCAATACGCCGTCGTTGGCCAGCCCTCTAGGAAATATTTATGGGTATGTATGTATGCATGTATATATGTTTCTCTAATTACTGCACAACCTGATTTGGGTTTCTGCAAGATTTGATTTTTATGTAAATTTTGATTGATTTAGGTAGGATTTTGTTTTGTCACGTGAGTTTTCTGGGATTGATTTTGGATTTCAGTTAATTATCATAACATAGTCTATTGTTTAGGATTGCTCTTGAAGCTAGGGTTGGTAGCTTGGTATTAGTCTTAACTTTTATATTGTTTTCTGGGTTAAGAGTGAGCTGTGAAGAGGGGTGGTGACTTGAATGTGGTTTGATCGTTGAATTTGTTGTGCAGATTCTGAGCAGGGAATCACATATTGAGGAGGATGTGTACAAGGGGTTGGTGGAGAAGGCTAAAGAAGAAGGATACGATGTGAGTAAATTGGTAAGAACATCGCACTCGGAAACTCCACCGGGAAGTGAAGATGCACCCAAGGATACTAAAGGGATTTGGTGGATTAAATCTCTTATTGGGAAATGAGTTTCATTTGTGGATGTTGCTAATTTGAGTTGGGAAGAAAAAATTATTATATATTTGGAGCTTCTGCTGTTTGTGATTGTGTATTTTATCATTTTATGTAATATAATTAGACTATGTTTCAGTCCTTGTCATGAATATCTTATATTTCCCTTGTGAAAATATGGAACGCTTTTGTTGTGTATCCTAAGCATATGTGCATGGTTGATCATTGAGTATAAAAGAAATACACATTCTTTTATAACTCTATCTGTTCTATTAAAACTGATCTGGCTTGATCAAACCACTGGACAAACATACAATTAAAGATTCAATATGCAGAAATTGAATTATAGAGTTAAAGAGTTAAAGAAAAGTCAGCTGAAACAATGACAACAATGTAATTACATGAAAGTTATTGCGAGTAACATCAATCAATGTGGAAAGCTGATTAAAACAACACTAATGTTGCATTTGTAATTTTTCATAACAAATTCCAATTTTGCCAAACATGATTAACCTGTTCTCCCAGTGTGAAACAGAGGTAGGAGGGAACAACCAAAGATTTGATCCTCACAAGTTCACATGACACTAGTAATATTGTATAGACAGTGACAAATTCCACATTTATCAGCAGAACAACTTAGCCATCCATGTACGAGATAGAGATAGAGATAGAGATAACGCCCTTCTTTTTGAAGCATTTACAATACAGTACAACATTGATTGGTCTTCTTTGCTTGCTTGTAGAACATCTGTTTCAAGAATTCCAAAAGAAGTTCTAGCATCAGAATGATGCAGTCAAGAATCAACTGTAGTGATCAATAATTGCAATCGAATGTGAATATCGTTAGTCCAATCAGAAGGCTTAGCACTAAATTACGTATATCAACAGGAAAACCTCAATTGCACATTTTTCATAGGGGATTTCTTCACACATTCATATTCTACTTTCCTGTTATGTAATCAAGTTTGGATTCAGCACATTTGAAGGGGGATAATGCTTCAAATATTAGAAAGGTACCGTCCCAGACCTCCCTATTGACATCCGTAAAGCCAGGATGTAAGAATAGATCATACGCAGTTAACACTCATTAATCAACATGACGTAAATTTTAGTGAAATCAATATTGTTAATCCTGCAAGATAAATGACTTTACTCGTCCAACTTATATTAAATGATCTAAAGAAATTAAATAAGGTGTATGCATGGGTGCTCAGTGAAGATTGTGTTGAATCATATCATATCCACTGTTGAACGTAGATATGATATGATAGGTTCATGGTTCAGCATTTGAGTAATGTCAAGAAAATAAGAGATAGTTGATGCTCTCTTGGGGATTGATTCATGACGCTTCAAACGATTCGACAAGATACAAACCTGAGAAGCTGCACTGAGATCTGAACTCTTCTCGACCAAACTATCGAGCTTCTCACCTCGTTCTAGCACACTGTCAATCGTCTTGTGCTGAGGTAAATGCCAAAAAATAATTAAATCATTATAAGAGAGAATTCAGTAAAAATATAATACGATGAGGTTATTGTTTTAACTTGGGTGGGTAATTAATCCAATAGTTACTAGCATTATGAAAATCTTAAACACGTTTTTTGTAATTCGTTAAGCCACATCCCCCTTGAAGTGGACACAGGTACAGGAATTAGTTTCACTCTTCAGCTTGTGAGTCATGAGAAAAATAACAAATTTTAAATGTGTATGAACATCTATGAATACAACTAGAACATTCCCCATATATATATATATATGTATGTATAACTAGCACGTAAAACCAGGTGACAACATCTTATGTGGTGGTTTATCCATCTCAACCAAGTAGTAACTTTGAGTAACAACATACAATCTTCTAAACTTCAAAAATAAGTGAACAAAGAAATACATCCATATGGTTAAAAATTATAAGGAGTCGATAAAATTAAGAAAAAATACCACTTACAAGAATAATTTTAGTTTCATCCAACTCCCGCTGAATTCTTAACAGCTTGTCAGCCTCAGCAGGATCCTGAACAGTTAGGCAAGAAGTTGATATGCAACAATATATATAGAAATAGGACAAGAATGTGCATTAAAGACTAGCATACCTGAAATTTCGTAAGCGCCTCACTTAGATAAGGCCATTGCTGAAGGTTATCAGCTTGAGCAGTTTTCCATGAATCACCAAAGTTCTTCTGATATTCATCTAAGACCTGACAAACAATCAAATTTTTCATTATAAGAAAAAAGGCCTTTCCCTTGAAAATTCAAATATTCTCGTTATAGATTGAACCTAGTAATGCTTATGGAATTGGATACCTGGTTGAGGAGTGAAAATGCACTTCGGACAGGATAGCTGTCATCCATAAACCCCAACGAAATCAAGCCATTTCGATTATAAGAATGAACCTTGTATTCTGAATTAAATATGATCCAAAGAAGCTGTTAAAAGTTTTGGGCTAGAAATAGTATCATAGACTATGTTGCACGTTGCAGAAACATTGAAAAAACATGGAACTAAATGTTCAGTAGAAGAGTTTACACTACATTAATCTATCAGAAAGGAACTAGAGCAGAGTAGGCAAAAACCTAAATCAACTAAAGCACAATCCCCAATATCTAAGGAGATCCAGCTCCGGATACTCTTTCCAGTTCTTTCCCAGGTTCACGGCAACTCTCATGTTTCATTACGGGAGAGCTTCAGCATCCCTATCCAATTCTCTTTTATTGACTTATTATAGTTAGGATGCTCACTGAAAAGTTTCACTTTTAGCACTTTAATAACCAGAAAGTCTCAACCTCAGCTTCTTTAGCAGTTTTAATTGGCACCTGCCCTATATACACAGCCGATCTCTCATGTTCCCTCTCCTTCACTGTCTACATTTGAAGTCTCAATTGGAAGGGTAATAAAACAAGTTATCCGAACCATAACTCTATCAACTCATATATGAGAAAGTCAAATCACTCATAAACACAACCCTTTCACATATAAAATGGTAATACAACATACCAAAAAGTCTGTCTTTCCAACAAATTAAATATGAAACAGATCACAGATTCATGATTTACACAGAAAGAATTGTAACATCCAGAACAACTCATATAACAACATGCGAGAGAGAGAGAGAAATAAAGAATTCCACAATTCCGAAAGCAAAGTTCCCGATTATAATCAATAAAATCAGCACCGAAACCCTAAAAGACATTAATTCAAACGCAGCGTCCGCAGTCTAACTAAAGGAGAAACAAATCAACCAGCAAATCGAGCGTTTACCTTCATGCTGCACCGATTGCCGTTGGCCCGGCGGCGTTCGTTTAGCTACAGTTCGACCCACAAATATGATGAACTCCTTAACGCTGGGGCGTTGGAAAAATCCGAAACTGCTTAGATCCGTGGCGCTCATCAATATAACCGGATCCGCACCCTCCGGAGTGCATTTCAGCACCATCAGCGCCGTGATCTTCACCATTCTCTCTCTCGCGCGATGACAAAGCAGGTGGGAATTGTCAAAATTTTACCTTTAACGTTACTCGTTAAGGAAGGCGAAAACCCCAAAACTCGGATTGAATTCTTTATTTGTTTTTTGCTTTGAAATGGGTAAGTGATTTGATGCATCTGATGCTCTTTGGTTGGCTTTTCTGCCCTCTTCAATTTAATATATTTTCAAGAATATCTTTTTAGTTAATGCAATAATAAATCTAATTAATTTACAATAATAGAATAGCAAATGATTTAATTTGTAGCATCATAATAATTGCAACATACATTAATTTACAAGTCAACCATGAATTTCTTTTTGTCCTAAAGAAAAGCATAATTATTAGTATATGTAAAATGTTGTGTTGGTGGTATTTATATCTTAGGCAAAGCTATTACATGAGTTTTACTTTTGCTAAAAACAAATAATTTTAAATAACCTTTTCTTGGTTGATTGAAGATTATGATATACACAATCAAATTATTTTTATTCATAATGAATGGATTACTTAATATACACAATCAAATTATTTTCAAAACAAAATATTATTTAAATAAAATAAAAAAATTGAAATAGAAAGAGTCGGAGTTATTGAAAGGGAGAAAATGGCAGACAAAGTAGATCCATGATCTATAAATAAAGCACGTAACTAAAATAATAGAGAGTGTAGAATTAAGAGGAAAAGACAACATTAAAAAGAGGGCAGCAGTGGCTGCTGACATTCGCACAGACATTGTGGTAGCTGGTTGCATTTCTTACTCTTTTTTTCTGCACATTCCAACGTCAAAACATAAATAAAAAAGTTTTAAATAACAACGCTACTGTGGTTGAATGATTGATTTCGCATCAAACATTGGATACAACTGTCCCTTTATTAAAGGCGGAGTAATTCGTCCTCACTTGATGAATGTATCTACTGCTGGATGTCTTCACTCTTGGAAAGTTGGAAACTAAAACCCTGTGTCTGTGCTTGAGAGAGAGAGGGAGAGAGATGAGTGGGAGAGCAGTGAGGTGTGGTTTGGTGATTTTTGCAGTGGTTTCAGCACTCTGTGTATGTGGGCCTGCTCTGTATTTTAGAGTGAAGAAGGGTTTGAAGAGGGAGGGGAATTCATCTTCTTGTGCTCCTTGCATTTGCCATTGTTCTCCACCTCAATCACTCTCTCCTGGTATCACATTCTTGCCCTTTTCTTTCTTCTTTTGTGGTTGCCCTTGTCTCTTCAATTTTTGAAGATTTTGGGGTTCCTGATTCAAGTTTGTGGGCCCTTCCTCAGAAGAAAAAAAATTGAATCTTGAATAATTTTTTTACTGATTTTGGCTATGAACTGAGCTCTGTGTTTCTGCTCCTTTAATTTGTTAATCTTTTAGCTGGTTAAAATGACGGCAATTGCAAGAGTAGTTTTTGGTTGCCCTACATGCCATAAATGACCCTTTTGGGGAGACTTGAGGCTTTTGATGCCAATGCATTTATGGGAAATTTGTGATTCTTGTTGCCATTGCATTTTACTTCAAGATATATATATGCTAGAGCTCCATGAAGTTGAGATGTGCATAGAGGTTATTCAAATTACC
This sequence comes from Leonotis leonurus, assembly GCA_026898415.1. Lineage (NCBI taxonomy): Eukaryota > Viridiplantae > Streptophyta > Magnoliopsida > Lamiales > Lamiaceae > Leonotis > Leonotis leonurus. The sequence goes on from JAPKLX010000009.1 coordinate 1,260,122, forward strand.
AAATTGTGAAGCTCTTGTTTACTAGATATAAGATTATTTGAGCCCACTTGCAGCATGGTCCCACTTGCAGCATGGTGGTGGTAGTACTAGTACAAACACAAATTAGGAGAGCATATACATTGTTCTCTAATGCAACTAAATGATGAGGAGGAGAAGGAAATTCTTGGTTGATTTTCTTGCCTTTTTGTTATTTTCTAGAACTAGAACATATTTGCTTCATGTTTTATTATCTTTTGAGGAATTATAATGCAAAGTTGATAGATTTTTGGTGCTAATCTTCTCAAGAATGGTCTTTAAACTTTTACTGTTTGTGGCCTCATATCAAACAATTTTTCTTGAATTTGTTAGTTGTGATTGTGTAGCTCTTGTTGACTACTTCCAAATTTCTTAACCTTGTGGTTCTGTTACTTTTGCAGGCTTGGCTCACCTCTTTGTTAAAGGTAAGAATCTTGATTATAGACTTTTGTCCTTATTTTGATAACTCATATCACAGCATACATTAGTGTTTTTAGTGAATTTTATTTAGTAAGAAGAAATCATGGTGAAGGTTCTCTCATGGCAGATTGTGGAAAAGACGATCCTGACCTCAAAGAAGAGATGGAGAAGCAGTTTGTGGACTTACTATCCGAAGAGGTAAGGTTGCACGAAGCAGTAGGTAAAGAACGCTCGCTGCACATGAACATCACTTTGAACGAAGCAAGAAAGTCGGCTAGCCAATACCAGAAGGAAGCTGAGAAATGCAACGTCGCCACAGAAACCTGTGAAGGATCAAGGGAACGAGCTTCGGTGTTGCTTATTAAGGAGAAGAAGATGACAGCGCTGTGGGAACGAAGAGCCAAGCTTCTTGGCTGGGAATAACTGTAACCATAAACATTAGTAGATGATAGATACTCTGTAGTTGTAGTAAGACAAGACATGTTGACTGAAGACAAAAATGGTTCTGTACAACTTTGTAATTTTGCAGAAATCTCTTCACATTTCACTCTCTTCTATATTTCTTGCCATTTTCATGGTTCATTAAAGCTTAAATGTAATTTGATTTGGGAATTCTTTTTATTTTCTTTTTCCTTCACGTCCATATTCTAATTTAGGTGTTGATGTTCTAAGAAAAATATTTGAAGTGCTGGTCTTATTTAGATAAGAGAGAATTAGGTTACGTTAATCCTAATTAGAGTTCCGCACTGCGGGCAACACATGCAATAAGCTCCATAAATCAAACTAGAATTCATGAGGTAATATGTAGAGCAAAACAATAAGGAAAAAGAGCATGAAAGATATGGGCATAGCTCATATATACACAAGAATTCACATAAATGTTTGGACAACATCAACAAGGACGTTTTCGAGTGCAGAAACGAAGAGCCGTTTCTGTCTCTTGCTACACAAGAATGAATACACTAACAACCTATCATCAACTACACTAACCCTTGCAGCAGCTAAAACAACAACAATCTAGTATACACGAGGCGAGAACTCAAGTCTGCTGTGAATAAACAACCGGACCAAATTCAGTTTACCTTGATGGATCGCGAAACAGCTGTTGCATCTTCATATATTTATATATATCTTCATCCTCTGTAACGCTTTTGCAGCAATTGGTTCGGACCCTTTACACGAAGCACGTGAGTGAGCAACTGTTTTTTTTTTCTTTTCTGAAGTGGCACTACTTTTTTCCAAACATCAAGCATTTGTTGCTCTTCATTTCTGCTGCGGTTTGATCAGGACCAGTTTGCATCTTGTTTCTTTTGGAGAAGGAATGTTTCTCCATTGCATTTACGAATTTCCTCAGGTGTTTGATGTACTCGGGGTATGTCTCTATGTTGCAGTGACCTGCTCCTTTCACCCATAACGGGTCGTATTTCTCCTGTGCCAGCTCCCATAGTCGCTTCCCATGCGAGAAGTCAACAATCTCATCATTTGTACCCTACAAGTACACATCGTAATTCAGATTCCCGAAATACGAGTTTCCATCAAAAAGCATTGAAAAAAAAGAATATCATGAGCAGAAAACTTCAATGAAAAGTGGTTTCTTGATTCCCCTTAGAGAGCCATACTAGAAATGGAGCTCTGTCCATGAAGAAACCAATCTCCGTTATTTTTTCCTTTGTTAGTTAAGATATATGTTTTATTCTGCACCCCAGTATCACGAGGAGCCCCACGTACGGAAGGATCCTCTTTTTTCTTTTCAAAGTGGTGATCTTTCTATAATTGCGAGCTTTCTTCATCCAATGTTCTACAACTAGAATTATTTCTACAGTTCTGTAATAGTTGAGCCAAATCCGAACACAGTTTCCTTCTTGCTTCCTTTTTTTCATTACCACATCCTTAACAGATTCCTAATGTTTAGAGAACTCCAGTTGCCAGCATACAATTCATTCCTAAGAGGAAATTTCTTGAGCAATACAAATAATTGAATCAGAGTTTTGGATGCTTATAGGAGCAAGCACCAATACTGGTGTTGTCTATTCCTTGGTTTCGTATCACAGAAGAAAACTTTCATTCATTAAAACTAAATAGGCATAATCAATGTAACAGTTGATTTGTCAACTCATTCAAGAAGACAAGCATAAATTAGCCAACCAGGCCCCCACCACCCTAGTAAAGCTGGCAGTTGAAATTCAGCTCAACCAACAAAGAAATTGATGCACCACTGATGTAAAGAAAAGTATTAAATGTATAAGATCATCCAAAACAATATTCCTGAATCAGAACAAAAACTAAATGTCAGCTAAGTCATGTTATCGCCAAACGATCTTATACCAAATTGTGAAACTAAAGTATTAATGCATTAAAGGTGGTTGGATGTATGCATATTTGTTTCTGTCCTAATTTTATTTTTTAATTCATCTGTCTAATAGGTCAGCTTAGAGTTCCATGAGGAGATTTTGGCGAAAGAATTTGACTCGCTGAACAACAGGCACCACAACTGTGTCAGCACATCTTCAAATGTATCGTAGCGCTAAAAGAGAAGAAGGAGAAAAGTAGCAAAGATTTTCTTACATGTATCACCAGGACTGGGCAGTTGACATTTCTTATTTTGTCGATGTTCTGCACACAGATTTTCAGTTAGACACCATCAGCAATAGTAGCAGCTGAAAATCTGTTGAGGTCGAAAACTTACTTTGAAAATGTCAAACCAGAATGTGACCTTAACATTATAAAGAACCCGTATGCCTGAAAGGATTGCACTATGGAGAACTATAGCTCTCAACCTAGGTAAGCGAGATGCAAGATGTAATGTGGGACCACTCCCAACAGATTGGCCGTACAGAATAATATCCTCTTGCTTGATCCCGTACTCGTGCTTTAAACAGTCATAGACAGCCTCAATGTCGTAATATGTATTCAACTCAGATGGCTGTAGTAATTACCAGATTACTTCATTAAACAAAGCCGGCTAGCATGAGCCAAATAATTACTAGTCATCATCATATAATTAGAAGGTAAGTTTGCGGTAGATATCAGTTCATGTTGCATAATACATAAATAGTAAAGCAGAATTAAATGTTCCCACCTTACCGGAGGATGCTCCATATCCAGAATAATCATAGCTGCAACAAAATAAAGAAAATGCAGAGTCACTAAGAATTAACATATCATTAAAACCTATCCAATCCGGCTAAAACAAACCACTCGCAAAGAAAAAGGGATAGCATTATAGTTAATGCATGCCACTCCTCTCTTCTCGAAGACTGTATACTCTTGAGCACAAGTTTAGCAACGAAGGCCAATCCCAGTACGTACACATTCATACAGACAACTACTTTTTCATTGCTAACTCGAAGCAACAAAGTGTGAAATTCCAGCCTAAAATTCCAGTATGGTTTCTTCCTTGATGCACATATTCACAAAATACATGCCAACAGGGGTACAGATAAAATCAAATCATAAACCACCATCAATTCAAGCAAAGAGCAAACAGTAACTGATGAATCATGTCCTAAGCTCTAGCTGCAAAATAGCATCCCTCACCATCAATTCAAGAAAAAGGCAGAAACCCAATTCCCACGCATCAAAACTCTGATTACAAATTATCCCAAACAACCTCACCCCCATATTCAAAGACCTGCCAATTAGCTATACCAAATTTATCGAAACAAACAACAAAAAGAGGAGGGTAAACAATAAATATAGACAAAAAAAAACTTCTCTTCAATAATTCATCTCAACCCAATAGGAACAACTTCCACAGACCAAAAACCACCCATGTTTGCCTTTTTTGGCGCCACCATAAGAAAAACTGAAAACACCTCATCAAAAACCACCTCAATCAACAGCAAACAAACAAATATTGAAAAGGCCAAAGCACACATACAACTCCACTCACGCCCACAACACAGAGAGAATCAAGAATCACGAAACCTAAATACACACCTCATGATGTTGACACGTAGATGCGCTCTTAGCTCGAGAAAGAGCTCCTGCATCTGGCCCAAATCGGCGGCGTTGCCATGAGAATAAAGCAGCGTAAACCTCCCCGCGGGGTGCCTCCAAAACGTGGCGACGATTTTATTCCCGCCCTTCGTATCCAACAAATGCACGTCGACGTTCTTCTCCGGCGACAAACCGCTCATCACCAGCTTCCCTTCCGACTCATCCCCGAACACATCGTACGTCGGCGGCTCCGGCGGGAAAAACGCGAACTTTGCTGCCACGCTCGATGTCACGTTTCCCATTTTTTTCTATTAAACAGATTTTTCGCCAAGATTCCGTCTTTCAACATGAAATAGCAGAATCAAGACCATGAACAAACCTCTTCTCTTCCCTTTTAATTATCAGGGATTGGTCAAAATATTAGATTTTTCTCCACCCCTTCTTCCGGGTTGGGCCTTTTCTTCTTCTCCTAATAAAAATTGGATGCTTCCTTCTTCTTTTTAGATCTCCCTTCTCCCTATTTCTCCCTCCTCTATATATTTTTCTTTCTTCTCGATTTTCTGGGTTTGTGAATTGATGAGAATACAGATATTGGAGGATCCGAATCCGTTCTAAGCGGGAGAAGGAGACAGGAGAATTGAAAGAAGCAAAAGAAAGAAGAAGAAGAAAATTGGCTTTGTATCTCTGCGTTTATGCATTTGTGTGTTGCATGTTTGTTAGTTTTTTTTTTAATTATTTTTTTAATTAATTTGGTTTGTTTATTTATTTGTTGGTTTTTGAATTCCACATTGCTATAAATTTATTTTTGTATGTGAGGTCATGGTATGGACACCCATGAAAATTATTTAATTCCTTTTTCAATAAATTATTGCTAGGTGTGAAAGACAAATTATTAAATGAAATAACCTACCAAAATGAGACATTTATGATTGGAAATGTCATCATTTATACGTACGTATTGATCCAATGATAATGATTTGTTGTTTATGATATAAAATTATAAATTAAAGTGATACTAATAATTTTCAATAGATTTGCCGTTTGGAACTTTGTCTCTTAAGCGTGTCATTATTAAATTAACAAGTTCATCAAAGTATGATTTAATTAGAAAATCCAACAAGTATTGAATTATTATGAAAGTATTTAATTATTAGTTTAGTCTATAGGTGTTAATAAGTAATTAATTTTTTTAAAAAAATCGATATTAAGTTAGTACTCCCTCTCTGAAAATGATTTATGGTTTGACCCGGCACGTGTTTTAATATTGTGTTTTTACTTTAATGGGAATATGTAGTCAGTGAAGTTAGGGTCTCACTTCATATATAGTTTTAAATTGATTGTGAGTAGTTAGTGGAGTTTGAGTTCCACTTAAAGTATTGTTTTAAATTAAGTTGTGTGCAGTGGATGTAGTGGATCCACTTACTATAAAAGGAAAGTTTCAAATGTAAACTATTTTCGTGAATATCTTAAAATGGCAAAATGTATATCATTTTAGTGGGCAGAGGGAGAACTATATTAATTAATAATTAATTACCGAATATCTATTTTCAGTTAGTAAAATCAATTTTTCTATGGCACGGAACAACTTATTTATCTCTATATAATATATTATATATTATCTCAAACTATATAGTAGAGTTATTGGTAGCCTTATATTGTATGTATAGATATAAAAGAATAATAGTCCTACTGTTGATGGACGGCTGAGATTTGGTCAAAGGCTGCTATAAATCTAGAGAAGAATTACAGATTGACCTTGTCAGAAACAATGCATTCCTTTTTTGTTTTTTCTCCTTTTTCCTTTTCCTTTTCTTTTTTCTTTTTATTTTCTATATTCCTCATTACTATGAACACATGCAATAATAAAAGCATAATGAAGTGACTTCAAATGTCTTAATCTTAAATCCCCTTGATGGGATTTTGCTTTTATACATGCTCTCAATGGAATGTACATGATTTTACATTGTGTGAAATATATAAAATTTATAAGTATTTTCACTATGAATTTGAGCCTCTGTATTTATGATAAGGTTTTATTACTATTTAGAAAATGTAAGTTTCAATTCCATTTATTTTTCTAAGGCACAGAACTCAAAAGTGATTCATAGAGTACTAGAATAGCAAAAAAAATTTAATAGTACAACTATATTGATTAAAATTATGTCAACTCATTTTCTTGAAACTAATTTCAAAATGTTTTGTTATGTATAGGATTTAAGATACAAGAACACCAATTATGTAGGGCTAAAGGTGGGGGTCAACTACACATGTGATACTTTTTTTTTTTTTGAGAAGGACCACAAGTAGGAAGTAGCCCAACAACTTTAGTATGTAGCCAACTTTGATGTTGCTTTCAGTTAGTTTGCAAGAAAGTAACAGTCTTGTTTTGGGTGCAAAAATCATACTACTAGTTTATAGATGATGAGGAGTATCCAATATTAGGGTTGTTGATAAAGAAGATTTGGTTCATCACATGTACAACAGACTAGATTAAGCCACCCCATTTGAAGGGGGACCATCGGGGATTGATTTTGAATTTGTACATTCTTTAAATAAATCGAAATTGAGCTCGATTTTTTGTTACAAGGTCCTCATATCTAGCCGGCTCTAGTTGTGGCCTTGGACGATGCTAAGCCTATCTCCTATTGAGATGTATCGATCCATTTAACAATATACTCTATGAGTCTATGTCTCGTGATCATAAATAAACATCTATCTCAATATAGCAAAAACAAAGAATAGCCGACAATCTTTAACAAATACTCCTTCCGTCCTCCAATAAGTGTCCCCTTAGTAAAAAAAAATTGTCACTCAATAAGTGTCATATTTCAAAAATCAATAAGTATTACCCATCGTTGATCATGATTTTCAAAAATGGGTTTCTTACCCATGGTTTTGCATTTGATTGTGTTCGTTTTCTCTTTTCTTTTCTTTTGTGAGGTATTGATCTTTACCTCTTGTTTCGTGTGGACTTTTTGTTCTGATTTCTCTCGTAATAAAATTCTCTTTGCTGACCAAAAAAAAAATTAAAAAAAAACAAGTATTAACAAACATTTCTCTTAGCAACTTGTCTACAAAATAAAAAAGGCATTATAATCATTGAAATGACAAATTTACTCATCTTTTGAGTGTTGCTGCAATTAGTGTCTTCTTTCTCATAATATGATGTGTGCTTTCTTGATTATTACTAGCCGGTTGTGTTTAATTGAGTCAAAAAAAGGTAAGGCATGGGAGTTGATGCACCAATAAAAGGAAAGCTAAGGCTTCGAACAAAGTAAAGAGGACATTTCTTAGAAGAGTATTCAAACATGTTGATGAATTTGTTAAATTTCTTGCAGTTGCAGACTGTGGTTCAATGTTATTAATTACTACTTCTCTTTTTCAGATCATAAATACATGATCATAAAGAGAAACCTGCCAAGAAAACAAGCCCATAACTTCATTCAGCAACCAAACAGCAAAACACAAATAAATAAATAAATAAACATATATATGCTTGTATTATTTAGTAGAGTTCAGTTTAGTAAGTTTATGCGACTCTTGCAAAGTCTTAAGTAGATTCTACTTGCATAGATATGTGGTCACCTAATAGAGGCGCCGAGACGAGCATCACAAGAATCACACGGGGCATCCACGTAGACAAAAAGTGGTCGAACCTGATAAAGAAGTACCAAACGATAGAGTAACTACAGCCTTGCTCCTTTGCTAAGCAACACGACCTCGTCTTTGATTTGAATTTCGTCTCCGATGACTGAAACCCAAGTTTCAGTGATTTTTTCCAAACTCCCCTCTGATATGTCAGCAATGGTAAAGGCTCGTAGAGTGCCTTGTGATTCTGATGGTTTAACCCTTGGAACAATGGCTCCGTTGAGGTACACGATGTTGTCGTCTCCAACCACTATCATTTTTCGAAGACCATTCCTGGATGCCAGCTCTTTATGCATGTGACCAAACACCACCAACTTGATTGGCACTTTGGTGGTCTCTTTTAGTTGGGATATTGCACGCGCCAAATCTGTGCATAGATTGTGCATTTTTAGCATCGAAGAACAGATAAACAGAGAGACAAGGACGTCAGAAACGAACATAATGTAGTACCAGAGACGCAGAATTACCAGGGTCCCCATGATCACCACCTCCAGGTATCCAATCCTTTCCACAGATATCATCCATGTTAGAACCTAGGCCTAGATGGATTACCGTGTGTTTAGTGTAAAGGATCTCTTCCGTACCATGTGAAAAAAAGCAAAGTTTTCTCACAAAAATTTATGCACCTGTAGGCCCGTTATGAGCAAGAAATATAACTGAATGATCGTCCGGAGTTGCTAAAGCAGCTTGATAAATCCTTTTTGCGCTTCCATCCATGTCTTGAATGCCGTATCTAGGGATATAATTGCAACACGGATAGAATGAGAGAATGATTAGCTTTATACGCTTATATTTGACAAATATTTAACTCAGTAACTGATTCATTATCACACTAATCAGACCGCAGAAAGTAAGGTTGATATTATCTGGCTTATTTTAATTATTTCAATGGCTTCTAACAGGAGGATGATGAAAATTGCATAGGTAGAAAAAAGATTTAAGAAGCATATAGACTACTGACCTAGCAGTAAGAAGTTTCTTCCGGAATAGTTGTTGACCACCGCAAGAAAATGGCCGTCCACCAACTATACTCAACTTCAAATTTGGGAAATCCATCCGCCGATAACCAACATGCTCATCACCTAGGCTGGTTGACACACATTTTTTATTGGCAAATTGTTGACAGTGATGGTGATTTCAACATATCAAGTATTGTGCCACAGAAGAGAAAATAAGAGCACATTTAGAAATATTTTGCGTTTAATTGTGAATCAAATGAAAATCAAGCACTAATATGGTAAGTGTCACAGTGACTACCTGCAAAATAAACTCTGGCATGAGATGCTTATTAGATGTTGTTTTAAACATAGGTACTAAGAAAAATGTCTAGGGTACAAAACAATGTGAATCTGTGAAGAGAAAACCTGATTTCTTAAAACCTACCAAAATTAAAAGATCAATACCAAAAGAGAAGTGTGTGAACGTGTATATATAGACTTACAATTCAAGCTGCCGCTGAACTGCATCTTTTTCCCTGCATTAAAAAGTTGAGGCATTTAGAAAAGAGAAAATATCTTGTTCAGGAATAGACAATGAATCAAAGATGAATGTCAATATGCACCATAGAAATATAAAAGACAGATGTAATTTACATGTCATTTACCAAATCATAGGAAAGAAACATAGTAGCTGAGAAGATTTTCAAGAGATGGAGGAAATCAAGCAGAGGAGATATAGGGTGTATGGAGCAGGCTATTCATGTTTGCAATCCATAAAAATTTCCTCTTTCCAAAAATCAATATGCCACAGTATACTACTATACCCACCTTCTTACCAATCACAACATACATGTGTCCAGTATATTTATAAGTTATTACCATATTAGAGTTGCAAGCTTTTCTCCAAGAACATGACACAATTTTAAGAAGGTAGAAGCACAACTTTCTGAACCACTGAACCTCCACCTGGAACCCACCCAGAAAAGGCAAAAAAAAAAAAAAGAGTGTTGTCGACTTAATTGCTCTAAACACACCTAATAAACCTAATCAGGGATTTAATACACCATTTAAGCTTACCTCGCAGAGAACCTCTGAGTGTTCCAGGCATCATGGTTCCCCAAAATGGCTGCCTTTGCGAAATCAATCTTTGAAATACTTTCGACAAGATTGACATTCTCATTGCCAAAATCACCTGAAGAAAACTCCCACAGGATAAGCAAACCAAAAGGATTCGAGGTACCCTGAAATCAGTCTATAAAATGCAGGGGCATACGACCCGCCTGGCATGCCCATCAAGGAAAGGGCACAGAAAGTGAAGAAGAGAGCACCTGCCTGTGAACAGCACGAGATCCGGCTGCATTTACCAGAATTACATTTTATAAGATGAATCCAAGTAGTATACACAAAGTAAAAGAAACTGTGAGGATTAAGCCAAGTCAATTTCTGTAGTAATAAGAAGTGGAACACAGGATACCAAACAACAATACAAGACCAGAGAGCTAAAATGCAATACTCCACATCCTGACTGTAAAATAATCTAGAAGTGCTTAGAATTCTTTGTGGTTGGACACCAGCCAAATTCAGCATTATCATCTGTGGAACCTCACAAAAGATTTCTCTGAGTTTCAAAAGTTCTTTTTCTTTCCTAAGCTAGGGAACAACAGACAAAGGGGACAATCACGTCCCATATCAAATGTCCCATCTTACTATAAAGGTTCCAAAAGGTTTGATGAAAACAGACTATGGAAAGTACCAAGTCAATTAAAAGCAACTCCTATCACCACAGATAAAGATATGATTCAAGAACATACTCCGCTTGTCTTTGTTTCTCAAAAAAATTCAAATTTAATCACCATTCCAAAATTTGAAGTCACGGATTGCCTCACCATTTCATCGACAGCTAGTCATCGACTCATCAATCACATTAAGACGTAAATTATACCTTCAACAGTTGCAGAGCCTTGGTATCCTCTTCAAGGCTCCAATCATCATGCTACAAAGTCAAACACAGAGATTTAAACTTTTTCCAAAATTAGAAAAAGATGCAATCAATTACAAGAAGTAGAAGGTAGATGAAGAGATAGAGGTATTACGACGTCGCCGACTACGGCGATTCGGCAGGATGCAGCCATAGGAAGGTTGCAGCAGCAGGAGCTAGAAGGTCGGAGAGAAGATATTCCACACCGAAAGAGTGGCGCGTGTAACCACGTGCAACCGCTTAGAACTACTAACATATCACACTTGTGTATTTTACACGCGCGCGATATTCATGCCCGCCTTTTAGAGGCCAAATTTGGTAATTACTATAATCCACGCGGGCTTCTGTGATTTGATGGGTTAACTGTTAATTTAATTTAACATATAATCTTGTTTCTAGATTTCTTTTGAGAAAATTTTGTTTTCTAGAATCAAAATATTTAGTTACAAACTTTCGAATAGAAGATCGTAGTTGCATGAAAATTCAGAAGCTTTAATTTATCGAATTAAGTGCATATTTGAAAGCACTTACTCTGCAATTACTTTGCATTATGATTTGGTTTTGGATTGGAGATTGTTATTTTGTAGAGTGTGCTTGACAATGTATGAAATTTAGATAATGATCAATAAGTCCACTTGCACGATTTCGATTTTTTCATTTATAATAATCCCAACATTAATGGGAAAAATAATAAATAACGCAGATCAACCAAACATAAATATAAATTAAAATTTTTAAAAAGGAAAAATATATGTGTGAATAAAATAGAACAAACCACTATTACTGAAACTTTATGCTATGAGAATGCAAGATAATAAAACAGATGATTGATTAAGAGCTGGTGACTTAAATTCACAAAGTCGAGAGTAAAAAATTAGAGAACACCTTGGTTGAAAAAATGATCAATTTTGCAGAAGACTATCAAAATTATCATCAGAACAGAAGAGATTTAGTTTTCTAAATCAATATGGGATTGGATGTTCGCATCAATGGGTGTCTATTAGGGTTTGGTACCATGTCAATAAATTGGGGTTGGGCAGTATCCAATCGAGTATTAGGTACTATCCGAACTGAAAACCCTAGAAGTCACACATTCCCGTTCCGAGAACCTGGAATTCGGGATTAGAGTATCCAAAAACCCAATCGAATATCATGTATTAACTGAAATACCCAAAACCCTATCCTAATATTAACCAACTTAAAGTCCTAAAGTGGGGGAAAGAGGGGATAAACACAGCAACAAGAACAACTAAAAGCTCTCTGCTGTTATAAGGCTCTAACAACAGCTGAAAGTTGAAAACGATCAACTCAGAAAAATGAAACAATATAATCACTTCGAAGAAGAAAACCTGGCAGCCAATTTCTTCATACTGAACAACAGATAAATCTATTTCCCCTATACACAAGCTCGAATTTAGCAGTCATGAGCAAATTCATGAATTAATACCACCGAGCGGTTTTGATTAGGGAGGATAAAATTAAACTGGACCCATAAAGATAACAGAGTTAATCCATAATTTCAAACTTCATTTAATATAAATTGAAAACACAATTGTCTCAGAAGAGATTCATTAAAGTCTGTTACTCAAGCATCAAATCTATAATCTATTAGCATAAAGCACCCAAACTTAAAATCAAGCAAGCTTCAGAACCCTAGCTTGGTGCGGCGCCAGTGCCTGCGCTTCGCATTGTACCTACAATAACAAAATCGATGACGAATTTAACCAAAAACCAATGTTGGAGAAATAACTGGAAATTCTTAGCTAGCAATGGCTACCTGATGGTGTTGTCTGTGCGCATGCGAATCCAGTAAGGGATTGGCCTATTTTGCCTCTGCTTCTTCGCGAGCTTCTTCTTAATCATGAACGTCTTGTGCGACGGCTGTTGACAATTTCGTTCAGTAGGAAAATAAAAAATGATACACAAACACACGTAAATCGTGAAGAGGGAGGGAGAGAAGGGTGGGTTACCATTTTCGCCTGAGGGAAGTGCAGCTACGAATGGCAAAGAACCCTAGACAAGAAATGGGAATTCTATTAAGTATTAGCAAATTATTAGTGGGCTGAATTCATAATGGGCCACTTCATTATAGGCCTTTATTATGGCCCGTTTCATTTGCTCATGATTTTGGTACTATTGATTTTACTATGTTTTTGTCATTACTTAATTCATTTTTTGCTCCACTATTAAAATTATTAATTTAATATTTATAATAAACAGAAAAATTACAATAAATAATGACTCAAAAATAATACTATCATCTTTTAAATTCATCAATCTTTGATAAAAAAAAAAGAATATATATACTCTAATTGAAGCCAACAATAACCAGATGGGAGAGTAGTTTTTCAAATAAATGACAAAAAAATTAGTAATAACTCATTGAGTTAATATTCTATCTGTGAGTATTTATTGGTAGAAAATTGAAAGAAGAGGATAAGAATATTGGGAGAGATGTACTGATATTTTTGGATGTGTTGTTTGGAAAATAGTTTATAACTAACTAGCTTTACTTTTGTTATCTTGATCACTTACCTCTAATGCCATATTAACTAATTAAAGTGAGTATAAAAATTTGAGGTTGGAATGATTGAGCATTGACACATAGTCCAAAAGGGGTTTACCAAAAAAAGAAAGTGAAGGTTGGGGAAAGAATGGATGGAGCGCAATTGTAGAGAAAGGGAAGCATTCATTACAGCTGAAATAATTCATATATAAGCACAAGGTGTGGCATCCACAAATGGCCTAAGGTCTCCCTCTCATCTCAATAGTCTTCCTCTTTCTTGAGGTTGTTTTGCTTTGCATGGGAGGCCAGGCAATATATATACATTCATATTCATATTCATTATTAATTTGTGCCATTACAGTTTGAACTTTTTTTTTCTTTTTTTTTTCTGCAGGGAGGAGAAAGAGAAGTATATTCTAATACTTTAAATCTTTCTTCCCCAACTGGTCTCCTACTTTTTATTTTTATTTTTTAATTATTTCATTATATTCGAAAAATGTCTGAAATATCCTTGGAATCCATCAAGAATTCAGATGTCGACCTTGTAAGTATATATATGGTCTAATCATTAAATGAGTATTAGTAATTCTTTCTTTATTTTGGAAGATTAAAGATGTTATTTTTTTGTGTGTGAAATAGGTTAAGGCACCCATTGATGAAGTCTTCGTTCATCTAAAATGTTCAAGGAAAGGTTTAACAACAGCAGAAGGGGCAAAGAGGCTTCAAACTTTTGGCCCAAATAAACTTGTGGAGAAGAGTGAAAGCAAAGTTCTCAAGTTTTTGGGATTTATGTGGAATCCTCTTTCATGGGTTATGGAATGTGCTGCTATTATGGCCATTGCTTTGGCTCATGGAGGGGTATAAACTACTTCATTAAAATTTTTTATTTAAAGATTTGTTTGACTGAGTGTTTTATTGATCGTTTTAGGGCAAACCTCCGGACTGGCAAGACTTTGTCGGCATCACGGTGCTGCTGATCATCAACTCCACCATTAGTTTCATCGAAGAGAACAATGCCGGAAACGCCGCCGCCGCCCTCATGGCCGGTCTTGCTCCCAAAGCCAAGGTACATGCATTCTTCCTCATGGTGTCATCCATGCACATGATTAATATGTTTTGATAATGAAATAGGTTTTAAGAGATGGGAAATGGATGGAGGAGGAGGCGTCTATTCTTGTTCCAGGAGACATGATCAGCGTGAAGCTCGGAGATATTATCCCCGCCGACGCCCGTCTCTTGGAAGGCGACGCCCTCAAGATCGATCAGTCGGCCCTCACGGGAGAGTCCCTTCCGGTGACCAAAAACCCTGGTGATCACGTCTACTCCGGCTCCACCTGTAAGCAAGGCGAGATCGAGGCCGTCGTCATCGCCACTGGGATCAACACTTTCTTTGGAAAGGCTGCTCATCTTGTTGATAGCACCAACAATGTTGGCCATTTCCAACAGGTATGTGCTTGTGTATAAATTTCGGGTCGGGTCTGTTTTGACAGCTCTAATAAGTTTCTTTTGTATGGTGGTATATCATATAAGGTGTTGACTTCTATTGGGAACTTCTGCATCTGCTCCATTGGTGTGGGAATGATCATTGAGATCATAGTGATGTATCCCATCCAAAAGAGGGAGTACAGGCAGGGAATTGACAATTTGTTGGTATTGTTGATTGGTGGGATTCCGATCGCCATGCCAACGGTTTTGTCAGTGACGATGGCGATCGGGTCCCACCGGCTATCCCAGCAGGGGGCCATCACGAAGAGGATGACCGCCATTGAGGAGATGGCCGGAATGGACGTGCTTTGCAGCGATAAAACGGGAACTCTCACTCTAAACAAGCTAACGGTCGACAAATCTTTGATCGAGGTGTTCCCGGAGGGCTTGGACGCCGACTCCCTCCTCTTGATGGCCGCTAGAGCCTCTAGGATGGAGAATCAAGACGCCATTGATGCCTCTATTGTTAACATGCTCAAGGACCCCAAAGAGGTACAATCACATACACTAGTTGAATTATAGCCACTTAAGTACAAATCATACCATTCATACTTACGTTTCAGGCCAGGGCGGGCATCACGGAGGTGCATTTCTTGCCGTTCAACCCGGTGGAGAAGCGCACCGCGATTACCTATTACGACTCTCGCGGCGAATGGCACCGCTGCAGCAAAGGTGCTCCCGAGCAAGTAAGCAAAACTCAAACCTCCAAACTTAAACCACATATATGTACATGTGTCTTAGGTGCTAAGGTGGTTTCTTTTTGGGTGTTTTGGAATGCCATAGATTATTGAACTATGTGCACTGAGAGGGGCAGAGCTGAAGAGGGCTGAAATGATCATTGAAAACTTCGCAAACCGTGGGCTTCGTTCTCTTGGCGTTGCACGGCAGAGTGTGCCGGAGAAGACCAAGGACGGCAAGGGTGGACCATGGGAGTTTGTAGGTTTGCTGCCTCTGTTCGACCCGCCTAGGCACGACAGTGCAGAGACCATTAAAAGAGCTATTGACTTGGGTGTGAGTGTGAAGATGATCACCGGAGATCAGCTAGCGATCGGGAAAGAGACAGGGCGTAGGCTCGGCATGGGCACTAACATGTATCCTTCTTCTTCTCTACTTGGTCAGGGCAGGGATGAATCTGTTGACTCAGTCTCCATTGATGACCTCATTGAGAAGGCTGACGGCTTCGCCGGAGTCTTTCCTGGTAATTTTAATAGCCGTCGCCGCTTGTTCCAGACAACCAGGCTTCAAATTAACGAAGATGCTTCGTGTTAATTTGCAGAGCACAAGTATGAGATCGTGAAGAGACTACAAGAGATGAATCACATCTGCGGCATGACCGGAGACGGCGTGAACGATGCGCCGGCGTTGAAGAAGGCTGACATAGGCATTGCAGTGGCTGACGCGACCGACGCTGCCCGGAGCGCGTCGGACATCGTCTTGACCGAGCCGGGGCTGAGCGTGATCGTGAGCGCGGTGCTGACGAGCCGCGCCATCTTCCAGAGGATGAAGAACTACACCATCTACGCCGTCTCCATCACAATCCGCATAGTCCTAGGGTTCTTGCTCATCGCACTGATATGGAAATTCGACTTCTCCCCCTTCATGGTGCTCATCATCGCCCTCCTCAACGACGGCACCATCATGACCATCTCCAAGGACAGAGTCAAGCCCTCCCCCGTCCCCGACTCGTGGAAGCTCAACGAGATCTTCGCCACCGGCATCGTGCTCGGGACCTACATGGCCGTCATGTCCGCCGTCTTCTTCTACCTCGCAGCCTACACCGATTTCTTCACCGTAAGTAGTATGCTAATCACATAACATCCTAATCATGCCACAAGATATTAACTATTAACTATTATTGGTGTAGGATACATTTAAAGTAAGGTCGATCAGAGGCAACGATGGAGAGCTCACTGCTGCATTGTACCTGCAAGTTAGTATCATCAGCCAGGCTCTTATCTTCGTCACGAGATCACGAAGCTGGTCGTTCGTGGAGCGACCGGGCTATCTGCTCATGGCTGCCTTCTTGATAGCTCAACTGGTGAGGGAGCATGAGTTTAAACTTGAACTATATATGTTTGAGATTCTCATGAATGTGTTGTGTGGTTGCAGATAGCGACAACGATTGCTGTATATGCGCAATGGGATTTTGCAAGGATGAAAGGCATCGGATGGGGGTGGGCTGGAGCCATCTGGGTCTACAGCATCGTCACTTACTTCCCTCTCGACGTCCTCAAGTTCATCATTCGTTGTGCATTGGCTTCCACAGACCACCACCAACCCATTGTATGTATATCTTCACTTGCTGCACTAAACTAACCTTATCTATTTATCTATTTACAACTGAACTCACCCTTGCTCACAGTGAAAATTATTTTGTCTTACAATTCGTGGTCTTTAAACAAACTAGACCCCGATGAAGAAGCGTTACGACGAGGGTGACAACGAGGCGCGACGCTCCCTTAATGGCCGACTTTCTACCTCATCTGATTTTTAACAATGCAAGGTAAAGTAGTCTTAAGCAGAACACACACTACTACTCTCTTGCGTCCAAGATCAGATTTTTAACTATGAAATATGTTGCAGTTTGGGGAAAGTCTGAAGGCAATTCAAGAAACCTGCATTTTTCTCTAAGACAAGAACCAATATTCATGGAGATGAAACTTATTTATGAACAAGGCAATGACGAGATGGAGACTGGACCCGTTTGGATATTCTGTGTACTATCAAGATAAATATATTCTTTTTCTACCAACTTGATGTTAAATTTTTTGGCAATCTTTGTAATTTGGAGGGAAAATATGGATGATTCTTGAGAGTAGATGAGAAATATTGGAAATTTAGGTTTTTGAATGCTTTTATTAGGGAACTACCTGTACATAAGCTTCTCTCCATTATATACACTTCAAGTTTTGCCATCACCCTTATTGTGTGTGTGTGTGTGTGTTTTTAATCTCCAATGTTAATGAAGGGCAACAATTTCCTTTCTTGTATCATGTTTTAGTGAGTACAGAAAACCTCCATACAAATACTAAAAATTGAATCTTGCAAAACGAAATTCTCTGCTAACACTGCCTTTCTACATTCTGTTGCCTAAATTATGGTATTTTGCGTTTTTGCCCTATATTTTCGAGAAATTATATAAAAACCCCGTATCTAATTTTTTATTCTCTTAGATTAACGGGTCGGGCACCCGCACCAATGGGAAACAGAACCCGAACCCGCCGAATTCAAATGAGGGGTAAATATGGTTAAATATTAAATATTGCCTCTTCTTCTTCTCCGCTGGGATCAAGGGAAATGGAAAATAACAGATTACAGTTCGAATATTTATAAGCAAGTAAAACAATTTCACATTAAACCTTCAAGAATCGTTGCCTTCACAAATCTAACGTCCTCCCATTATGAGCAATCCACCAACACTGCAACTGTGCATTACCTTTCAATGGAAACATTGATAAAAATCAGATCTTTGTGATGCCATTAGCCCATCTAATTTGAGGCTTTCAATAATGGAAATTGATTTCGCTCGCTCTGTTTCTTCACGGGCTACCCGAAGAAATCAGCACCAGCACACTAAAGGTGCGTGTAGATTTTTATTTTGTTTTCACACAGTGCAATTTATGTTTGGGGTTAGGGTTTTGTAGAATCTAAGGGTAGAAATGTTGTGAATGCAGATGACGAAGGATTGTTGTATAGTGAGAAATTGTCGCCAGAATATACAATGAAGCTCACTTGGAAAAGGGGATTTGTTCGGTTGATTCTGACCGGAGGAATTATTTGGATGCTCATTATTCTCACTGTTTTATTTCTACATATTTGGTCTTGTCAATCCTCTGTTACGTTCTTTTCCGGTGAGTTCTTTTCCCCCTCCTCAAATGCTGGCTGCATTTTGGTGCATTGATCAATTTGAAGCTAGTTTTCTTGTGTTAATGCTCTAGTTCAGTTAATTGTGATTGTGTTTGTTCTTGAAATGAATGTGGAAAATACTGCTCATATCCATAAGGCAAATGATTTCTTACCTTTTCCAAATTGGACTTGTTTATCTGCAGCTCTTTGTAGCAAAGATAGCAAGATATATGGCATTTTGAATACAATGGGGATTGTGACACCGCCACATCGTAAGTGTAGAGATTTTCTTCCTAATCTCTGCTTCCTCCCTTCTACATAAAGCTGATTGACTTTGAGCTATTTTGTTTCTCATTTGTATAAGGTTGTCCTATCCCTATTGTTGGTGATCCAAACAAAATAGTCATTCCCGAGAAAAGGTCGCCTGAGAAGCTGGTCCGAAAACTATCCTATATCATGGAAGATAGTCCTATAAACGACAGGTCTCAATCTTCTCCTCTCTATAGAACTGCTATTAATGGATCTCAATCTACTCCTCTCTTTGGTGGGCATCAAACTTGGCAGCAAAGGGATGAAAGCTTCAAGATAAAGCCAACCATGGAGGTGATAAGCTATTCTTTAACAGGCTTATCTATACTTGCTTTGTTGCTACTGACAGAATGTCGGAATAAGTCATTGCAATTGCTTTTCCTGAAAAGAATGAGCATGACATCAAAATTTGTATTCCGTTGCAAATGGGAACTCTTTATGATGCTAACTGCAACCCCAATTTATCGGATGTTAAATATTGTTCTATGGTGCCCTTCAGGTCCACTGTGGATTTATGCAAGGTGGAGGAGAAGACATGGATCCAGAAGACATTGAATTTGTGAAGAAATGTAAATTTGTTGTTGCAACTGGCATTTTTGATGCGTATGATACCCCTCACCAGCCAGTCAACATTAGTATACGATCAAAGTCTTTATTTTGTTTCCTAATGGTGGTCGATGAAGTGTCCCTTGAGTTCATAAAAAATAATGCTAGTGTCAGAGAGGATGATGGTGGAGGACAATGGGTGGGTGTCTGGCGCCTGATTCTTCTTAAGAACCAGCCCTATGATGAACCTAGAAGAAACGGGAAGGTTCCTAAGATATTAACACATAGGTTGTTCCCTCAAACACAATACAGCATCTGGATTGATGGTAAAATGGAGCTCATAGTTGACCCTTTGCTTCTACTAGAGAGGTACGACGATACTGTATCTTGATATCTTGAACAGGACACATATTTTTATATACTTATAGATTTGGCTTTTGGGGACAAACTATAATGTATATCATTATCTGATTCTTCTAATTTTAGATGATAATTGGGAAAGTTGGGTCTTCTTCATGAGAACTCTATAGTAGTATCTTCTGAATTAACCGTCGTCGCAGGCTGTTCAACATATAGAATGGACTATGTAAACCATCTTCTTTCTTAACTTGTAGATATTTATGGCGTGGGAAGCACACGTTCGCTATTGCCCAGCATAAACATCACAGGAGTATATATGAAGAGGCGGATTCAAACAAACGAAGGAAGCGATATGCTCGCCCTCTCATTGATCTACAAATGAAAATATATCGCTACGAGCGAATGGAGCCTTGGAATCCACAGAAAAGCACCTGGAGTGGTAGGATTAACATCACTCATATTGCATAATAATATCTCATCCGTATGGCTCCTTTGCAAAGACGCCGAAGGCCTCTTTCATTTGTTTAATGAGACTAAATAATGTTTGTGGTGATACTCTTCAACAATTTGCCTAAATGATTTCGTTGAATGCAGATGTGCCTGAAGGAGCGATCATCATACGCGAACACACTTTGTTGAGTAATCTGGCTAGTTGTTTGTGGTTCAATGAGGTCCACCAATTCACGCCAAGAGATCAGCTGAGCTTCGGATATGTAGTATATAGGTTAGACAGCATGTTCAAATTCTTTATGTTTCCTAATTGTGAATACAACTCGATCTTCGTGTTGCACCCGCACATTCGCGAACATTCGTCTAAAATAGAGTGGGCAAAGAGTATGACGGAATTGAGGAAACACCCGGAGTTGATAGAGAGCAAAGGGGGATTAGGGTTGTGGACACCATACCCAGGAGATCTTGGTTTGGTGGTGTTGCCACCAGTACCAAGAACATCTAAAGCAGGTTGATGCTCATAATTCTACAAAACTTTGTTGTAATGTTTTTTTTCACACTCCCACTATTCCTCAGTATTATTAGTTTGGAATCTTGGATGTAAGGATTAAGAATTTGTACCTGTATAGTATCGATTGTAAACTATCATATATTCTCTTCTAAATTTTTTGACATTGTGAATTATAGATGAAGAATATAGTACCTTAATTATGCATAAAATATTTAAACCGGCGAGAAAGTTGGAAACCATCATTAAGCAACAAATTTGAAATTTTGTATTCCCTCTCTGCATCTTACAACAAAGATTGTACTATATAATGGTAGATTGCCTGCAGCTGCAACAACTATGGCTTCAAGCTTTTCGGACAATAACTCGTCTCTCTCGTTTATATTCTACTTCTTCTCGTTGATGCATAATCAGTATAGCTCTTCTCACCTGGAACACAAAGTTCAAGATGTCAGATATATCATGGTGTCATTTACTATACTTCAAATTGGAAGTGGTATGAGGCTTTGGACATACAATTGATTCATTTAATCCCATTCTAGAAAGCTCGTCGATCAGCCTCCTCTCCGATATATGGCTTCCGATCCCCATCCGTCTCTTTATCTGGGTTTCCGCTTGCTGCACATTTCAAAAGAGTTAACATGGCATAGTTGGGGATGGACCAGATTAAAGAATGCGAAAGTTGCTTACCTTTATCTCATTTTGCAGCTCAGGAGTGAGGTTTATATGTTGATTTATCCCAGAACGTGCAGCATCCATTGTAGAATTGTTAAAGAGCCTGATGGCTTCTAGGACATGGTTATCATTGGCAACATGAGACCTAAATGTCAGAGAGAAGGTTCAGCAACAGCAGTTAAAACTTTATACCGGACTCATAAAAAGAGTAATTGCAAGAATTTTCAACTGTTTATAAATTTCAGTGCAAGGATAAAAGATTATGGTGACATTCGAGCATAACTCCAATTTCATTCCCCTTCCAACAATTAAATGTATGCATTTTATTGCATTGTTTCCCATACAATATGGATACTCAATAATAAGTCTGCACTAGAAATTTCATATTGATCACAGCCCCAACCAAACACAACAGTCACCTGTGGTTTGAAGAGATCTGATCGGGTAAGATACCGACAGTTTACAAAGTGCTATTTGCACGTGTTAACTTACAGAGTCATTCTGGCAAGTGCTTCACTTAATCTGACAATAGCTTCCAATTGCCTCACTGTAATTGGTATCACAGCAGCCTCACCACTTTCATTTGCTTGCTTTCTCATGTCCTGCAAGGAAATAGTACAAAAAGAGTTATTGAACACATTCGGTGTGCTTTCTAAAATATATTGATTTTGTGCTCTTCCTAACTAATACAATTACAGTTGCTAATAATATAATTTGTTGCATTATTAAGAACGGTGTCTCCTCTACCTGTCTGATCTTAACATAGCTCTCCTGCAATCTGGATGCTGCAGACTCCGAAAGACGAGGATGACACTCAGTTCGACAATAGTGTATATACCTGCATGGAAAGGTTTATAAACTTCAGATGCAATGAAGATGACTTAAGAAACCGTCATGAGAAAAACAGTGTGTCTTGATTTAAACCTTTTCAGCCAGTTGTCTTCTTTGGTAGTCCTTGTGTCGCTTGTTCCATCAGCTGATGCATGTATTTTGATGATGTGGCTGGCAATATTCTGCATGTATAAAAGACCTGATTAAGCTTTACATTATATCAATTCATTTTCTCAGACAGATCTGTTTTAACATTCTAAGTAACAATCCATCACAACATTCAGTACATAGATTTCCGAGTTATCCATTTTAATTTGCAAATATATGAGCATAAATATTCTTGTAAGGAAGTATTTTCACATTGAGCAGGAATTGGGAAAATATTCTCTCTGGAGTGAATCCATACCTTGTCTTGTGCGTACATTCTGATATCTTTCACAATAAAAATTAAATCAAATCTTGAAAGAATTGTCGTCTGTAAATCAATGTTGTCTTGAGCGGTCTGAGAAAAAGATGCTTGTTAGTTTCTCTATTTATATCAGGAGACCTGAAATTGATGAACAAGTACAATTTACAGGAACCAACCTTGAGGTCATCATAGCGCCCGGACGGAGGATTGGCAGCAGCAAGTACAGAGGTCCTTGAGTTGAGTACTGTAGTTATTCCGGCTTTAGCAATGGAAATGGTTTGTTGTTCCATGGCTTCATGAATGGCAACCCTAAACACATATTAGTAGTTTGAGCTCTCTATATGTCAATAGAATAAAAACACCAGATATTGGATGCTGAGATAAAGCAAAGTACAATCCAATCACCTATCTTCTGATCTCATTTTATCAAATTCATCTATGCAAACAACCCCTCCATCAGCCAGGACCATGGCACCTCCTTCAAGATAAAACTCCCGCTGCATTAAATAGGCAGAACCATAAGAAAGCATTTCAATTGCATTCTAGTTAAATTGTATGATCACAAACCACCAGAAAAGCATATGTATGTGTCAATTCATAAACATCAGGAGCTGCAAAACTTACTGTGCTATTATCACGAATTACGGAAGCAGTCAGACCAGCAGCCGATGAGCCTTTTCCAGAAGTATAAACAGCTATTGGAGCAGTCTTCTCAACAAACTTGAGAAACTACAATGGAACAGGACAGACTTCAAATATTTTCTTCACTGTTAATTAAAGCAACAAAGTTTTTATCTTGAAATCTCAATATATTTTTTAACATGCACATGTAAGCTTGCAACAAATGTGAAATATTAGCATGAAATGTGATTGTCATTACTTGACATAAGGGAATCTACACCAACCTGTGACTTGGCTGTGGATGGATCACCCAAGAGCAACACATTGATATCACCTCTTAATCTTGCACCATCAGGCAAAGTCTGCAGTTCCAAAGGTATCATTTTAAGCAATTGAACAGATAAAGTAAAACTAATAAAAATGTAAGCTAAAAGAACACCTTTCTTGAACCTCCAAACAGAAGGCAAGCAACAGCCTTTTTCACATCAACATGACCAAATATCGATGGTGCAATCTTGGAGCATATTTGTTCATATGCATTAGTATCTGATGCAAATTTTTTGAAGTCTTCAATCTGAGAGAGGTAGAGAGTTAGCATGAGATCATTCCAGGGTCAATGTCAAAATAAGTTCTGAAACAGCTTCAGTTTAATGTTCAATATTTCAAAGAACCATGAAAACTCCATGTAAAATTACCTCATCTCTGTTGAAGTTGGTAGGCCCTCTGGAATTAGCTTCAGACGTTTCCTTCAATCCAATAACCCGAATATAGGGCTGTCTAACTGCTACTGCTCCTTTATGACTGCTCAAACAGTTCAAAAATCATTATTAACAATCAACTAGGTTAATTTGATTCTTACAACATATTACAAATTCTTACGATGCTGATGAGTTGGCAGCTTGAAATACACTGTATATCCCCATGATAGTCAATCTTGTTCCAGGAACAATTGTTTGCACAAGATGCCGATCTATAGATAGAAGCATGTTCCTTGGCAACTCTCCAGTGGGGACGTCCTTCAATTACAATAGATGAAGATGTAAGGTCCACAAAAATAAAACTTCAAAAAGTATCTTATAAAAATTATCCAATTGTTAGTTCCTGAGAATAGATAAGATTAAAAAAAATAATAACTTCTCACCTCAGGATTCTCCTGCAATTTTAATGTCTGTTGATCCACATACTTGCTTTTATCAGGAACCACGAGCCAGGGATCAATTGGACATGGCTCTTCACCAGCCTAGAAATGTGCAATGCATTAAATTACAATTTCGGTGAAAGTAATCCAAAGCAACAATTCTATTAAAATGTGTTTGTGAAATACCTGAGGAGCATGATCACAAGACCGAGGCACAATCGCTCCACCAAGCCCCGGACGACATGCAACAAGCTTCACATTCTTGCAGTTCTTGCACAACAGCGTCACGTATGTGGCTTTTGCCTTAGTCCTTGAGGCAGCTATAACGATCCCGGATATCTTTACCAGTTTTGAAATATACTGAGCCTGCAAGAATTTTGCGAGAAAGGGAGCGTTATCAGTAAAATGCACACTTTAAACAAGGTAGCAAGACCAATAGACAAAACAGGAGAAGAAAAAAAATTAAGATGATAAACTAACCCCTAGCGATCGAATTGAAACGGGATCCTGCTCTGACGTTAACAGCACTTGCACTTCCCCTGGCATCGGCTCCTCCATTTCTCCTGTCTCTCCTTGAACCTTAGCCCTGAGACCTGCCAGAACTTCCGCTGCTGCATTTTCGAACTGTTTTGTTTTTCATACAGCAAAATATAGTTAAAAATGTAATCCCCACCGATCCAAAATATCTAATTCTGTTCCAGAAACAGCAGAGGGAAACGAATAGAGTTAAATATGTAAAAGCGTTTTTATTGCACCAACTAGGATGAAGCGGGGAAAGCAATACGGCGGTTAAATTTGCTTACCAGCGGAAGATAGTCGGCGGGGTTCTGCCGGAGGAATTGGGGAAGGATCTGTTCGGGATCGTAGGAGATGAGATCGGAGAGATCGACGAGCAGGAATCTAGGGTTCGACAAAAGGGCTTCTCTGTAAGGGAACACGTTCGGCTGGCTCTTGTGCTGAAAATTCCTTATGAACTCCTTGAATTTCTGGAGCGCTTGGTGGCGGTTGGCGGTATCCGCATTATCGCTGCCGCCATGTGGGAACTGCGCCTGATCGCTGTAGTACACTCCGCCCTCGTCCCACCCAGACATCTTTCTCTGCGCGCGAGTGCGTGTGTCTGTTGGAAATGCACGACTGTGAAGATGAACCAAGGGTTTGAGGGGATGGACTTTTGGCGGGAACGAATTGGCGGGAATGACTGGATCACGTGATCATCACGTGCGGAGTGGAGAACATAACTGTAATTTCTTTTCGAAATTATGGTATTGCGTTTGAGGCTAAATTAGTAATTACTCACAATTTGGGCTTGGAAACTTGCCTAGGCCCAACTTGAATTATTCAGCCCAACTTATATTAAATTGTTTTGGTTTATGAGCTTTGCTGCAGTTTCTCACCAAACCAATTAATTGCATAAACCACAACACTTCACCTCAATGAAGACACAAAACACTAACATTAAACTCCACAAAAACAGCCAAAGATTTTACAAACTGAAAAAAGAAAGCCCTTATATTTTTTTGCCTATATTACATCAAACTAAGTGTTCTTGACACAATCATCATTTACCAAACAATCAAAAACACCACAAAATCAACTCTATTTATAACTTAGTCATGCTCTGCGCCTAGCATCCTTTGGCTCAGGCAACAGCTTCAACGCGTCTTGCATGGTAGGCCTATCGGAGGGCCTACTCCTCGTGCAGAGCAGAGCAACTCGAATGATCGATTTCATGTCCTCGTGCGATGAGGAGGAGGGGACGATACCATTGTCATCACCAATGCTCCTGATCAGATCCTCCCTTTGAAGGCTCTGTGTCATCATTGATCCATTACCATTTGTCAAGACTTCAAGAACTAGTTCTCCGAAGCTGTACACATCCACGTCGAGTTCGTCCCTTATCGATGTTCTGAAACCACCTGTTTAAACATATTGATGCTTTAGGCACTAAAGATGGATAAAAGACTCTTGAGGCTTTGCTAAATAGATAAAGAGCAGCAAATGTTTCATAAGGAAATAATGCAGAAAACAAGCATTAGCTTAATTTTAATAGATATGCATACCCGTCTCATTCATGATCTTTTCTGGTAGAGGGTTTTCTGCTGTGTCAACAATTGAACTGAGACCATACTCAGCCAGATGGGGCTTCATATTTTCGTCGAGAAGCACGTTTTTCGCCTTGAGATTGCCATGTGGAATAGCAGGAAAGCAGCCATGGTGGAGGAAGGAGAGTGCCTTTGCAACTCCATAGATTATTCTGCACTTTGTCTCCCAGTCTCTGCATATCCCAATCTTCTCTGCTAGGCTCCCATTAGGCATGTAGTCATACAACAAATAAGCAAGCTGGTTGTTGTAGCAGATCCCTAACAATCTTGCTAGATTCTCATGCCTTGAACTCCCAATCCTTGTCAAGAACTGCAGCATCACTTTCATTTCATTCGGTTCCCACTGGATCTTCTTAGCTGATACGGTGATCCCTGTGGGGAGAACCACTTTGCTGATCGAGTCCGGGAAAGAAGGCAGCGCCGTGTCCATCTCCACGGCTTCAACACAGTTAAAGCTCCTCAAAACATCCTTTGTTGTGAACTGAGGAAGCCCATTGAAAGCAACCATCTTCCACTGCCCTTTACTTCCTCTTCTCAAGTAAACAATCCCAATAACTGCAGCCATGATGAACAGAACTGTCACTGCACATAGTATGAGAACCCAAGCTAGCTTCTGAGCCCTTCTGCTCCCGAGCTCTAGTCCATTAGAGATCCCATTCTCACGAGGACAAGGACTCAGAGGTGCTCCACAAAGCTTAGGATTACCAAGAAACAAGCTCTGGTCCATCGTCTTGAACGTCTCGTTGGAAGGAATTGAGCCCGAGATATCATTGTAGGACACGTTGAGAAGCTTCAAACTCGAAGAACTTCCAAACTTAGTCGGTATAGAACCGGTGAAACCATTGTGTGACAGGTCTAATATTGTAATTGAAGGGAGAGCAGCAAGCTCCAAAGGTATTGAACCAGTCAGATTATTGTAAGCTAAATCCAAAACTACAAGCTCCTTACAATTAGACACACTTTCTTGAACATTTCCAGACAAATGGTTTCTTCCCAATTCAATGGAAGAAACAGATTTACAGCCCTCAAATGGAGGGATGATTCCAGAAACCCCACAAGAAACCATGGAGAAATTCTGCAAGTTAGGCAAAGACCATATTTTTATGGGTACCACCCCTCCTAGCTCTGGATTACTAGACACATTAAAGTACTCGAGCCTAAGAGCTTGATCAATACCAGATGGAATCCCTCCTCTGAACAAATTTCTTGACAAGTCCACATACGAAATATCAGCAAGATTGCCAAAATTCAAAGAGATTTCACCTGAAAACAAGTTGTCCTCGAGTCGAAGGCGAACTAGAGATGAGCAATTGGAGAGAGATGGAGATAGCCCTCCTGTGAAATTGTTTGAAAACAGAATCAACTTCATCAACTCACCCCCAGCACAGATACCAGCAGGAATGCTGCCCATGAAGAAGTTGGTCGAAACATCGACATGTTTAAGCATTGAATATCTGCCTAAGTCCACTGGCAATGAACCAGTGAAGTAATTGCTCCATATTAG
Organism: Leonotis leonurus; assembly: GCA_026898415.1. Classification (NCBI taxonomy): domain Eukaryota; kingdom Viridiplantae; phylum Streptophyta; class Magnoliopsida; order Lamiales; family Lamiaceae; genus Leonotis; species Leonotis leonurus. The sequence continues at coordinate 1,288,350 of JAPKLX010000009.1, forward strand.
GAGAGTATCAAGCTTTGGAAGCTTGGCAATGCCATATGGGACAGAGCCAGTCAACTCATTATACATCAAACTCAGCAGTTGAAGGTTTTTCAGCTCAGAGAAACTATCTGGGATTGGACCAGAGAGCAGATTATCTGAAAGATCCAAGCTTTTGAGGTTCAAGATTCTGCAGAGTTCCCATGGAATCTTACCACTCAGCTGGTTCCTGAAGAGGAATAGTGATTCAAGTTTGGTGAGATTGCTGAGTGGAACTGGGATTGAGCCTGAGATGTTTGCATCTGCAATGTCGAGATAGGTTAGCTCACTCATGTTCCCAAACTGCCATGGGATCCCACTTTGATATGAGTTGTAACCAATCTCCATGTGAGACAGTGTCTTGAGGTTTCCCAGCTCAGGAGGTATCTTCCCAGTGAGAAAATTTCCAGCTAAGTGGATGAACTCTAGTGATTTGAATGAGCCATAGTCAGGTGGGATTGGTCCACTGAAATAACTCCCTGCGAAATTCAAGATTTTGAGGGAATCAAGCTTGGAAACATCAGCCGGGAGGGGCCCAGAGAAGCTGTTGCTGAAGGCATCAAGAACAACAAGATTCTCAAGACTAGAGATCCCACTTGGGAAAAGACCAGAGAAGTTGTTCCTGCTGATGTCTAATGATGTGAGGCTAGTGAGGTTGAAAATCCCAGGTGGGAGTTGACCAGAGAAGGAGTTATAGCTGAGGTTGAGATCAACAAGATCAACAAACAGATTGAACTCCTTCCCTGAGAAAGAGCCTCCAAGATTCTTCATTGATAGGTCCAAGCTAGTAATCTGGGAGGAATTTCGATTGCACTTGACTCCAGTCCAAGAACATGCATGAATCTGGGGGGAAGGGTGAGGTTCAGAGGGCAAGAACCAATCATTCAAGGAGTTGGAGTCATCAAGAATCTCATATTTAAGGGTTAAGAGAGCATAGGAGAGGGGATCATCAGCAAGAGCTGGCTCCATCAACATAGAGGAAGGCAGAATCAGCAGAATGAAGTACAAGGGGTGGAGGAGAATCTCCATTGGAACTTGCATCTCTCATGTGCAGAAGAAGAAAAGATTATAGAGCGGGTAACTGGTAGAGACCCCAGTTGGAGGAGAGAGCCACTGTGCAATGTAGTGCAGTAGTGAGTGAGTGTTTGTGTTGTGGGAGTGATGCATGGGGACTAGAGAAGGAGGGATTGAGGGAAAAGGAGGGAAGGAAAGGAACAGATAGTGGTATTAGTTGAAATGAGAATATAATTAGATTGCTTTAGGGAGCAAGAGGGGCCAAACCAAAGCAGTCATGACTCAAATTAACTAATCTAAATTGATGCTTGTGATTATCAAATAATGACCACCATTCTTATCTCAGGAGCATCTCCTTTTTCTTGCTTTTGTATTTTTTAACAAGGGGAAAAAATCATCTCAGAATCTTGTGAAGTTGAAGCAGTAGCTCCATTTTTAAATGATGGATTCATACTTCCTTTCCTCTTTCCTTTTTTGATTACATCTGTTAATGGGGAAGCAGCATCACCAGTTCAAATGCACTACTGAAATCATTGAGGGCATAATTGTAATTTTGGATCTTGTTTTCAGAATCTTATTACAGTATTGTTTAAAAATCTTAGTACAGGGCATCTTCAAAGTATAATTAGTGCTGGTGTTAAATTTGAAAGAAATGAGGGTGAAAAAAGGACATGATTATGATGAAAGGAGTAATTTTTGTAGTTGCTTTATCAATGGCCACACACACACACACCTTTTGTGCTTTTGAAGCCTTGAGAAAATACAAAAGTTGATCCCTCAATAATGGCTACTATACATGCAATGATCTTGACCACACTTATAAACTATTTCACACACATCATTTTATATTTAATCTTTTGTCACTTCACTTTTTTTTAATGTTTTGTCATTTCAAGTTTCTTGTTTTCTGCATGGTTTTCTTTAACTTTATTTCTCCATTTATATGGTTTGAGAAATCAGAAAGAAAGGTTATCCCTCTTTGTGATATGAAGAGGAATTAGGAGTTCATGATATGTATTAAGTACAAGTGTACAATATACCTTTTTCTTGACCATAAAGGTATACATTTTGAAATAGATAGTACTATCCTAAAGAAAATCCTTTAAGAAAACACTTAGATTTATATATATAAAAAATACAGTATAAATATAAATTATATTAGAAGATGCAAATTGAGAAATAAGATAAAATAACTTATAATTTTTTTTCCATTTTTGGTATGTATATTTCCATCTGTCCCATCTTACTCGTCGCGAAAATTTTCAAATCACATATAAAAAAACACTTTATTTGTGTTTTAATTATTTCACCAACCACTTTTGTCTGTTTTTTTATGAGTTAACTTTGTTCCAATATGTAAATGAGACGACTAAGATGAGACTTTCCAAAATAGTAAATGAGATAACTAAAGTGAGACGAAAAGAGTATCACGAAGTCATTAAATTGTTGACTATATAGTTCTATAATTTTAGGGTTTTCTAAGAAGGAAAAAAAATGAAACCTTGAACATTGGATTTGTTAGAAGATGTGGACATTTGCTTCTTTAATTCAAGTGCATTGTCACAATCCATAATAACTTTGAAACCAATTCTTGGAATCTTGCTTTTCTTCCATTTGCATATAATTATAGATGCTTCACATTTAATGCAATAAATCCAAATATAGTTTTTGCATGGCTATAGTTGACAAATGTTATAGATCAAAGTTCATACTTAGTCATGCCAAATCACTACTCTATAAATCAAGAATGTTATATTAATTAATAGCCACACACATTCTATGTGGTGAGGCTATTTGACATTTTAACTAATTGTATTTGATTATATAAAATTTATTATATTAATATATAGTAGGAGTACTACAGAACAAGGAGAAAGAGAAAAGGGAAATAACTATTTTCTTTAATAGTTGAACCACTACCAACTTTTTTGAATAGTTAAATTTAATTATTTGATTAAGCCTGAGTGCAGCCTTTTAATATAACTTTATATTCCAAATAAATTAACAATGTCATAAATCATAATTTTCGTGTTTTATATATACTCCATATGCCAAGTAAGGCATGTACATGATAACTATAATTTTTGTGTCATTATTTTTATTATTCTATACAAGATAACCATTAAAATATATCACAATCAATGAGCTCTAATTAAAACTAATATATAAATGCAACAATATACATATAATGTGACATACCCAATTAATAATTAATAGAAATATCAAAGTTTGTGTGTGTAATAATAAAGATGGGTGTGTTGAGAAGCAAATTTATGAAGCAATATTCTGCAAAGTATTTATGAGGCAATAAATTGGTTCACAGGGTTTCCCAGTTGTGTTGAATTGCAGGCAGTACACTGCACTGCATTTCATGCACTCTTTATACATAAAAACTTACTATTATTATTATTGCTTTCATTACATTTCTCCCCATCATCCTATTTTACCCTATCACATTCATTTTTTCACCTTTGCTTTAATTTTCTAAAAGATTATATCTAAATTCCCTAAAAAGACCCATGCAATTTCACAATCACGAGAAAACCCTAAGGACAATTTAGGGAGTAATTAAATTAATATTGAAATAGTGCACATTAATTTTCGCAAAACTCCATGAAACTCAAAACATCTAGAAATTCATGCACAGACCTTAGTGTAGTAAATGACAAAGTTTTCTTTCTAAAGATGTCAGATTTTTGCATTAATCTAATCCAAATCAGCCACACAAAAGCCTACCTTTTTCTTCTGCACAAATTTCTATACCCATTTGCATGCAAATGCAGCTTTTCGAAAGCTGATTATAATATTTCTCAACACACAGATATTATACGTTTCTAGCTATATTAATTACTTGCGATGTTTCCATGCACATACAAACAAGTTGTCTATCTACTTTTAAAAGTAGTTATTTGATTGATCATATCTACTTTTTTTTGTGGAATTTTATACATAGACAATTTATAGAATTCAGACGGGGTTAATATATAGTGAAATTAAACAATTAAAAATTACCCACCTCTATATTCATATTTTAAAAACTAGATCCACCAAAAATTACCCACTAATAAAATAAAGTGTATCCACAGTTTGATTTATGTAATTGAAAACGAAATCCACTCTCAAAATAAAAGAGTGCTGACGCGACTTTTAACGAAGCCAGAGAAAAAGGATACCAAAGTCGCATTTTTGACCGTGAAAGATTTACGCTCTAAGCTGCATTCGGATTTGAATTTGATTAGACTTCACAATTTAAATAGCTATATATCATTACTATGTTGCATTCATCAAATTCTTTGTCTCATCTTATTTTACCAAATATTATTCCTACTCTCATTACTAGTTTCATATGAAACAATCAACAATTAACATAATGAATAATTTATATGAGAAGAAGATACACCAGGACCAGGACATAAATGTATTATTAGGTTTTAATGTATTTTGAAAGCAATAAAATAAATAAATGATGGAGTAATTAAATAATCGCCTGATATTAATTTCAGAAATTTAAAACATAGTAGTAGTATTAAATAAATAGTAGCACTTCATTCTGTGTTACTAAATTTTTAAATAAAAATATATAAGCAAATTAGAGACGTTGGGGGCAAATTAGTCTTTTATGGGGCCGTGAATATAGGGAAATTAAGAAGTGGCACAGAAACAAATGACCCCATCCCATAATGTATTCAAATATCTAAGCAAAGAAAATTAACAATCAATCATATATTAATTGATAATTTTTCCCAATAATAGTATTAATTAAAACAAAACAATCCACAAAAATATTGCTAACCAAGGTTAATCTATGAGGCCATTGGTGTTAGTTTTGAGTGTTGTGTCACGTACACTTATAATTTAAATTTACTATAATAAAAAAATAAAAAAATAAAAAAATTTGCTAGTGGAGATAAATTGACTAATGAATGCTGAAGAACAGAAGAATAGATAAAAAGCCAAATTAAGTGCAATGTTTAAATGTCATTAATGCAATTATTATTACCTAAAAGTGTACTTTTTTACTTGCTCCACTAACAAATTTACTAAAAAAAACATAAAAATATACTCATACCAACACAGTCACTCGCTTTGGTCTGCACCATTTATATATAATGAATCATTTTAAATATTTGTTTTATACAACGTGATATTATCATTACAATTTCAGATATGTTCTTACATAAAAAATATCATTATTAGAAAAAATAGAAAATCAGCGACTCCATTTTTATTTAGTACATGATTATTCGAAAAAAAAGCCAAAACTATTATAGGTTAATGGTTAAAATTATCTATTTTTATAAAATAAATTAATTTTTTTTTAGTAAAGTAAATTTCGAAGTGAATAAAAGACATGATTATATGTATAAGGTATTTTTCCTTCAATAGTTTAAAGGAACCTAAGTTCATTATTAGAGGCCTAAATGATCACAATTCTACATCTAAAGATAACTTGTATCTTCTCTTTTCAAGTGATTTGAAATAAAATGGACTTGGAATCAATCAAAATCACTTTAATAAATATTATAAACAACTCATGCAAACCAACTCAAACTCAATGACTTGGAATCATTATTAAACAATACCTAATCATTTTCTTACTCAAATCCTTGCCCATTAAAGTAAATATATTTGTGAAGCCACACTATTGAGACAAAATGGACCTGTGATGCTTGTTTCGGAACACACAAATAATGTGCACTATACAAGAATAGAAGCAATAAGAGTCATTCAAGAAATTTAATGAGATCCTGATACTTTTACAAGCTGGATTAGTTAGAGATAGTGCTGTCTTACCAAAAAATATAGGGTATGTCCCTTTTTTGCCTCTATACATAGACATCCTGCAGTAACAAATGATCGTCGTAGGCAGCAAATACTGGTTTTGTTGATTGATCTCTGCGAGTAATATGTGCTGGCGTAAAGGGCCATCACTCTTTTAAGTCAACAGCGGAATCGAGCTGTATACGGTTTAGCCTAACAGTTCCAAGAATGAATTCGGGCAGTTCCGACTCTTCTCTTGCCTGAAAGATAGAGGACCACATCACAATCTTGCATCTGATTCAATTACTACTCGACTCTTGCATCATTAACGCACTAGATGATGTAGATGCAGTATAGGAAAGAGATGTAAAAGACATGTGAACAAGTTCTGATAAAAGAATTAAATCCTTGATAAGTTTCAATAACCGAATTTTAGTTTGTTATATTTGTATTATTTGGAGTCGGGAGTCCAGTTGGTTGTATATCAATAGGTTGAAATGGTAAATCATGAGGGTAAGGTGAAGAAAAAGTATACACACCTCAATAAGTATGGAAAGATCAACAACAATGCTTGTAACGTATCCAAGAACGAGACCGATTACTCCCCTGGCTACAGATGAGGAGCCAATATCCACATCAATCTGTAGCAAAGAAATAAATTATGCACAATGAAAACTCAATAACAAATGGAAATTCAATCAATGCCTTAAATAGACTGTGATATTAGACAAATAAATACGACGACGTCTATTTTCCTACAGGCCTTTCCTGCGCTGCATGATTCACTGGAACTGTATAATTCAACTAGAAATTTTGACTCGTATCTTTGTACATCTATATGATCTTTCTTCTGGCATCTAGAATTTGTCAAATTAGCTTTTTAAATAATATAAACATCATTTTAATGATATAAGTAAATAGAAAATGTAAGAGTGAAAAATCCATATAAAGGTTCACAACCAGATGATATAAAGTGGAGCCCGAATAACTCCATATTTAATGCAAAAAGTAAACTGAAAAACGTAAACGTAAAGGAATTTATATGAAGATCCAACCATGTCAGAATAGGATCTGACCTCCAGAAAATTATCTTGTCTAAGGTAATTGCATGTTACTGCTTTTCCAAGAAGGCAAGCTTTTGTTCCGACAGCACGTTTTACCATCCAGTACCCCTGTTATTAATAACAATAAGAATTTTGAGCTTAAAGATATATATGTTATCCAAAGTTGAGACGCGAACATATTGCTACCTCAATTATGCTTGGAATAAGTTTGAATCTTGAATCACGATACATGTCAGAGCCATCAATAAATTTACCCAGAAGTGAGTTTTTTATTACAGGCTTGTCTGCAGCATAATACATAACAAGGCTATAGTTTGGTCTAGCAGGCACCTGATACAGTTAATCCAGAATATAAATTAAAAAGATGTTCTGAGTTAAACAATTACTAGAATAAAGGAAGATACTTAAGCTCTCTGCAAGCTTAAATAGTAAATATACAGTTATTGTTTATCAACGAGCAGTGACAGAGCATTTCTCATAGTACTTTGAAATGGAATTTATATTAGCCACATACACACACCTCAAGATTGACAACAAGGACGAATGGAAGCTTTTTCCCTGCAGCACTCTGCAATTAATAATGAAATCAGACAAATTTATATCAAAAAAGAATGAGGCTATATATGAAGGGACAAGACTATGATCATCCGAAAGAAATGATAACACTTCATGACAATGAAGCAAACAAAGAGAAGAGTAGCACTTCAGAACATAAGATAAAATGAGAGAGAGAATAACACTTCATGACAACAAGAAGTTGCCAGAAAAAACTCCAATATTGGCATTAAGATATGGTAACAGAGAATGGATACAAAAAAAAGATAAGTAAATTGCTGATATCACTAACAAGTATTGTTCCCACACTCTCTTATTCTAGTTTTCCTACACATTTATTAAAGTAAAAACTATATTCATGTCATACCCTTGAAGTGTGGCTGAGAGTAGGTCTAGTACACAAGTTTAAACTGAGAGGGCATTTAAGTGAAACGGTAAATTTAAGGGAAGAAGTCCATTTTTAGATGTCTCTATGAGGAAAGAATGATTGTGTGTGATACTATTAAGATAATACCTATTTGAGAATTCGGATATGGGATGAATGATGATGGTAAAAGGTGAAGATTTGAAGAAGGGCATTGTTTTCTTTATGTTACCTGAGTGAGGCTTTTAGGATGCAATGCAACTTTTGAGACGCAATTTTCCACCTTGAACCAATCAACTGCTATTAGCTTGAGAAGAGGTTCTCCACCTTTGACCTAAAGGAACGTCAAGCAACACAGCTTTTCATCAAAATCAAACGGCCTTCATTACTGGATAGGTTTGGATCAGATGAAATAATCATGAAACAAAATTTTAATTTGATTTGTGATGTAAACATGTAGTAGAAGCTCTACTCTTAACAATTGCTTTTCATCCCCCAAGTTCAAAGTCACAAATTCCTATCTTCATGTTTATAAAGCCTAACTGAAGAGTATTGCATGAGGACTTATAGCTACCTTCATGCTATCTTTCAAGTATGTCTTCCCTCTGATCATGAATCCAGAACCATCAGGGGATGACCAGCAATTCTTGTCAGATTCATCCTTTGCTTTCCTCATGGTCCCGTGAAACTCATCTGAATCAAGTTTAACAGGAGGTACACTTGTGTCCAATACACTTGATTCTTGCCCTGTACCAGAATAATCAAATCAATACTTGTAAAAACAATTTGAACAGGCTTCTAAACACCAGATACCATACAGAAAAAATACCTGGAGCCCTTTTTGAAGCTAAACTTGCTACAGCCCAGGAAATATTCCTCAGCTTAATCTTCATGTCCTGACATAAAACAAGAAAATAACAGATTTGTGAAACTTGTGAGAGTACTGAGTAATAACTGAGTTTTTACTTCCATCCAATGAACCAACCTTTTTGACTTGTACTTGATTGTTGTTGCCTTTGTCGTTGTCATCGTCGTCGTCTTCAGAAGAAGATGAATCATCAGTTGCATCATAGAACTCATCTGCTCCTTCCGCATCTTCAAATTCACTATGGGATTCAGAAATATCAGATGCTTTGGAATGAACTATTGTGGTGGAGAATGCAGATGCAAGTGCTGGGTTTGCTCCAATATATTCCTTCAGACCTAACGAATTATGATAGCATCACATTAGAAGGATTAAATTGAGTACCTTGTCACATAAGGAAGTTAAGGAAAACAGAAGTAGAGCATGAGTATGCATATTGTGCGCTTATAAGATAATTCAGATAGCTGGCCACAGTTAAGTACAGGGCTTTATTCAGCACTTTAGAGACCTTAGCAAATTAGATACTTTCCAGTTTTGTAAATTAGACCTGAGACTGGGAGTATTACAAACCTGATACTTGGCTCAGTAACGCAAAAGGAACAGTCTTTTCAAACTTTGGGCAGTGTTTATTCCTCCACTTGAACCAACCTTTGGGGTTTATTTCTAGCGTTTGCGTAACGAGACATCTGGCACTGTTTACCGAAGATGTGCTTAAATTACTTATCTCCCAAGTGGAAGCTACAAGGAGAAAGGCAAGTGAAAAGAATTGAGAAAAGTAACAAATTTCATTAGCTTTCAAATATTAAATTCAGGTGGCCAGGAAATTATTTGACAAACATTATGCCAAGAAGAACAATGAGAATGTACAAATCATAAAATAAATTAACCAAGTATGCTAAAGCCGTGAGCATGAGCTACAAAAGGATTCAGGACCATGCAGATGCTTGCCAAAAACAGAAAATTATGGTAGGAAACACAAATCCAAACTAAATGCTTTTATTCGGAAGAAAATGGTCGTACGGTTCATTTTTGTACGATGATAGCCAGATCTTGGAGGCCGCATCTTGTGTACAGAAGGAAACTGCAGGATTGCTGCACCAATAAGCATACATCAAACTGTCAATCATGAGAACTGTCAGTTTCAATCATATTCAGATATATCTTAATGTTTCAATTGAATTTCCTTGTGATATTGACTCCTATAAGTGAATCTGATTTCCCTTCACATACCACCTTACCACTTAAACATGTTTGCCATGTTTTCTTAACAGCTTAAAGACTCTAGGCAACCACTTCAGTTAGTCTTATCACTCTATGTACTACATGTATTATCCTATCACTTTCCAGAAATCCTTAAAACACCAGATAAGCAATCATAAGTTCCACCCAAGACGAAAGTTGGATTATTAGTGTGCTGATTGATGACATTAGCTGGAAAACTGTCACAATTTAAGCTGAAATAGAGATTCTTACTATATGTTCCATCTTGTCCGCGAAACCATTGCCTTGAAAAGACAAAGTCCCTCTTTGTCTGCCACCTGCATAAAGAATTATCTTTGAACTGATAGAAATAAAATACAACCACCACAAGGAGAAAATAAAACCATATCATTTTTTCCTTTTCAAATTCATGAAACTAAGTAGATAAATGAAACAACCCTGAAAGAATGTTCTAGACTAGCTAAAGACAGTGTCATGCAGTATCACATGAATCCTCAATAAAAAAACTCATAACCATCCTCAGTTTGATCTCTCTATCTTTTTATATAAAGTTCCTTCTTATGGACAAGAAAGAATGTTTTTTTTTTTGACCCAGGCATGAAGATTAAAGTAAAAGTCATGAAAATATGCAACAGATACAAAAGGACAAGAACCCAACATCCTTCTCTGCATGAAATACAAATTACTTCTGAAGTTCCTTTATAACTAAGATCCTAGATTAGCTTACTTTAGAATCAGAGAGGTCATGCACAGTTCACAAGGCTCCACATTAAGGTTAGCAAAGATTTGCATGAATTTAACTTTAATATTACAAGAAGAATGGCTATCTGAGAGACTAGCTTTATTAGCACCATTCTTCATCATCAACTCCTTTTGCATGAGAAAAGAAAATGATTTACCATGAAACTTGTTAACAAGATTCACTCACCAAGTTATATAACGTGGATCAAAAGTCCCATAAACAACATCGTAGTGTCCATTTATAGAATCAACCAACTCCAAGTCACCAGTCAAAGTATCCCACCTGCAAACTACCGTTAAATTGGTTTACAATGAAAGGGAAAGCACGAAAAACCAACAGCCATCTCACTTACTCATATCTCCTATGTCGGTCAGGATTTAACAAAATTTCAAACACAGTATCTGCACTAGCATCAACAACACCGACAGCTTTGACCAGTATGCCTTTACCATTCTGTAAAACAGGGCATTTTAAGAACTTATAATACATGATCACAAGATTCACAACCCTGCCTTCAGACTTTAACCAAAGCAAAAAAATAAAATAAAAATAGATTGGTGGATCAAATGAAGCATATAACAGGAAGGCAAGAAGTGGAAAATAAGAACCAAACAATGCCTCTAATAATGTCTGATGAGTTTTAACCATATGAATGGATTGGAGTATTTCTCCTATATGGATTTCAAGCTAAAATTTCGTGAAACTGAGAAAAAGCACATTTCATGAATTTGTCAAGAGATACATTCATTATAGTAAAACTACGAGAAAGCAGATGAATTACCTTTGAACTTGCAGCATCTTCAAATATTCTCACACCTAAAACCAAAAGGAACATTAAGAACATAATAGTAATATTTAGTATAAACTATGGTATTTAAATATAAGATGGGTGTAAAATGAGACTCCTCTGTGGAGCATCTTGACCTGCAGCCTGTTACCTACTGATATTAATCATTTTTATAAATTGTATTATTTCTACAACTCAAGTTCCAAACTAATATCAGAAACCTGCAGAGGTACATATATAAAAAAAGAAAAAAAAAAAAAGGAGCTTCCAATCAAGTTGTAAATGTGACGGGTCCACAGTATAATATCATAATGAAGTGTACCGTTGACTGTACGGACACATCTCCATTCATGAGCTTCAACAGCATCACCACTATCCGCATCATAATATGTGTCTACACTATTCCCACCTATGCTTGAGGCTTTGCGCACAAGCATTTCTGGCCCTAAGAACAATACAATTGAACGAAAGATTTAAAGAACTTTTAGTATCAACTATCAATAAATAAATTACACATCACAGACGAAATACAAACCCCACGAGCACTACAACCAAATACACTCACGCAAAAAGGCAACAATAATACAAGCAAATAAAAAATGTTTTGCAGTTACTGTGAAAAACAGAGAGATATCTCACCTTGTCCTATCCTAATTAACTTTTTCAGACCATGAGCATAACGCCGTACTCTAGGCCGATGACCCTCCAAGTTAATCCTTATAAAAATAAAGAAAAAGATTAACCTCAGAGCTTGTACGAGCAATGCCAACTCAAAATGTGAATATAATTTACCACATATTTAAAATCACAAATCAAAATGGTCCAACTTTGCGAAAGAAATCAAAATGGCATTGCAAAAATATTGTGACATAGCCAAAAGAACAAAGAACAATGTTGAACAACAATCAGGATAAAAAAAAAATCAGTTCCAACTCGTTTCTTCTTTAAAATTTATATCTTCATGCCTTTGCCACCAGAAAGAAGCAGACATGATATGTTAACAAGCTACAATATGCTCATTGCACAAAAGGGGTGATAATTTTGACACGAGAAAAAAGTAAAGGGATCTGAACATACTCATCGTCCATATTCAGCTTCTCTCTCACACTAGTACCTCTTGATAACTCGTACTCTGCCTACAATTCAATATTTAATGTGAATAAATCATATATATATTTAAACAACAGTTTTCTTCATTATAAACATAACACATTCCCAGCCAAACACAATTAAATCACATTCCTCCGGAAGTAAAGCTAAATCAATGTAACAATAAAACACTAAAGCCAAGACCACTAGCATGTGGTTCAGTTGTTATCTCCCATTTATAAGGATGAGAGACCTGGGTATGAATCGCAATCCCCCCATCCCCCAAGTAAAAGAAAACACCAAAGCTAAGATGGTTATAAATGAGCAACAAAGAAAAGCCCTATTTTGTCACTATCTCTTGTACCACTTGTTTCGCGTGATCAAATGCTTCCATCCATTTTCGGGCATCACCAGCTGTAGCACAAGCAATCTGCAGCAAAAGATTTCAATTTTAGCAATTCAAGCACCACATCCCAAATCAAACAGAGAGAAAGGTATGACACTTTTGACTGCATATCCAGCAAAAACCCCAACATTTGCTTCTAAAAGAAAGCTGAAGATCCAATTCCCCCCCCTGCTCTTGCTATCTCTCCAACTTTTGGCCATTTAAGGAACCATTGCTCGAAAAGTATGTATTTTATTCAGAGAGGAATATAAAGGAGATGCATAAAAGATACATGGTTCATGGTTGTAATGCATAAAGAGAAAGGCGTGAATATTCAAGTAAGAGCAATAGATATCATTACATCACATGCAAATTGTTGGAAGATGAAATAAAATGATATTATCACTTACTTCGCCCTTTCTTTCTTCATCCAGACGATTGTAGAACCTTAGCACATAGACATCCTACAAAATGACCAACAGATTTTCATAGTAAACCAAAGTTTATCCTAGTAAAACCATATACAGGCCAAGTAATTCAAATAATTCAATATATGAAGATAATAAAGCACGACAGACAACACAATACAGTCAAAATGTAAAATCCTGGAAATTAAATTTCAAATGAGAGCTGCAGAGGCCTTACACCATGGTTCACCTTCCGTCGACCCATTTCCTCCACCATAAGTGCATGCCCTATGACACCCCTTCGAATAGGTTTCTGCCATAGATGTATACACAGAGCTATCAAATATCAAAGAGACGAACTTTGATTTGAGAAATTAATTTTATTAATTCCAGATGAGTTGGTCAACCATCAAAGACCTAGAGCATATAGATCAATAATATTCAATGTCAACATTGAATGGTCTACGCAAGAAAAAAATGTAAGGAGTTCAGCCATTGTAGATTCAGTTTTAACTTTTAAAGAATATCCTTTCAAGAACAATGAGCGAGTACATGACTCCGATTCAAACAGAAGATGGGACTGACTCAAGTGATTTGATTTAGAAGGTGTATGGTTCCCCTGCACTTTCTTTTGCTATTCCGTCTTCTGGTAACAACCTGCACCTTCATATCCCCCAGCGAACTAGTGTGGCCAATATTACAACATGTGCTCGATGCTAAGTGCCAATTTTATTACTCTTTATTAAAGAGTGGCTACTATTTAAAATACAGTTAAGACGACAACTCTGCTTTGTGGCGCCTCCGTTTTCATTCAGGCAATTTAAGGTAATCAATGAAGAAGATCTAGGGATGGTAGTTTCTGAACATTTTACTGACAAACCGAAAAACACTTCTCCTAACTGAAACTGAAAAACACTTTTCCTAACCGAACACAAATGAATAAGAAATGTGGCATATTGATCAAAACGGTCAGAGAACCAGTAACCAGTTGGTGCATGACTTCAAGATCACATATCGATCGGTAACGAAATTATCCTCAATCAATCATTATTACGAATACCAGAAGAAGGAACTCCATAGCTCAATCTAACTGGGTGAAATTAATTCACTAAACGCAACTCTGGATCTCAGTGATCATCCCTATAATCATATTCGCAGCTCAAATAAAACACAAATCTAAATAAATCACAAAAGGAACCCAAAACCCGTACGAAAACTGAACGCACACACGCGTCCACGAAGAGAAGTAGAGGGGGGAGAACATACAGTGCCGGGATTCTCATCAGGGTCGCGTTTGTACATCTCCAAATGCTTCCCGCGTATAGATAGAAATCGGAAGTGGCAGTACTCACGCCCAATTTTATTAACACCTAGATGATAAATCCAGCCGGAATACTCAAACCTCTCGCCGCTGCCGGAGCTGTTGCTTCTGATGCTAGTGTCAAGGCCGTTCTGTTTGAGTGGACTTTTGGCCGGCTGCAATCTCTCCTCGGAACCAGACTCCGACACCACACTTCCCGGCGATACTTCGCCGCCACCAACCTTGTTGGGCACGGGGCTAGAAGCCATTGTCGAGTATAAAGATCTGCAGAGGCGAATCCGTATAGAGAGAGAGTATGCGTGTGGTGAAATTGAAATACAGTTTAAATGTACTCAAATATATAATAAGAAAGAAATGTAGGAAGAAAAACGGAGCGGAGAATCTGAAGTCAGAGGGGAAGATGCCAGAATTGGATGGTGAAAGGAAAGCCCGTCTCTCCCTCTCGATTCTCTGCTGCGCGTTCACGTGTGTATTGCGTGTATCGTGTGTGTGTGAGAGTCTGCAAATTATGAAGAGGAAATCAATAAGAGAGACGATCATGTGCAATATTCAATCATCGATTTTGAAATTTCTTTACATTATAGTTTGTTTAATCTCTCTTATGTTTATGGTTTGATCATCTTCTTTCTTCATTTACGTGTGCAAATATTTTTGGTGATTGGGATTTAATCAAATTTGCTTCCATCCAACTAATTTAATTCCATCTCAATCGATCATAGATATTTCATTTTGAAACATCAACTTTCAAAATAAATATTTTCCAAATTGAAAAAATAAAGTGTTAAATACTACTAATTGCACTTTTATCTATATTTGTCATTGTATGTCCTTAATATTAATATGAGACGAGCATCATTTTAAATAATTTTAAATATTAATTACGGATAGTAAAATATATAATTAATATAAACTTAAATATTCTATCTCTTCATAAAAGAGATGTGTGACTATACATTCATTTTAATGATATATTTAAATTTTATAACAAAAAATGTAGTGAGTGAAATCATTCATATTGAATATTATTTGAATGTTGCCTTATTTATTAATTTTAAGTTAATACATAAGATAACAAGTATCATATTCAAATCATTCATAACATACTTCTTAATTTATATTTAATGTAATTTAATTTTTAAAAAAAATATATTTCACGAATATTGGAGCAAAACCATCTGAACTCATCCTAAGACCACGTTTAACGGTGCAAGGTGGGTGGGCCAAACCCACCTTCACCTATTAAAATTAAATGATAAATTCTTATGTAGGTAAATGGTGGGTTGGGTTGGAGCCGCCCACCCACCATCTTCTCCCACTTTTATTTATTTATTTTTTTTATCTAGATATTACACATGTCACAATATAATTGGTAGATATATATTCATCATAATATTATCATAAAATCAACTTAACTTTTGTATAATATATTCAAAAAATAAATAAATTATATCAAAATTCTTATTATTTTTTTCTCTATAAATAGAGACCAATTTTGACATAGTTATTCACAACTTAGAAATCATTTCTTATTCTCCTCCTATTAACATTTCATATCTATTTTTTGTGTTCATCTTTTCAATGTATCCCAATAATCCCTACTCAAATTACCAAGATTTCATCTCTTCTCAAGGTTATTATCCTAACCTTGACAATATCCAAAACTCGGAAGAATTCCAAAATTTCAATACTGGTTTGAATTCACAATTTCCACAAAATTCCACTCAATCTCCTATCTCTGAAGATCACCAACCCAATGCAAATATCTCTCCAAATTTTTTTCAAAATTCTCAACTTCCACAAACAAACACTTCAAACACTCCAAAAACCTGGACAAGTCAAGAAGACATTATGCTTATGTCTTCATGGTGTATCATTAGTGAGAATCCAGCTATTGGAACCGATCAAAAGAGTGTCACGTTTTGGAATAGCATTTGGGAGCTGTACAAAAGGTGCGAAAGAGAAAACAAGATACCGAAGTTCGACATAAGAACTGTGGAGTTTCTAAGAGCTCGTTACAAGAGGCTTAATCAAAATGTAACAAAGTGGATTGGATGCTACAAGGAAGCTTATCGCATGCAAAAGAGCGGTTGGTCAAATAATGATATTGAAGATCATGCACAAACATTTTATGGGAAATCTAAATTTATGCATAAAGATGTTTTTGATAAGGTGATGTG
Source organism: Leonotis leonurus (assembly GCA_026898415.1). Taxonomy (NCBI): domain Eukaryota; kingdom Viridiplantae; phylum Streptophyta; class Magnoliopsida; order Lamiales; family Lamiaceae; genus Leonotis; species Leonotis leonurus. The sequence goes on from JAPKLX010000009.1 coordinate 1,305,117, forward strand.
TCGTCATCCCAATTGGGAGATGGATTTGAGTGAAGATCGTACACAGTCTCGTATGGAAGAAGAAGATAGCATTGAAGAAGATCGTGGGAGCTCAAAAAAATCAAGAATTGATGGAGATGAACCAACTGACTCCACTCTAGAAACTCCTCTCAGTGATGCGGCAACAATCCGTCGCCCAATTGGTAGAGATAAGGCTAAAGCTAAAGCAAAAAAGAAAAGGGAAAGGTACAATATCACAATCTTATGGTTTATCTGATGAGTTCACTTCAGAACTACGAGCAATGAGGATCACACGTGAAAAAGAAGTTGATGCAATGAATAAATTAGGAGACTTGAGGATGAAATCAACTATGCTCAATACCTTGATAGGAAAGAGTAACTTATCTCCGGATGAAGAAGCGCTAAAACATCGTCTAATGGCAGAATTGTTTCCTTAGGAAATTGTATTTTTATTTGCTAGTTCTTGTTTGTTTTTGTGATTTAATTATTGTAATTTCAATTTATGTAATTTTCACTTTTTGTGATTTTAATTAATGAAATTTTAGTTTCCATGCGTCTGACATTTGTTTATCACCCACATCACATGTGTTTGTTACTTTATTCACATGCTTCTAACATTAAAGGACAACTCAAATTGATAAACTTTAAATATATTTGAACCACAACTTTATTCACATGGGTTTATTATCCATTTGTATTCCAAAACATGATTGTGACAACTCAAATTGATGAACTTTGACCATAGCTTTATTCAAGTGCATCCGACAACTTTATTCACATGGGTTTGTTACTTTATTCACATGCGTCTGACATTAAATGACAACTCAAATTGATCA
>JAPKLX010000009.1:1305962-1406348 GCA_026898415.1 Leonotis leonurus
CAAATTGATCAACTTTATTCACATGGGTTTGTTACTTTATTCACATGCGTGGGAAGAAATGTGTATTGATGAACTTTGAACTTGACCATAGTTTTATTCAAGTGCATCTGACAACTTATGCAGACTCACATGCGTATGTTACATTACTTTAATTTTGCAAAAAATTAAATTATGGCATACCTTGACACTATATGTATTGATGAACTTTCTAACATTTCAATACACCTAACATTTGATTATTTTCTTTCACATCTTCAAACTCCTCAAAAAAATGTCATCAAGTTCCAATTTTGATTCCAGCTTCATCGAATTTGATGAGTGGGAAGAACGTATTGTTGATCAAAATAAAAAGGTTGATCGCATTGTCGAAGATGTACTCTTTCGTATTCCAACTCTATACATTCAACCTACAGATCACACTTCTAGAGCAACTAGACGATATATTGAACGTGTACGTGAGAAGGGCCATGATAGTGTGTACGAGCAATACTTTTCAGCCAATCCAATCTACCCTCCAGAAATTTTTCGTAGAAGGTTTCGCATGCAAAAGCACTTGTTCGAGCGTATAATGAATAAGGTGGTTGCTTCAGATGAATTTTTCCAACAAAATCGTGATGCTACTGGACGTTTAGGTATGTCTTCGATTCAAAAATGTACTGCAGCTATAAGGGTGTTGGCCTATGGAACTGCAGCTGATTTGCATGATGAATACCTTCGGATGAGTGCAGCTACAATAAGGAAATCACTTACCAAATTTGTTGAGGGTGTCATTTTCAACTTTGGTGATGAATACCTCAGAAAGCCAACTGAAGAAGACATGGCATACATATTGCATGTTGGTGAAGAGCGTGGTTTTCCAGGGATGCTCGGGAGTATTGACTGTATGCATTGGGAATGGAAAAATTGTCCTAAAGCATGGACAGTGCAATATGGAGGAAGAAAGGGTAAGCCAACGATCATCTTGGAAGCAGTTGCTTCGCAGGACTTATGGATATGGCATGCATTTTTCGGAACTCCAGGTTCGAGAAATGATATTAATGTACTTCATCACTCTCCTATTTTTAATGATGTTTTACAAGGCCGAGCTCCAAAGGTTAGTTATGTTGTGAATGGTCAGGAAAAGAATATGGGATATTATCTCACCGATGGCATATATCCTTCATGGACAACATTTGTCAAATCTATTATTGAACCACAAATTCAGAAGCACAAATTATTTGCTCAACATCAAGAGGCTGCCCGAAAAGATGTTGAGAGAGCATTTGGCGTTCTACAAGCTCGTTTCTCTTTTATCAAACGTCCGTGCCTTTTATGGGATCGTGATATGATGGCAAAAATAATGCTTGCTTGCATTATCATGCACAATATGATAGTGGAGGATGAAAGAAACACTTACCTAAACTATCGTGATCCCACAGAATTTATGGAAGATCGACGAGCTACTCAAACTGCAGGACAAAGTAAAGTAGAAGACATTGAAGATGATACTTTTGTATTTTCTACAGAAAGGATTGTAAGTTTGAAGAAATATATGACGAATAGGACACAACTCCGTGATAGAGAAGTTTACAACAGTCTTCAAAACGATATGATCGAGCACATATGGTAAAAATTTGGTGACGATGATTAAATGTGTAATTTTCGTATAATTGTTCGGTGATCAGTTGTTTATTTTAATTTTCGTGTTTTAGTTATTGTAATTTCTATGTTTATTTGAGAATTCTCAATTTGATATTAGTTTGTAGTTTTTTTTTTTAAATTTAAATTATTTATTTATAATATTAATTAATTAAAAAAAGTTTATTAAATAATAATATATAGAAAATTAATTTAATAATATAAAGGTGAGAAGGTTGGGTTGGGATTGTGGTCATTGATAAACCTATAAAAATGATGGTGGGTGGGTGAGATGAATAATAAATTTTTAGAAGAGATAGAAGTGAATATAATAATATAAAGGTGGGAAGATTGGATTGGAGAAATGATGGTAGATAAATATGGTCTAGTAACCACCAAACAATAGGCTATATGCAATTTAATATAAATTCAATTGAGTGACGCTCAAAATATACTAGTACTATTATCGTAGGAGTAGTATATATTTTCTTGCTTCGTTTTACTTCATTAAACTCATTTTATATTTAATTGAATATAATATTATAATTAAATGAGTACGATAGAAACGAGACAGAAGTGTACAAAGTACAGATGTCGGCAAGAATGCGGTTCCCCACAACTTGACAGCTAATGTGTTTTAATTTAAGACTCGTTCATAATAATTCATAAAGGCTTCTAACAAAGTAAGTACAGCTATAGTCTAATTATTTGACTTCACAAAATATCATAAATTGATACTAATCCCAACGTTAATAACAAGACAAGAGGGTTGGTAATGGTTTGTGGTGTGTTATTATTTCTCATACCTATCTAAATGTACGTGTGTGTTTATTATATGGACAAATGGATGTGTTAGATTTATAACATGCATGGTAATAATATTTTATAAGTACAACATTTCATTTTCCAAATCAGTTGTGACCCAAAAATTCGACAATTGTTACGAAGCATGTCTAAAATATTTTATTTTAGCCAACGTTTTTGTTTGATTTAAACTCATACAATATTCACCATTTCCTTTATTAAAATTGATAGTTACAAATTTTGTTAGATACTGGATCAGGTCAGGTTATATATTTTATCTGAAACTTTTGGATGTTGAAATTCTGGTATTCAGAAGTATCAGAATTAACTAAAATTATTCGTTTTTTAAGTGTATTGAGTATTTTTGAGAAATTTGAATATTCCGAACATTTAAAAAGTTTTAAATCACAATATAATTTCATCTAATTAGTGAATATGAACATAAAATTCAAAATTCATATAATTTATCGAGTATTACTCAAAATATCAATACCCAGTTGCCGAAAGACCTAATATTTTTTTGTATGAGTCATCATCTATATTTATATGCTTTAACTTGGGAATATATCTGACTATTTGTACTCTTCCCTTTCAATATTCGCTTATTAACTTATGAGGTGTTACTTTCGCATTTCGTGCTTTGATTTGGACATATTACTGAACGTCATTAGTCATTCCCCTACTTGGAATCACTTATTATAAATTAATTTCTTTCGGGAAATTATTTTTATATTAAAGATGTTTTTATAATTTATCCATTTCATATTTGGCATCTTTTTTCGTGCAAGGGTAGGTAACATTCAAATAATTATATATTTTGAAAAAAACCAATCACAATAATCAATTCTTAGTAAAGATTGCAACTTAGTTAAATATTAATAATCATGTATAAATATAAATCTTATTCAATGCCAAAAATTTCAAATTAAAGCCATCCGTGACGTTATTTTAAATTTTAATTTAATGTATTTATTTGAAGAATGAAAAAACAAAAATCTAAAAGGGCCTAACTAAAAGAAAATCATTTAAATTGAACATTAAAAGAAAGATAAATCATCCATCTTGAAATATAACTATTGGCATAAAAATTCATAACTAAATTGATTGGGCCCATCGGCCCAATAAATTAATTATAATTTAACTCACTTGTAGTTAATGGGCCATTGAATACTGGGCCTACTGATTTTCAGAAACCACATTTCTATAGTGGTAAACTTTTAAACAAGAGTAGCCCAATATGATTTTCATTTAAAATACCATATATATAATTAATTTTTCATAGATTTCAAATTTATTTATTAAATTATTAAACCCAAAACACTACATTTATTACTCTATGTATATTCTTATTATCTATCTAAATCATTAGTCATAAATGAATATTTATTATTTTAAATATTATATATATTATACTCCCTCCGTCCCCCAAAGATCTTCTCACTCTTCTATTTTGGGCCGTCCCCCATCTTTCTTCCCACTTTATTTCTATTTTGGGAAACCTTCTATTTTACCCATCTTATTTAATGTGGGTCCCATTATCCACTCACAATATCTTACATATCATACTACTTTTTGTGGGACTCATTCTCCACTAACATCACTTTATTATCACTTTACACTTTAACAACCAAAGTCAACACATGTTATTAAAACCCGTGCCGGGTCAAAGTGGGAAGATCTTTGGGGGACGGAGGGAGTACTTTGTAAGTATATTTATTGCTCAAAATACACTTTGTATTTTTTTAAAAATTAATGCGCCTCACTCGTAACACATTTTTCATGGAAGAAGAAGATATTTATTTGAGTTAGGCAGGTTAGCCTTTATTTCCTAAGTAATTAACATGGCTAATTAATGAATATTCTATCTACTATTTGACCTACTAACTCAATGTCAACTTTCTTTTTCCACTTTATGAGAGTACATAAATTTATATTGCATGCAATTATATTAGGGTTATTTATGAAAAATACTCAATAGTGTAACTTCAACATGAAAAATGTTATATTTGTAATTTTTATATGAAAAATATCTAAAAGTTCAAAAATACCTTTAAATTTACTATTAAATCACACTACATTCATATTACATCAATTTTATATGAAATCATGTTGTATTTTGGTATATATATATTTTTGAATTTTATATTTAATATTTGATTTAATTGAATTTAATTTAATCGGTACATGATTTTAATGTATTATTTAAATAAAAAAAATCAAGAATATACAAAAAAACGAAAACCTGGTCAGTTAAAACAAAACCCAATCGTATTTAAACAAAACCCGACCGCCGGGTTTTGTTTAAATACGATCGGATTTTATTTTAACCGACTGAGTTTTTGTTTTTGTGTATATTCCTAATTTTTTTATTTAATAATATGTATGTGTGGTGTTGGGTGTGTATAATTTTTGTTTAATTAAATTGGATGTCTTTTTAAACATATACCAAGTATTTTTTTAATTGCAAAAAATAAGAAAATAATTAATTAATACTATATTCCAAAGTAAGATGCAAATCTAATTTTAATTAAGAGTATTTTAGGTAATTTACAATCAAAATTAACACTTTTCATATGTTTTTTACAAAGTGAGTATTTTTCATTTTTTGTTATAAAAGTTGACATTTTACCCATAACACCCTATTATATTATCACTATTTGTTAAAGCATGTACCCTTTTTATTTTTGTTTAAATGTGGTAATGGATATTCTAATGTGCTGCCAAAATTATTGTACGAACACACTGTCAGTCCTGATGATAAAGAGGTTTGGGGCAACATTATAAAAATAGACTATATGTAAATAGAAAAATATTATTTTGAGAAATAGTTAATCATTTTATTTAATTAACATTTTTTACTTTGCAAAAAGTTTTGTTCAAGCAACGATAGTAATAATTCAAAATTTATAATATTTTAAAATCAAATATTATAAATAGTTGTATAATAAAAAAAGTTCATCTTAAACCTTGAATATATGTATATGTTAATAATTAATTTAATTATTAGTCTATTTGCTCTAATAAAATTCAAAATGCATGCAAAGAAGAAGTTTTTATTTTAAGCTTATATTTATATGTATTATTTATATAAATTGTCATTCTTCTAGAAAATTTATTATAATCATCAATTTTATTATAGTTAGACTTTTCATATTTCATATATGACCCGAATTTAAAAAGGGATACATCTATGATTAAACAAGTTGATAAAAATGTCGTTAACAAGATTCGAATTTGAATCAATGAAAATTAATAAAAATATCTCATAACCATTGAAATAAGTAATATACATGATTATCAAAACATATTAATATTATATATTGAGAATCTAGATTTTTGGGCCCCCTGACAACTCGAGGCCTTGGGCGGTCGGCCGGACTCGACCCCTCAGGGCCGGCCCTGTATGAACATAATTTATTTCAAACAATAAAATATATAATATACATGATGGTAATATAAGGGAATTACTACAAGTTTAAAACTTGTTAGATTTTGCTCAATTATAAACTTAGAAATCTATAGTACAAATAAGTTGTTTACCATTATTCACTTTTTGCACACTTAAGTTACATATTCACAAGCAATTGACATTTTGCAACTCGCCACATGCATATATGATATTAATATTACATCGATTAAAATTAAAAATAATACTCATTCCGTTCACCAATGTGGTTAACATATTGATCCGACACGGGTTTTAATGTATTATTTTAACCTTGTATAGAAAAATATAGTTTGAGACCCACTTGTTATTAGTTTTTAATTGAAATGTGTGTATTGAATGAAGTTTGGGTCACACATACTTAATTATTTTTTATTAAATTATGTGTATTGAATGATGTGGGTCCACTTACTATAAATGATAAATTTAAAGTGTTGACGGACTAAAATAATAACACGTTAATGACATTAGTGGACGGAGGGAATATATAATATAAATTAGAATATATGGTCATAGTAAATTTTGTGTGGGATGCAAATTGGTCCTTCTTCCCAAAGCAATTCACATGGTTGATTAATAGGTAATGAATATACACTTCACCAAAATTACTTTAATTTATTATACTTGCTTATACCATACATAAATGTGTCTTGCCCTAACTTATAACTAACAATTGGTTGGTGGAGTATTTCATTTATATATATAAATTACAACTTGAATGGGAGAACAAAAGTAATAAATGATGAATAGAGGTTGCGACATAACTATCAAATACTTTTAGAGGTCCAATTTATAATAAATTAATAGTACAATTTATTTAATATATATACATTAAATTATATGGAATTATGAGTTAGCAACATTTTTTTTTAAAAACAAAAATATATATTAACTTTTTCAATACAATGAACATTAGCATATAAAAAATCAGATTTATTAATTGCTTCACTTATTAAGACACATCTGATCAATAAAATATAATCAGAAAAAAATATATATATATAAAAATGAAATAAAAGTGTAAAAGATCAAATAAATATTATATTTTAATTAAAATTCATGTGAATTATGATATGCTAATATTGATTTTTTTTCTTTCTAATTCATCTATAATAATGTATGAGTTGACTCAGACTAGTAGGCGCACGGCGCACAATAAATGCGTACATTAGCGTTGAAAGTGCGATGACGTCAGCCACCGACACTGAAAAGATGCGCAGCTTATTATAAATGGAGTCGTCGCTTGCGTTATCCAGCTTTTCTCACTAAGTTGCCACATCCACACGTTCTCTACGCGGTTCGTGTAGGAATTGCAGAGGGGTTTTCGATCCCGCTTCTACTTGAAGGTCAGTTCAGATCTCTACCATTTCGATTGATATATCGTCGTTTTCATTTTGAATGTATTGATATAAGTTTCTCTTACATGTCTTGTTTCAAAATTCCAAGTTGAGTTATTTTTTTCTGTTAACTAAACGCATTTTGATCTAAAATGCTTACTCTGATATGAATGAGATATCTAATTTTTCGAATTACTGCGGCAGATCTGACTGCATATAGATATCTTGCGTTCAAGAACTGTATTTTTCTTGGAAATCATCGTTCTTATTCTGATCTGGGCCGTCCAGATCTACCACAGAGACGGTAACGATGGGATCTTTTCAGAATTCCAAGGTCTGTGTTTTACTATTTGTGTTAGTGATTGTTCAATTGTGCGAAGGGTTTTATCTCCCCGGTAGTTACCCTCACAAATATGAAGTCGGTGATTCGTTGACTGTGAAAGTGAATTCTTTGACTTCAATTGACACCGAGATGCCCTTTAGCTATTATAGTTTGCCATTTTGTAGACCCAAAGAAGGCATTAAGGATAGTGCAGAGAATCTCGGTGAGCTTCTCATGGGTGATAGGATTGAGAATTCTCCTTATAGGTTCAAGATGTACACAAATGAGACCGAGATTTTCTTGTGTAAAACAAAGCCCTTGTCTGGTGAGGAGTTCAAGCTTTTGAAAAAGAGGATTGATGAGATGTACCAGGTTAATGTGATTCTGGATAACTTGCCAGCAATTCGGTATACTACGAAGGATGGGTTTATGTTGAGGTGGACTGGATACCCGGTCGGTGCTAAGGTTGACGATGGATATTATATCTTCAATCACTTGAAGTTTACTGTCCTTATTCATAAATTCGAAGAGAGCAATGTGGCTCGTGTCATGGGTACTGGGGATGCTGCTGAGATGATCCCAAATGAGGGTAAACAGGGATCAGCTATACCTGGTTACATGGTTGTGGGATTTGAGGTGCTGCCTTGTAGTTTCCAGCACAAGGCGGACTCCGTGAAGAGCTTGAAAATGTATGAAAAGTACCCAGCTTCGATTAGCTGCAATCCAAACACAGTGGCCATGCCTATTAAGGAGAATGAGCCTCTTACCTTTTCATATGAGGTCTCCTTTGTAGAGAAGGATATCAAGTGGCCATCAAGGTGGGACGCGTATTTGAAGATGGAGGGTGCTAAAGTGCATTGGTTTTCAATTCTGAATTCCCTTATGGTGATCACTTTCTTGGCCGGTATTGTATTTGTGATCTTTTTGAGGACCGTTAGGCGGGATCTCACCCAGTATGAGGAGCTCGACAAGGAAGCTCAAGCCCAGATGAACGAGGAGTTGTCGGGTTGGAAGCTCGTTGTTGCTGATGTTTTTCGTGTCCCTAACAATCCAGCGCTCTTGTGTGTGGTGGTCGGTAATGGGGTCCAGATTCTTGGAATGGCTGTCGTGACTATTTTGTTCGCTGCCCTCGGATTTATGTCCCCAGCATCCCGTGGAACGCTTATAACAGGTATGCTGTTTTTCTACATGGTTCTTGGAATTGCAGCTGGATATGTAGCTGTTCGATTGTGGAGGACAATCTTCTGCGGGGATAACAAGGGATGGATTGGTGTCTCGTGGAAAGTTTCCTGTTTCTTCCCTGGTATTTCATTCTTGATTCTGACTATTCTGAATTTCTTATTGTGGGGTAGTCACAGCACAGGAGCCATTCCTTTCTCTTTGTTTGTTATTCTCATTTTGCTATGGTTCTGTATCTCTGTCCCCCTTACCCTTCTTGGTGGTTACTATGGCGCAAAGGCGCCTCATATCGAATTCCCAGTTAGAACAAATCAAATTCCAAGAGAAATCCCACCACAGAAGTACCCATCATGGCTTTTGGTCCTTGGGGCCGGTACACTTCCTTTTGGCACACTCTTCATTGAGCTCTTCTTTATCATGTCGAGTCTCTGGATGGGTCGTGTATACTATGTATTCGGGTTCCTCTTTGTGGTGCTCTTGCTTTTGGTGGTTGTCTGTGCTGAGGTATCCCTTGTTCTTACTTACATGCATCTCTGTGTGGAGGACTGGAAATGGTGGTGGAAATCTTTCTTTGCATCTGGTTCTGTAGCTATATACATCTTCCTTTACTCCATCAACTATCTGATATTCGATCTCAAGAGTCTGAGCGGACCTGTCTCCGCAACCCTTTACTTGGGCTATTCACTCTTCATGGTGCTCGCGATTATGCTAGCAACCGGCACAGTCGGGTTCCTATCTTCTTTCTGGTTCGTCCATTACCTGTTCTCGTCCGTGAAGCTCGACTGAGGTGCGATATGTTTACTGCGGCATGAGAGGAATCTTCTTTTAATAGAGGAATATTGAGCCACAAAAAGAACACTTTTGAAGTTCGGTACCTTTTTCTTAGATGCATTTGCAGAATATCTTTCTATTGTATACTTAGCCTTTGAGATGTTTACTATTCTATCAAATGCTGTGATTGTGTAGATTGCTAATGCTACAATTCTCTGCTTTGTTTGATATGAATGACGATATATGCATTTTCTTGAAATTATTCTACTCTGTGTGTATATATTTACATAGTCAATATTTAGTGCACTAATTTTCTCAAATTTATCAAAAGTATATACGTAATGTTGAGTTTGTATCTTGTTTGGGCTTAATAATGGGCTACAAAAGTAGCTAAAATCTGCCCTGGCTCTTTTTAGGCCCATGTAAGTCTCAACATTCCAATTCCACTTCAAAAAATTTAATATCAACCAAATTCCCAACTATAAATTTGTAATTGAACTTGTATATATTAATTATGATTTCTTCAAGTAAAAGACAAATAGACTTGCCCATGAACTTGTAAATGCTAGCCTACAAATTATATTTATATATATATATATGTTTCTCTTGATCTAGGTTTTCTCTTGGTTTAATAGGGGTTATGATGCTTATATTCAAGAAAATAAACCTACAAGTCTCGAGGAAAACTATGATCTATATTTATTTATATATAAACCAGACACTCCCACACATATTGGTGGATGCTATATTATTTATTTTTGGTGTGACCTTCTTGGCTATAGTACCAACATCGTCCAAGTATAAATAATTACATTAGAATATTCTTTTACTTCGTCTAACCCATAATTTTTATTTTTGACATATCCTATAGTAACATATAATGAACAAAGCACATTTAGATTTTATATATAATTTATGAATTTTAATAAACTGTTCTAATATTAATCACGTAATTAATTACTAATCTTAGTTCAAGTTCGATTGGGGATGGGTTCGGCCCGACCCGAGCAGGCCCATTAAGGTGTATTTCAACATCTCCCGCATCGCATCGCATACATACATTATACATAGTACAAACTACAGAGTACAGACTGCTCTCCCTCCCTCACTCTACACCTTATTCCAATTCGCTTAACGTTCAATCCAGGGCCACCACCAGCAACAAATTCAACAATTCAAATAATCTCAAATCGGTTCTAGAACGATGGGATCTGGAGCAGCCGGAGACGGCCTCTTCCGAAGCCTTCTGGAAGGCTGCATTCCCGGCGCCGATATAGTCGGCATCGAGCGCCGCCCCTACCACCGCTACTGCGGCTGCGCTCTCCACAACTCCGCCGAATACTGCCCCCACCGCTCCACCTACGACAAGATCTCCTACCCCATCCGCCGCTCCTGGAGCGAAGGATCGCTCGCGCTCATAGGCCACTCCTCGCCTTCCCCCTCCTCCTCTCCCTCCGCCGCCGCGGCGGGGATGCCGAGGACGTCGTCGCAGCTGGCTCTCTGCAAATTGGCGCAGGACGGAGAGGTCGGTGCTTCTTCGCCCAAAGCACGACTATTTTAATTTCTGATTCTGTCGTCTTCTGGAATAATCCGTGGAGGTTTGTAGCTAAATTTGCTGTGTAAAATAATTAGGGAGCGAATTAAGAATATGCTAGTAGGAGTATTACTTTTGCTCGATTTATTAGTAATTATTTTTCCTTCCTTTAATTTCACCAGTTCTCTCGGTTCAGATCTGCATACTGCATGGAACACATGAAATGTCTGTATGTCTGTACAGTAGTGTAAATTGTTAAAGGACTCCATGGAATTAATGTAGTAGTCATATGCTTGCTTAATTTTGAGCATATATCTTCCTAATTTTGCTTCCTTCACTTTAAATCGCCAGTACTTATCGGAATAATCATACATAAATCTAAAAATCGTCATTGATTTGGTTTAACCGAGAGTCATTTGGATTCTCGAATTCATATTTTGGTTAAATTAAAAATAAATACACATTTTAATATCACAACCGTCAAAGCTATATTTTTGGGTTACGATATTTGTGGTGAAGACCTTGAAATGTGGGTTATTTTGTTTGGAAGTGGAATATTTAACGGCCAAAAGAAATAGAAAATGTAGTCACGTAATGGCACATGCATGCCACTCCACTATTATATTACACATGTACGGTTGCACACAATTAATTCCAAAACAATTGCTCTATTTTTTGCCCTTTTAACTTCAAATATTATATTACAAATATAATATATATATATATAATTTATTCTTTAATCTTTTAGTCTTGATTGTAATAAATATACTAACAAATATAATAATTGTATATTATGTAGTATTATTATGTTGCAAACTTAAATTACATGTTGTTAAATATATCTATAATATAATATAAGATCAATATTTCATTAACATTTTTATTCTCTATCATAATTTTATAATTAGAGTATCTATGATATATTAATATATGAATAAATAGTATGATATATTTAATTAAAACTTATATAAGTATTTGTTAAAGAGTATAACATATAAATTATTGTGTATCATATAGTGATGACACCTAACACATTATTTAGAATAAATATATTTATGTTAGCTTTCACAATAAAATAAAATATAACTCATAATTTTGATTGCAAACGAATCAAATAATTTTGATTTGATTCAACACATATGTTTAATGGTCATATTCATAATCGATATTTTATAATTTAAATTAAAAAAATATACTATAATTTAATTAATGTTCAAATGCAAATAAAAGTTTATGATATTCGATTTCATATTCATAAATATTCAATTATATATATGTATATATATATATACACATACACATTAAAAATTGAATTGAATATTCATGTCGAACCGAATACCTTTCAAATATCATTATTCAATAAGAATCAAATTGAAATATATTTTAAAATTAGTAGGAGTTTAGTAGATATGTATATATAATTTATTTATTAATTCTAACGTGTTTATTATGAAAAAATTAGATTAAATTATTAATTAATAAGAAAAAGTATAATAAATTAAAAGACTGATAATAAAATCTAAACATAATTTAAACATAATTCCACGTAAGATTAAAATATAATTTGTTAATATATATTATACATATATTAATAATATATAGTAATATTTTTTACATCATTAATCTTTTTAATATTAATATAATTCATCATACAGATAAATTTATTTATCATTTATGCACTTATATTTAAGTTAATAAGTAATTATTAGTATAAGATAAAATAAAAGATAAAAAAAAGTTTACTCATAATTTTTCAGTATGAAATTTGGTATTTTCAATATATCGTACCGAATTTCGGCATATCGGTATACCGAAATTCGGTACGGTATACCAAATAATCGGTATGGTATTGGTATCGGATTTTTTTGATGTTGAATTTTCAGTATATCGAAGTATTCGATACGGTAACTATATGTAAAACTAACATATCGAATATTTTCGGTACGGCGAAAAATTTTCGGTATGGTACCGACCCACCCCTACTTTTAAGGTGCACAGTCATTAGGGTCACTGGAGATTGAAACTTTAATTATGAGTTATAATTCCAAAATATCTCATTTTAATTGTAATGCAGCTCTCACTCCCAGTACTCTCCTATACTTATTTTTATTTTATATTTACAAATTATATATATTGTGGGATATTCCAAAGTTAAACACGTTATCCACTAACTTGTCCTGTCTTTTTGTGTAAAGATATTTTCAAGGCTCTAAACTTATTACTACTAATCACATCATAATTATAATTAACGGTCCATCGATTAAATTATTATTACCAACTCTTAACTTTTCACTAACTCATGTTAATAGTCTCAGTTAGCAATTTTTTAAAATTAGATTTTTAATTAAGAAAGTACGTAATTGCCATTATTTGCAAAAAATGAAGGTTAACAGAGAAATGGATAATATTCCACACAAAAATATATAGATTATCTAAAATCGTTAAATATAATTAAGTTCAAGTGATGCTTACTAGCTTCCATTTTTACACTTTAATTTGAAGGCAATGAGGAGCAGTTTAATTAAGGTATCCAAACTATTTCTTGTAAAAGGTGACAAGATTTCTTGTACAGGTAAGAACTACATAGTTTTTTAAGAATCTCAATACCAAACTTGTGTCTTCATCTGCACTGAATGACTAAGACAAATCATTCTTCAAATTTATGTAATACAATAATATAATCTTTATATTGCTTACATAAAAAACCCTCCAAGAAAATTGGCAAAAACTAAAATATTTTAAAGTGGAAGTCAAGATGGCTTATTCTTGCTACTTGTATGAAATTATTAAACACTTAAACAATCAAGACCGGCCAATTTTTTCTTACAAATACAATTTTTTGTAATGATGTATAAAGTCTGCAAAAATCCCAATTCCTCATCAGACTAAGCAAAATTTAAAGGGGTTTTGGCAACATAAATAAGGAATTTATGTCATTTTTGTAAGTTTTAACTATAATTTAAAAATCTTGTAAATTAAATCATGAATTTTTAATATTTTGCAATTAAATCCATACCAACTTTTTTGGAGATAGAAAATGTAATATAATTGACAGTCACGTCATATATTCTTTGACGAAAAATTCAAGAATGCTTAAATGACAAAAATATGAATGTTTGTTATTTAATTAATAAAATTTTAAAAATCAGATTAAAATTGCAATTATCAACATAAGTTGGTAATTTATTTTGTTTACAAATTTCCCACTAAAGACCAACTTATTTTGAAATAGAATATCATGAGTGCAAAAGCTAATTTGCAGTAATGCTTCATGAAACAACTCTTCATTTCTTCTATATAGCATTTCTTGTTATAGATCATGTATATGCCCAAGGGAAGACAAGATAACAAACAAGAGACCATCTCAACCATCTCAATCATATTATTATTCAATGAAAAACGATTCTCCCAATAAAGGTACCTAACAACAAAGTGTGATTCACAAAGATTCAACTTAGGCTACATTTCCCAACTAAAAGATGTTTTATAGTTCTCATCATAGTCAAAATAACTTAGTACATTAACATACTCCCTTACCAAACTTCTCTTGATATCTACGCAGTACTTCTGAGGCACTTTATGCTCTTAGACTCTAGTTTAGTTTAATCAAGAAAGCATAATTCTTTTGTCTATATAAGCCATCTTAGAAAAATGCAACATGCACACAAACCTTCTCTACCATTACCACAGCCCACATAAGGTTACTAATAGCTCGTCTGCAGTTCGAAACGCAGCAAGAAACGAGAGGAGAATGGCCACCCTCGCAGCGGATTTGATGTTCCGATGTGTCCTTGAAGGAAGCTTATCAATGTGTGACACGGAGATTGAGCGGAGACCGTATCATAAAAACTGTGACTGTGCATTGCATAGCAAGAATGGAAGATGCTCCCATGCTGGTGCACAAAAGAGGAATGTTTCATTCCCAAAAAGGGAGATAAAGAGCAGCTTTTCCCTCTCTGTATCAGCTTTAACTGTCTCTTCTCAGTCTTCCTGTGCTCATGATTCGATATCTAAGTTGGCGAAAGAGGGTTTGGATATGGTTTAGTTAGAGCAGAGTTCAATGCAGAAGGTAGCAGAAAAGTAGGTTGTATTCTTTAGAAAGCCTTGAAGCATTCCTCTAGGTATAAAGATTGATACAGAGGAATAGTACAGTTTGATAAATCATGATCTGTTAATGGAGTTCTGGTTTTTTTCTTAGGCATTACAATAACTTCTAAAATGTGTATAGTAGAAACGATACTTTGTGGAAGTACTAAATAGGCCCTCTTGGAAGTAACAATGAAAGTATTCCATTATTCTTGAATGAATGCTCCAAAATAAGTAACAACTGTGCCAACTAAAGTTCATCATCAAAATTTTTCTTAAGTGCAGCAATACTACAATTCACTCTTTGAGTAAGGAACATTTCAAGAATCTAGTATGCATGTTGTTAGAATCTCTTAACAAGAGTTGTTATTACATAGGAAGATACCTCTAACAATGATACGAGGGAATGAATACTGCTCGAGGATATAAAAAGATGCAAACAAGAAAAGAACAGACCTTTTGTGATTCTTCAGTTCAGATTCTTTTCTCAACTGTTTCTCATGTCCTTTTCTGTCCTTCTGTAGTTATAGTGATAACTGCTTAGAGTTTCAAAAGCACAGAGAAAGACAAATTCATAATTCAGATCAAGACTATTCGACAAAAGGAACATCGTTTCTCGTCGGATTTTGGTTCATAAAAGAAAGACAAAACAATGCTGCCAAGTGCATCACTTGATACATTTTAACTGAGATTCCAACAAATGGAGTATACATAACACAGAGCTCATCTCCTAAGCAAGATTACACGTAAACGTGTGTTACGAGTAAAACCTTGCTTTAGTTTTTCATTTCAATCGTTACATCATTGATTCTTTGAATAACTAAACATTGAAAAGAACCTAGAGATGCCTTTCATTTTCACTAAGATCAGTTTTGTCTTGTTTGTAAAGGGTTTCTTGGAAGGCCCACATCTAGGAATCCATTTTTCCTTGTAAAAAGTGTAAAGAGAGTTGCTATACAGTCCAAAGAACTAAGTTAACTGCTAAGGAAATATTCCACAATCTTGGTTAGTCCTAATGTACCTCCATAGTTGTGATCAACAGCTATGATTAATTCTTTCCCTATATAAACCCTTCAAGAAACATGCAACAAGACCAACAAACTCTTTCTCAAACTACAGCAACACACAGTCACACACTTGAAGCAGCATTAGTAATCTAGGAAGCGAAAGAAGAGAAAATGTCGAGTGCAGCAGCAGAGTTGATGTTCCGGCGTGTCTTTGATGGAAGCCTGTCGATGTCTGACACAGACAAAGAACGAAGGCCGTATCATAAGAACTGCAAATGTGCATTGCATAAAGAGAAAGGCAAATGCTCCCACTCCACTTCACAACAGAGGAAGGTAGCTTTTCCTAAAAGAGAGTATGGGAGCAAGTGTTGCGTTTCCATGTCGCGTAATTGTGTAATCTCTTCCCAATCTGATTATGTTCATCATTCAACTACATAGGTAGAGATGGTGTAAATGGTAAGCAAACCATAGTCAAGGTAAATAGGTGCATAGATAGGAATATTTCCTAACATTGTAGAGTCCATATGATCATTCATCTATGAATGCAAGAAATCCCATTCAATCCTAACATTCATCGACACCATTTTCGTTTTCGAGGGAAACCTCTGTAACTATACAGAAACACATTCAAGACAAGATGAATACCAAGATTTCCAGTTATAGATGAATGGCAACTGAACTTCAATTACTTGATCAACTTTTTGAAATCCAGACTAAAATTAATGCTGGTTGATGCTACGATGGTAACGTTCCAAGTTTGAGTAATTAATTCAGTTTATAACTAAATGACATGACACTTAGATATGAAGGCCCTCCAAAAACATAATGACAAAATCTTCAAAAAGATCCAATTTTTCACCGGATAGTACAATGCTAAAAAAGTAACCTTTAGGCATTCTTCAGATTCTTCCTTAATTTCTCCTTTTGTATATTTTGTCCTTTTTGGGCCCCACAGCAAGGAATCAGAACTCCCAAAGTTGTAAGCACAGAGCCTAATTGGGACTTTTTTAGTGTTTGAACTAAGTTGACTAATATCATTGAACCAGACAAGAGAATCTCATATGATGCGGTATTTCTTGTTTCTTTTTGCCCCATGCTTGAAGAAATGTAGCCATTGAATAGTTATCTTTTTTAAAAAGACATAGTGATACTTTTTCATTGTATTTAACATCAATTTTGTCTTAAACATGTACTAAGCCCCAGATTTTAGGAATCCACATTTTTCTTGTAAAGACAGATCTAACAACCTTGTCGCTCCAGAAATACTTCATACCAAACATCTCTTGAAATTTACACAGAAATATTCTGCAATCTTGGTTAGTTAGTCCTACCATTCACACCCCTTGTGATCAACAACTATAACTATAATTCTTTCCCTATATAAAACCCTTGAATAAACAGTGACACACACTTGAAACAATATTAGTATTCAAGAGAACCAGCGAAGAGAAGAAGGATCTTTGATGGAAGCCTATCGATGTCCGACATGGATAACGAGCGAAGGCCATATAAAAAAAACTGCAAATGTGCATTGCATGAAAGAGAAAGGCAAGTGCTCCCACTCTGCTTCAAAACAGAGGAATGCAGCATTTCCAAGAAGAGAATTTGGGAGCAAATGTTCATTTTCCATATCACACAATCCTGTCATCTCTTCTCAATTTTGTTATGTTCATGATTGGACTACACATTGAGCAGGGCAAGTAAGAGGTTAGTAGGTAGACTAAAATAGGTATACTATATGCCTGAAATATCAAGAATCAGTTTTGCTGTATAACTGTACAAGACAAGTTTATTTTATGGTAGTATTATATTTACCAAACTATTTGTGCTACAGACAAACTCCAGAGTATTTCTTTCCAAGAATCACTAAATTACTGTTGATTTAGTTCTTAACTAACTGATATTTCTCTCCATTAGAAAGTGACAAAAGTTTGGCAAAGATTCCATTTCCGGACCATACAATTCCACTCCAGCAACAGTGTTGAAGTTTTCATAGTAAATGGTGTACTTTTAGATTCCAAAGGCCAATTCAAAAATAATAAGAAAAAGAGAGAAACAAGAATGATGCTTTTATCTTCTCTAAGATCAAATTTGTCTCATTCATCATGAGTTTATTATTCTGAGGCCCAAGTCCTAGGAATCAACATAGCTTTCTTGTTGATACTTTACTCTTGAAACAGCAATATAGGAATCTTGGAAACAAGAAAAGAGAAGAAGAATGTGAGTGTATCAGCAGAGCTGATGTTCCGGTGTGTCTTGAACAGAAGCCTGCCGATGTCCGACATAGAGAAAGAACGAAGGCCGTATCATAAAGACTGCAAATGTTGCCTTTCCATATCACAAATGGTGAAAACTCCACAAGATTCCAAGTTTAAATTTTTAGTCAATTTTTAACTAACTAAATAACTGACATGACACTTAGATATCATAACATAATGACAAGATTTGCAAAATATCTCAAGTTTCTGTCAACCTACCGTTACGCTGATAACAAGTAAGTACCTAGGGAAAAACCACATTACTTGAGAAACTATAAATAATTTGTATTTAAACAATGTTTGTTTTGGTCAAAGATGCCAATAGTTCAAACAGAGTAAACAAGAAAACAACTAATGTTTGGAAATTGGAATTGTTCAGATTCTTTCTTAATTTCACTTTGTCTTTTCTGTCCTTTTTAGTCCCCATGGCAAGGAAAGGACTCCTAATTTCCATAGTTCTAAGTAATGATATACTATTACTTTTCATTCTTTTCACTATTAAGTTTTGTGATGTTTTTTCAAAGAAGATTAAGAAATAAAGAATATGGTGAAAAATGGAGAAGAAAGAGAACCTCCAAATTTCACCACTTCATTAAATTCCATAACTGGAGCACTTTTGCATTACAAACATAAATTCCAACAAATAAATATTTGCATAATTCTCAGACCAAAGAGGTAGGTTGTTGTAGAGAGGCTATAAACTATAAAGACAAGAGAGGAGATGAAGACAAAGATAGAGTACTGTCTATTTACTCTGACCAATTTTTTTTGTATTATTTTTTCCTTAATTTTCAATTCTTGTTAAGATCAGTATCTCCCATCTATGCATGCATGTCTTATATAGTTGTCACTCGCAAATTGATACTATATGGGAAATACTAAATTGCATGTAAGAATACAAAATTGCACATATTCCATTTCTCTTGGTTGTTACCTTCTCATGCTTCTCTCTCTCTGTGTAAACTTTATTACAGACATGAGAAACAATAATGTTGCGATGAGCTTTTAGAATTTATTAACGATTTTTCATCCAACTAAAATGGTAGTTCCTGAATATTTTGATCAAGAAAAAAGAGCCGAAATCTGCAGTACTTTTGCAGCTCCATAGTTTCATGACAGCAAAAGAAAAACGAATGCACAGAAATGAGCGAAGTCTAGTGTACTGGCACGTGGTGTCGTAACGTCTTCTGCTATTTCCATGTAACCTTTACATTGAATTCACCAGAATGTGTGGTGAACCAAGATATTTCTCTACTCTAGCTAGTAACTACCTCTCTACTTCAAGATTATTGAAGAAGATCCAAATTGAGAATATGAACTATAACTACTATCTACTGACCCTTTATGTTGCACACTAATTTCTAGAAGGATCCTCATTGATGCACGCCGCTCTACTTGTAACTGATGGAGTATGAAGATAAGAAGGTTGAGAAGTGATAGGAGAAGATGATACAGAAAAGGAAAGCTTGTCACTTAGTTCCCTTCTTGGAAATGAAACATTCCTCTTTTGTGCACCAGCATGAGAGCATTGGCCACTCTTCTTATGCAATGCACAATCGCAGTTTTTATGATACGGCCTTCGCTCAATATCCGTGTCACACATTGATAGGCTTCCTTCAAAGACGCACCGGTACATCAAATCTGCAGCAAGGGTGGCCATTCTCCAAGAGTTTTGGCGCGGGTTGTGTGTAACTTGTTTGTGTAAGGAAATGTGAGAGAAGAGTTGCTTGAATGGTTTGATGATGTTGCATGTTTGTTGGAGGGTTTATATAGGATGGAAGATCTTAAGTTGTTGATCAGAACTATGGTTCTGTGGCATGGACTAACATAGATTGTGGAGAGAATAATAGTACGTAGATTACAAGGGGGATTTGATCTTGATTTTCATTAATAACTAAGAAACTTTGACTTGTTACAAGAGCTCTTAGAGGCCTAATGAGAGTATAAGAGGAATTTCTTGAAATGTGGGCTGCATTTTGTCTTCTTTGGAGAAATATTCTTAGTAAGTAGAAGAAGAGAGTATATTGGAAGGTGATGTGATAGATAGAAAAATACATAAAAGGACATGAATTGTTGGGATGAAGAATATTTACCTTGTGCTTAAAATATGCATGGAATCTCTTTTTTCATAGCATAGTCCTCTAATTGGTTTTGTATTTCTATGTTATGTAATAGCACCAAAAGTTAGTTATAAACAAATCAAATATCATGGTTTTTACTATGTCTTAACTTGATTCCTTGTTCATGAGGCCAAATGATAGATCACAACAAGAAATACTGCATCAAATTATTTTTTGTTTCTAGAGCACCTCAAAGAGTTTCTTGCCTAATCGATTTCTTATTAGAAATTAGAAAACTGAGTCATGAGTAGTGGTGCTTTCATGTATTTTCAGTTTATTGAATAGTTAATTTTCTTGCCATTTATGACAAACTTTTTGCCTTTCTTTTATACTATAATACCTTTGAAAACGCAAGCTTCTTCTTTTTTTTTTTTTTAAGGGAATACATATTTAACCAACGTTGCAATAGCAGAGGTCTTTTTGGAAACTATGTAATAAAGTACTTGTCATAATTTGAAAAATGCTCTCTTGTTACAAAATAAGGAAAACAAGGATGTAAAGACAAGGGAGGAGATGAAGACAACTTTTTATTTCTTTTTCTTTATTTGACAGTTTTTAATTCATTCAATTAATATTTTAGTTCCATCCTCTTTTTTCATGCACCCAATGCTGAAACTGATACCATGTGAAAAACAAGAATCTTAAATTCTATTGCATGTAAAAGGACAAAATCTGGCTTGGTAAGCTGGAATAATTTGAGGTCCAAATAATGATGGTTCTTCTACATTTCTTTTGGTTGCTTCCTTTTCATGTTTCTCACTATGCAAACTTGAATACAGGTGTGAGCAAAGAGAAAGTCTCGGCAACCTCTAATCTTGACTGATCTATTATTCAACTAAACTAAGTAGCAATGCCATTTACATTGAGTTTCACCCGAATGCATGGTGAAACAATATGTTTCTCTGCTCTACGTATCTCTCTGTACCTTTGGAATCGTCGAAGAAGATTTAAATTATGACTATTTATCAGACTCTGCTGCTACTGATTTTGTTGATGGACCCTCATTGGCGTGTAGTTGATGGAGTATGGACATAAGAAGGTAGAGAAGTGATGATAGGAGAAGCTGATGATATAGAAAAGGAAACCTTTTCACTGAATTCCTTTCTCGGAAATGAAACACTCCTCTTTTGTGAAGCAGCATGAGAGCATTTCCCATTCTTCTTATGCAATGCACAGTCGCAGTTTTTGTGATACGGCCTCCGTTCAATCTCCGTGTCACACATTGATAAGCTTCCTTCAAACACACACCGAAACATCAAATCTGCTGCTAGGGTTGCCATTCTCTTGTATCGAAGATTTTATGATGCGGGTTTTGTTGTGATTCGCGTATACTTGTTTGTGTATGAGAATGTGAGAGTGGAGGGAAGAATTGCTCGAATAGTTTCTGATGTTGCATGTTTCTTGAACTACTGTTTATATAGGCAGAAGGATCCTACTTTTGCTGATCACAACTACGGTTCTGTGGCAACGACTAACATAGATCGTACGTAAGAATCAAGGGAACTTGAATCTAGAATTTCATCAATAACTAAGCTCTTTTGACATGTTACAACAACTTTTGGCACTTTTTCGGAACAGAGTCTCTAATGAGTGTAAAAGGAATTTCTTGGGATTTTGGGTGGTTTTGTCTTCTTTGGAGACAAGATTCTTGGTAAGTAAAAAACAAGTATATTGGAAGGTGATGTGTTTGGTAGAAAAAGTGCATGAAGTCTTTAGTTTATTACATGTTAAAGAAGAATAAGGAATCTAATTTTCTTAGTGTATGTAGTCTTCTTAGGTTTTGTAATATTTGTATTGAATAATTGCACAAAAAATTAGTTATAGAAAAACCAATTATGGTGGATTTTAGTATGTATTTAGTTGATAACAAGAAATACAGCATCTCTAGCTAGCAAATTTTTGCCCTGTCAAATTGTTAGTAGCCAGTTTGTAAGTAAAACTCAGATCATTGTTGGAAAATTGAACATTCTCCAACATGTTAATTAAGACACTGGTTAAGTCAAGATGTAAGAAAAAAGTGGAGTAGAGGTGATTTCATTCATGTTCTTTCATTTGGTTGAATATAGTTAGCCTTCTTGCTACTTCTGACATAATCAATTTGTAATCCTCTGTTTTGTAGTCTGACTCTTTGAAACTTGAGATTTCATTCCATGAACTTTGTGGGAGAGATTTCTAACCAATGTTGTTTCTGAAAAATATGAATAAGCAAGTTAGAGAATAAGAAAACAAGGGTGTTAGGACAAGAGAGGAGATGCAGACAAAGATAGACAACTGTCCATTTACTCTAACCAAGTGTACTTTTTGGTTATTCCCTTTTTTTAAAAGTGATGTGTACTATGTGAAAAGCAAGAACCTGAAACTGCATGTAAGACAACAAATAAAAAAGAATCTTGATTGCTTCTGTTTGATTGAGAAATTGAATACAAATGTGAATGAAGAAAGACTGTTCCGATGACTTTTTCAATCTGCTCAACTGATTTATCATCCTTCATGCCGTTGAAATGCCAGTTTCTTACCATTTTTACTGAATAATGCCAAGGCTTCCAGAATTTCATGACATAAGGAGTAATTAGATATATTTATGCAGAGGGGAATAAGATTCGATCGTGTCCCTTTACAAGTTCATGGAATGTTCTAAAAAGCTAGAAACTGATGCACTGAAACATCTTCTGCTATGACATTTACATTGTGAAACAGAATGTTTCTCTAATCTACCTCTAAATCTCTACCTTTAGAATCTTGAAGAAGAAGAAAAATCATAACTCGTTCATCGCTGCTGACCATATATGTTGGATTCTAGCTTCATCCTCATTGGTGAAGTGCTCGCCACTTGTAGTTGATGAACTGTGAACATGACAAGTGATAGTAGAAGGTGATACAGAGAGGGAAAGCTTGCCACTGAGATCCCTTCTTGGAAATGAGACGTTCCTCTTCGCTGAACCAGCATGGGAGCATTTTCCATTCTTGTTATGCAATGCACAATCGCAGTTCTTGTGATACGGCCTTCGTTCTATGTCCGTGTCGCACATTGATAAGCTTCCTTCAAGGGCACGGAACATCAAATCTGCTGCAAAGCTGGCCATTTTCTTATCAGACTTGTATATATAGTGTTATTTGTGTATGAGAATGTGAGGGAAGACTTGCTTGAATATGTTTATGATGTTTGCATGGTACTTGGGGTCGTTTATATAGTATGAAAGATGTTATGTTTGCTGATCAGAACTATTAATCTGTAGTAAGGAATAACAATTAACATAGATTGTAGAGTTTCATCAATAACTAAGAGGAATTTCTTGGAATATTGGGTGAAGATTTTTGTCTTGTTTGGGAGAAGATTTTGGAGAAATATTCTCAGTGAGCAGAAAAAGAGTATATTAGAATGTGATGTGATAGATCAATTCCTTCTGTTTGTTTATTGGGAAATAAATATAAATATATATCTTGTGATTAAAATGCTCATGGAATCTAATTTCTCTTAGTAGAGTCTTGGAATTGGTTTTGTATTCAATTCTATTCATATATTGCCAAAAGTTAGTTATAACCAAACTAGGAAATAGGGATCATGGCTTCTTTTACTATGTCTTGAATTTATTCCTTAGTTCATAACAAGAAATACTGCATAATTAGTGCTGTTTCTTGATCAGTAGCATCTCAATGAATCTTTAATAGAAACAACATACAAAAATGCATAGTTGATTGTTTTTGGAAACATTAATTTGGTAGCAAAATCCAAGAACTTGACATCTTATAGTAACACAGCACTTGAAGTTTGTGACACTCTTTAATTAGACGACCCAGATTTTCTTATTTATGTATAGTCCTCACTAGTTTGTTTTTCTAACCACTAATGAAACTTTTGGCTTTTCTTTTAGTATAATCTAAACTTTGATTACTTGTGCTTATTTTCTTTTCATCTAAGGGAGATATATACATGTGCATAGTGTAACTACTTATAACTAAGTTGCTTTTGGTGCATTTTTGAATGTTTTGTAGTGAAAAACAATGTACTTTAACTAAGTATCTTGTTCTTTTTGGTGTCATGTTTTGATAGTATTTTAGTTAATTTCAATAGATTATGTCCTAAATCTTCATTTCCGATGTGCCTAACTTTGTTACTTATAAGTCAACAATAGAGCTGGTATTTTAATCTTGGACTTTAAAACTTACAAATTTTGTCATAATCTATTAATCTCATCAAACGAACTATACCTTAGAATAATTTTTTCAAATTAAAAGTTGTATTTTTACCTGTAAATCAATGGGATTAATGATAATTAACGGTTTAGACTTTGTTGATTTTCAATTAGACTTTTTTATTCAATTTTTGGTTGATTTATATTCAATTATGGCTTATTAATCCAAATTAGTATTATAAAAGTGTGTTTTTTTAATTTAAATCTTAATTATAAAAGTGTGATTTTTTTGGAAAAATTGACTTAGCATAATATATCCTTCTGATATTATTATTTTAAGAGTAATGTAATAAATTAATTATTATATAATTTTTAATATTTTTATCATATTATAACTCTAATCTAAAAATATATTGTGATAATGTTGATTTATTTTAAATATAAAAATATATTTGGATCACCTTTTATCATCAAGATAAATATACAGTTAGACATTGGTGTTATTTGCATGCTACACTTTGCCTCTCCCTATCTCATTTTCTTTTTCTTTAATCATGGGATAAAAAAGTAATAAATAATATATTGTTCCAAAGAATATTTTGACTTAGACAGTGATTGCTAGTTGGCAAGCTTGTTGCTTTCCTTCATTTGGAGTACAAAAGAGTTCTTTTGTTCTTGGAACAATGAATGGTTTTGATGAGGACAAAGATGCATCAAAGAAATAGACAGACATTCATATGTGTGTAATGTGTGTGTATGGTACAAGAAATTATTCCATCCTCTCTACCCAACCCATTCACCTTGATGAATGGTTGAAGATGATCTAAAACAAGTATAGGAACTTCATATATTAATAGTTGATCCCTTCTCCATAGTCCTAACTAATAGCTCATGAGGTAATATAAAGAAAGAATGAGAAGAAGATACAGAAATGGAGTAGCTGTGGCTGACTTCTCTTCTCTGAAACGAAACACGCCTCTCTTGTAGACCGGAACGCGTGCAACTGTCCTTTCTAGTATGCAATGCACATTTGCAGTCACGGTGGTACGGCCTCCGCTCTATATCTGTGTCCGTCATTGATAAACTTCCTTCAAAGACACACTGTAGAACCAACTCAGCTGCTGCTGCGCTGGCCATTCGCCTATCTTCCTTCCCTTGCTAACGACGTTTTCTGTTTTAGCTCAAAGCGTGAGAGAGGGAGAGAGAGGGAGAGTGTGTGTGTAGGAAACTTGTAGTAAATGTTTAGTCATACACTGTTTCCTGTTTTGGAAAGGTTGGTTTATATACTACAAAGAGGGCTTGGCTTGGACAGAGCTACGTTGAAGAGATTCGACGTGGAGATCAACAAAAGTTTACTAGGGACATTTGGATTCCTATAAATGGTGGGTGAAGGACCTTACCAAGGTAATAAAATGCTTGTAG
Organism: Leonotis leonurus; assembly: GCA_026898415.1. NCBI lineage: Eukaryota > Viridiplantae > Streptophyta > Magnoliopsida > Lamiales > Lamiaceae > Leonotis > Leonotis leonurus. The sequence goes on from JAPKLX010000009.1 coordinate 1,331,998, forward strand.
CTAATTAGAGATGCTAAAGATTTAAAAAACCAATTGATTCTTGTCCTCTTCTGTTTGTTTACAAAACAATGGCTGCGTTATTTGGTTATTTATTATGTTTGGTTTGGAATAAAGTTTTCTTACAGATTAAACTAAAGGAAAAGGATCTTGTTCACTATGTTGTCTTATATTGGCACCTCATGCAGTGGGGACTAATGATGTGGAACAAGAAATGCTGCAAGTAAATGTGAAATAATTGTTTGCCATATTTTTGTTTCTTGCTGCTAAATTCCCTCTTTGGAAAGGAAACATTCCTCTGCATGAACTCTGCTGCTGCAATTGCCATAGTAAGGGAGAGTTGAATAAGACATGAAAGGCAGTGACGGAAAGAATCTGTATAATCACAAGTTCTTCTGTTTTCCTGTGTTTTGTTTTGTTTTTGAATTCCTCAGCAAAGTTTTGTTTTGTTTTTCATTGCATTATTATGTTTTCTGCATAATCACATAACTGATTTCAAGAAAAGGAATAAGTCCTTTGAAAGAAAACTTGATGCAGAAACACAGTATCTAAACAAATGAAGATTCTGATGAAACCAATGCAAGTTCAAGACATAGTAAAAGAAGCCATGATCCCTATTTCCTAGTTTGGTTATAACTAACTTTTGGCAATATATGAATAGAATTGAATACAAAACCAATTCCAAGACTCTACTAAGAGAAATTAGATTCCATGAGCATTTTAATCACAAGATATATATTTATATTTATTTCCCAATAAACAAACAGAAGGAATTGATCTATCACATCACATTCTAATATACTCTTTTTCTGCTCACTGAGAATATTTCTCCAAAATCTTCTCCCAAACAAGACAAAAATCTTCACCCAATATTCCAAGAAATTCCTCTTAGTTATTGATGAAACTCTACAATCTATGTTAATTGTTATTCCTTACTACAGATTAATAGTTCTGATCAGCAAACATAACATCTTTCATACTATATAAACGACCCCAAGTACCATGCAAACATCATAAACATATTCAAGCAAGTCTTCCCTCACATTCTCATACACAAATAACACTATATATACAAGTCTGATAAGAAAATGGCCAGCTTTGCAGCAGATTTGATGTTCCGTGCCCTTGAAGGAAGCTTATCAATGTGCGACACGGACATAGAACGAAGGCCGTATCACAAGAACTGCGATTGTGCATTGCATAACAAGAATGGAAAATGCTCCCATGCTGGTTCAGCGAAGAGGAACGTCTCATTTCCAAGAAGGGATCTCAGTGGCAAGCTTTCCCTCTCTGTATCACCTTCTACTATCACTTGTCATGTTCACAGTTCATCAACTACAAGTGGCGAGCACTTCACCAATGAGGATGAAGCTAGAATCCAACATATATGGTCAGCAGCGATGAACGAGTTATGATTTTTCTTCTTCTTCAAGATTCTAAAGGTAGAGATTTAGAGGTAGATTAGAGAAACATTCTGTTTCACAATGTAAATGTCATAGCAGAAGATGTTTCAGTGCATCAGTTTCTAGCTTTTTAGAACATTCCATGAACTTGTAAAGGGACACGATCGAATCTTATTCCCCTCTGCATAAATATATCTAATTACTCCTTATGTCATGAAATTCTGGAAGCCTTGGCATTATTCAGTAAAAATGGTAAGAAACTGGCATTTCAACGGCATGAAGGATGATAAATCAGTTGAGCAGATTGAAAAAGTCATCGGAACAGTCTTTCTTCATTCACATTTGTATTCAATTTCTCAATCAAACAGAAGCAATCAAGATTCTTTTTTATTTGTTGTCTTACATGCAGTTTCAGGTTCTTGCTTTTCACATAGTACACATCACTTTTAAAAAAAGGGAATAACCAAAAAGTACACTTGGTTAGAGTAAATGGACAGTTGTCTATCTTTGTCTGCATCTCCTCTCTTGTCCTAACACCCTTGTTTTCTTATTCTCTAACTTGCTTATTCATATTTTTCAGAAACAACATTGGTTAGAAATCTCTCCCACAAAGTTCATGGAATGAAATCTCAAGTTTCAAAGAGTCAGACTACAAAACAGAGGATTACAAATTGATTATGTCAGAAGTAGCAAGAAGGCTAACTATATTCAACCAAATGAAAGAACATGAATGAAATCACCTCTACTCCACTTTTTTCTTACATCTTGACTTAACCAGTGTCTTAATTAACATGTTGGAGAATGTTCAATTTTCCAACAATGATCTGAGTTTTACTTACAAACTGGCTACTAACAATTTGACAGGGCAAAAATTTGCTAGCTAGAGATGCTGTATTTCTTGTTATCAACTAAATACATACTAAAATCCACCATAATTGGTTTTTCTATAACTAATTTTTTGTGCAATTATTCAATACAAATATTACAAAACCTAAGAAGACTACATACACTAAGAAAATTAGATTCCTTATTCTTCTTTAACATGTAATAAACTAAAGACTTCATGCACTTTTTCTACCAAACACATCACCTTCCAATATACTTGTTTTTTACTTACCAAGAATCTTGTCTCCAAAGAAGACAAAACCACCCAAAATCCCAAGAAATTCCTTTTACACTCATTAGAGACTCTGTTCCGAAAAAGTGCCAAAAGTTGTTGTAACATGTCAAAAGAGCTTAGTTATTGATGAAATTCTAGATTCAAGTTCCCTTGATTCTTACGTACGATCTATGTTAGTCGTTGCCACAGAACCGTAGTTGTGATCAGCAAAAGTAGGATCCTTCTGCCTATATAAACAGTAGTTCAAGAAACATGCAACATCAGAAACTATTCGAGCAATTCTTCCCTCCACTCTCACATTCTCATACACAAACAAGTATACGCGAATCACAACAAAACCCGCATCATAAAATCTTCGATACAAGAGAATGGCAACCCTAGCAGCAGATTTGATGTTTCGGTGTGTGTTTGAAGGAAGCTTATCAATGTGTGACACGGAGATTGAACGGAGGCCGTATCACAAAAACTGCGACTGTGCATTGCATAAGAAGAATGGGAAATGCTCTCATGCTGCTTCACAAAAGAGGAGTGTTTCATTTCCGAGAAAGGAATTCAGTGAAAAGGTTTCCTTTTCTATATCATCAGCTTCTCCTATCATCACTTCTCTACCTTCTTATGTCCATACTCCATCAACTACACGCCAATGAGGGTCCATCAACAAAATCAGTAGCAGCAGAGTCTGATAAATAGTCATAATTTAAATCTTCTTCGACGATTCCAAAGGTACAGAGAGATACGTAGAGCAGAGAAACATATTGTTTCACCATGCATTCGGGTGAAACTCAATGTAAATGGCATTGCTACTTAGTTTAGTTGAATAATAGATCAGTCAAGATTAGAGGTTGCCGAGACTTTCTCTTTGCTCACACCTGTATTCAAGTTTGCATAGTGAGAAACATGAAAAGGAAGCAACCAAAAGAAATGTAGAAGAACCATCATTATTTGGACCTCAAATTATTCCAGCTTACCAAGCCAGATTTTGTCCTTTTACATGCAATAGAATTTAAGATTCTTGTTTTTCACATGGTATCAGTTTCAGCATTGGGTGCATGAAAAAAGAGGATGGAACTAAAATATTAATTGAATGAATTAAAAACTGTCAAATAAAGAAAAAGAAATAAAAAGTTGTCTTCATCTCCTCCCTTGTCTTTACATCCTTGTTTTCCTTATTTTGTAACAAGAGAGCATTTTTCAAATTATGACAAGTACTTTATTACATAGTTTCCAAAAAGACCTCTGCTATTGCAACGTTGGTTAAATATGTATTCCCTTAAAAAAAAAAAAAAGAAGAAGCTTGCGTTTTCAAAGGTATTATAGTATAAAAGAAAGGCAAAAAGTTTGTCATAAATGGCAAGAAAATTAACTATTCAATAAACTGAAAATACATGAAAGCACCACTACTCATGACTCAGTTTTCTAATTTCTAATAAGAAATCGATTAGGCAAGAAACTCTTTGAGGTGCTCTAGAAACAAAAAATAATTTGATGCAGTATTTCTTGTTGTGATCTATCATTTGGCCTCATGAACAAGGAATCAAGTTAAGACATAGTAAAAACCATGATATTTGATTTGTTTATAACTAACTTTTGGTGCTATTACATAACATAGAAATACAAAACCAATTAGAGGACTATGCTATGAAAAAAGAGATTCCATGCATATTTTAAGCACAAGGTAAATATTCTTCATCCCAACAATTCATGTCCTTTTATGTATTTTTCTATCTATCACATCACCTTCCAATATACTCTCTTCTTCTACTTACTAAGAATATTTCTCCAAAGAAGACAAAATGCAGCCCACATTTCAAGAAATTCCTCTTATACTCTCATTAGGCCTCTAAGAGCTCTTGTAACAAGTCAAAGTTTCTTAGTTATTAATGAAAATCAAGATCAAATCCCCCTTGTAATCTACGTACTATTATTCTCTCCACAATCTATGTTAGTCCATGCCACAGAACCATAGTTCTGATCAACAACTTAAGATCTTCCATCCTATATAAACCCTCCAACAAACATGCAACATCATCAAACCATTCAAGCAACTCTTCTCTCACATTTCCTTACACAAACAAGTTACACACAACCCGCGCCAAAACTCTTGGAGAATGGCCACCCTTGCTGCAGATTTGATGTACCGGTGCGTCTTTGAAGGAAGCCTATCAATGTGTGACACGGATATTGAGCGAAGGCCGTATCATAAAAACTGCGATTGTGCATTGCATAAGAAGAGTGGCCAATGCTCTCATGCTGGTGCACAAAAGAGGAATGTTTCATTTCCAAGAAGGGAACTAAGTGACAAGCTTTCCTTTTCTGTATCATCTTCTCCTATCACTTCTCAACCTTCTTATCTTCATACTCCATCAGTTACAAGTAGAGCGGCGTGCATCAATGAGGATCCTTCTAGAAATTAGTGTGCAACATAAAGGGTCAGTAGATAGTAGTTATAGTTCATATTCTCAATTTGGATCTTCTTCAATAATCTTGAAGTAGAGAGGTAGTTACTAGCTAGAGTAGAGAAATATCTTGGTTCACCACACATTCTGGTGAATTCAATGTAAAGGTTACATGGAAATAGCAGAAGACGTTACGACACCACGTGCCAGTACACTAGACTTCGCTCATTTCTGGGCATTCGTTTTTCTTTTGCTGTCATGAAACTATGGAGCTGCAAAAGTACTGCAGATTTTGGCTCTTTTTTCTTGATCAAAATATTCAGGAACTACCATTTTAGTTGGATGAAAAATCGTTAATAAATTCTAAAAGCTCATCGCAACATTATTGTTTCTCATGTCTGTAATAAAGTTTACACAGAGAGAGAGAAGCATGAGAAGGTAACAACCAAGAGAAAAGGAATCTGTGCAATTTTGTCTTCTTATTTCCCATATAGTATCAATTTGCGAGTGACAACTATATAAGACATGCATGCATAGATAGGAGATACTGATCTTAACAAGAATTGAAAATTAAGGAAAAAATAATACAAAAAAAATTGGTCAGAGTATATAGACAGTACTCTATCTTTGTCTTCATCTCCTCTCTTGTCTTTATAGTTTATGCCCTCTTTTTTTCCCTCTTATTTTGTAAGGACAGCATTTTCAAATAATGAGATAGTATTTTAATTATACATACTCCACATTAAATTTCAAAGAATAATTATACTCCAAAAGAAATAATTAAGTGGCAAGAAAACTAAGTGTTAATTCAAGAAGATGATCATGAAACTAAAACTAAAATGATTCTAAATTATTAAAAGAATCTCACTTCAACCAAAGAGAGCTTCTCGTGGGATCACAAATCTAGACATATCCCCCCAAAATTACAATAATTCAGACAAATTTATAAGCAGAATGTCAGAATTATGTCTTTTCCAGAATCAAATAATTGATTTCAAGAATGGAATAATTAAGTCCTTTGAAAGAAAAAACTTGATGCAGAAACACAATATCTAAAACTCATGAAAATTCTGACAAAAATATCACCAATGCAAGTTCAACTATGAACTGCTTCGTTTTGTTCTTACAAATCAACTCAATTAGATGCTCCAGAAACAAAAAGAACTCAGTATTTCTTGTTATGAAGTAATTTTAATTTTGGCCCCACCCCCATGCATGAGGAATCAATCAAGTAAATACTTAACTAACTTTTGGCACTATTATACATAACATAGAATACTAAACCAATAAAGACACTACACTAAGAAAATTAGATGCCTTGAGTACTTTAATCACAAGGTAAATATTCTCATTCCCAACAATGAATGATCTTTAATTTCCATGTATAGATATTTTCTATCTATCACATCACCTTCCAATATACTCGTCTCTACTTCCTAAGAATCTTTAGCCTAAATCTTGTCTTAAACAAGACAAAAATAATGTACCCCAACATTCCAAGAAAATATTCCTTTTATACTCATTATCCTCAAATCTAGACTTTGTTATTGATGAAATTCTAGATCAATGAGGTTCCATTCTCTTGAAATTTACGTTGAAAATACTATAGCAAATTATGCTCTACAATGCATGCTAGTTCTTGTAATTACATAATCATGCATGCATAGTTTTGATCAACGAATTAAAATTACCTTTCACCATATATTGATTAACGACACCCCAAGAAATTAGCATGCAGCATTTTCCAACAAATCAATCTCAAATTACTTTTAATATTGATAAGTAAGTATATAAACTCAAGTACTGTTTGAAAAGGGAGAAAAGAAAATTAAGAATGGCAAGTGGAGCAGCAGATTAATTTGATGTACATTGTGGTAAGTACTTGTAATTAAGTTTGTATTAGTCCCAATTATGCTTATATCAACACTAAATATATCAAGTTTTCGATAATATTTCAAATAATTAATTAAGATAGAGGGAGTTACGTTACTCCATTAATCTCCATATTTCCATGCAAGAAACTGGGAAAATCTTGGATTAGGATATGGTTTTTTTTTACAAAGATATATATATTGGAATGATTATATTGAAAATAAATCTAAATCACGTGTATTTTTTCATCAATGCATACCATTAAACTATATATACCATAATCAAGAAATCAACAACAAATTCCATTTTTTAAGGAATAAATTTTTTAAATAAGATATTTTAATTTGTATCTAAATAATTTAATAGTCAAAATTTATTTTTAATTAACTTGCGAAAAATTATTTTATTTCCTCTCCTATATTTCTAATACCAACTACAATAAACACAGCAAAAGCACATTAAATCCCCAGCCCATTAAGACCAAATACCTATCTATACACATTAAGTGTTTCATTTCAAATAAAGCCCATCAGGGAGATATATTTGTTTCTAGAAGCCCAATGAATGTGGATATATTCTTTTTACAAAAACAAGACTAAAGGTTTATACGAAAATAAATTTAACTTTTTCGAAATAAAAACAGTGCAAATTTTGATCTAAACACATATCCCTTTTTCTAAATATGATAATAAAGAAAAAGAAACTTACATCGCATTATTAGTGTCTATAATTATATAATTTGATCAAACATCACATGCATAGAGTTTTTGTTATAATTTGAATTTTTGTGTGATGGAAAGAGATAATTCCCAATTGTGCTTCACTTCTTTTGTTGTAGTGGAAATTGTGAAGGGATTATGATGGTGGAGAAAAGAAGAAGAAAGAGACAAATATACATTAATGAATAAAAAGATAGAGATAGATAGATAGGAATCAATTCATTGCACCCAAAAGAAAATGGTCCCCTACTTAGAAAATTTTCCCAAACTTGTTTTTATTACTCCCACCCAAAAAGAGATACATCAATAAAAATTAAAGGTGTTCTTATCCCAGGACCACTTAGATCAAATAATCATCTATTCCATCCGTCTTCAAGTTAAAAACTATTTTTTTTTGGACTGTATCGCTAATATTAACTTTAACAAAAAGTTACTATTTTAAACTACGTGGACTTCATAATTTTTTCATCTTTTACATTATTTCTTATTATCGTACAAAAAAAGAAACAATAAAATGTTACACTAAATTTGAAATTCAAAACCATAAAAAAAAATTAATTAATTGAACTAAATTTATCTGCATATATATAAAGAGAAGTTCCTTATTTATTTATTTATTTATTTTTCTCTTTACTAACAAAAAATAAATGGAGTATAACTTAGTGATTTTCAACCACCCAAGTTAAGAAAAATCTCATCTTAATTTACTAAATCAATTCATCTTCTTCAGAAATTAGAATCACTAAATGAATTCCATCGATTTTTTTAATATTAAAATATCAGAACTCTAATGCAGCGATTAACAAAATAAAAGGGTTTCGTATTAAATTGAGTTGAATAATTGATTTTTGAATATTAAAATGTCGTGTTAATGTGAGGACTTTGTTGGGAAGTGGACTCCAACACTTCCCGGAGGGAGGTCCTCCGTGTATCGTACCTGAGAGAATTTATGGGAGTGCGGCCTGCCTCAGTCGAAAAGGACCTGCACTACCATTGTTGACGAGAGGTTAAATGAATTGATTAGTACTACTCATACGCATCATCTTTTCAGGTGATCCCTTAGTAGAAATTGTAATATTATGAGTACTATTAATATTTTGAAGAGTACTATTTTATTCTTTATTAATACTACTAGTATTTTCAGTTTTCCAATTAACAGTAAATTGAAGAGACCCCTATGAAAAAAGCATTCGCACCGACAGTTATTTTACTTTTGTTTAATTGTATAATACGTGAAAAATAATATTATTATCGCGAAAATGTATTTAATTTGATAATTAGAAAATATCCTTATTATTAAAAAAAGAGCTCAATAACTACGACTTCGACATCTAAGTTAAAATAAGATAAGTTGATTATTTAAAAGTCACAAATATAGCGTTTTTCCCAGGTAAAAGTCAAGTGATCGACATGTAATTAATTAATTAAATATCAAAATATCCTAATAACAAATTACTCTAATGACGACACATGTTCACACCTAACCTTTATTCATATTAAAAAAAACCATTATTAATATTACATTTGAAGTTTAATAATTGCCAAGATATGCACTAATCAAGTGTGTTAACAATATTTTAATCCGTGATTAGTAGCCACCAGTCTTGGTGGCTATTACCCATTGGACACCTAATCATGGTGCCAAATCTAATTAATTTAGTATACATTAATTATGTCCAAGAAATTTTATTTGTAAATAAAACAATGCGTTAATAAATCACAAAAAGACACTTTATTTATGAGAGTACACAATCACCTCTCTGTCATATTTATTGTCTTATCTACTTATAATCTTTCTTATTAAAATACTCATTAATAATGATTCATTTTAATTAATTAAAATTGTGATATATTTTTTTATTAAAATAAACCATTTTTAATTAATAAAACAAAAAAAATAGTTTAGTGAAAAATAACTTTAAGGTTAAAATAATCAAGATTTGGTAGCAAGAACATAGGATCAGGGACAATGATGTCACCTGGTTGTCCTATTCCAAACATATTTTTATGTACAATTTAAAAATAATAATAATTCATTTATCGTTGTATTTATTCCATCTATATGCTGAATTTCAAAGAGTAGACAACTCGTATATGGCAAATTAAATTTTAATTTATATACAATTTCAAAATTGTGAATATTCCATATCTTTAGCGACAAGAAATTAAGTATATATATATATATATAACATTCTATTTTTCACACTAATAACGATATACTTCTTCTGTCTCATTATTTATAGCACGTTTAAATTATAATACATTCATTTAAATATAAAAATTATCATATTTAATGGGATGAATGAAATAATTGAGATCATACAAAATTAATGAATCTCTCATGTTTTAATTTTTACCTCAAAAAAATGAATCATTATTATTAATAGCACGCTGGAAAGGAATACGAGCCATTATTATGGAATATAATTTTATGATAGGTCGATCTCAAAAACGTTGAGGCTAAAATTGGAAAAGGAAAAATGAAAAAGTAAAGAGAGGGGAGGGGGACCAATGTAGGCGATATAGAATTAAGAAACACGACTCCTCCAAGTGGGCCCCACTTGTGAATGGGGCCCACCGTCGCCCATGAAGCACCACAATCAACGCCGGCGACCCCGCCGCCGCCGCCGCTCAACTAGGAAAAGCTGCTTGCTCTATCTATCTATCACCTTACTATTACATACATCCATTATCCATACATAATAAATCCAATCCTATATATTCTTATTGAACCAAAGTTGCAGATGTTCAAAATGAAAAAAGTATACATAATCCAAAAACATGTAATAAGATACAATTTCTTTCTCATTATGTTACATTTCCTTTAGTGGCAAGGTGTATTAATTGTGTTGTTATTTAATATTTTTATAAATATTTCCTTAAAAGAGTTGATGATTCCTTGCAGTAAAAAATACTAACTGGATTATTTATGACGTGAGAGTAACTGAAGTACAACTTTCTGCATCAAAATCGTACTACCAACTGATCGCAGTTAACTGTTAAAAGAATTAGTCACTAAATAAAATGTGCATATAATAACATCATCTTAGATTTAACAGCAATAAACGTTGGAAACTAATAAATTTTCCGATTTGGGCTTTGATTATCTTGAAAAATTGGATGGAATATAATAAAATTTGGAAGGAATGAAGTAGTTGAGTTAGAAGGTAGTATTTGTTAATTAATTTATTACCCAAAGATTTATTAAAGTCCAATGAATGTGAGATTTACACAACGGACTAATCTTTGATATGTAGGGTTATATAATATATATGGGATATTTGAAATAAATGAAAATACAAAAGAGAGAGTGGTTGATGATGCAGTGCTTTAGGCCCATGGTTCAAAGCCATAATTCTGGGGTTTTTAGATTATTAGGCCGTGATTCTAGACTTCTAGACTTTTTTTTTGTAGTACACCTCCAAAAAACAACAAGAAAAACAAAACAGTAATACTAAATTAATTAATTAACTACTTTCTCCGTTCGGCCTCAAATGATCCGGTATGGAGATTAAGAAAGTAAAATATTGTGTTTTAAAAAAGTAGAAGATAAATATTTTAAAGGTAAAATTATTTCTTTTTTAAGAAAGTGATTATTTTTAGTGGGACGTCTCACAAAGGAAACATGGCCACATTTAACGGAATGTGGGAAATAGTATTAATATATATATATATATATATATATATATATAGTGCATGCAATGCAAGAGGTGTCTTTCTAGACGAGGCAAAAACTAAAATACCCATTTTAATAAGTAAAAGATAAAAAATATCCACCTAAAAATAAAAGATAAAAATTACCCTTTTACATGAGCACATAAGGAAATTTCTCATGTTATTGTGAAAATAACATGAGCACATGAGGAAATTCCTCATGTTATCGTAAAAAGTGAGTAGTTTTTATCTTTTATTTTCAAGTGAGTATTTTTTATCTTTACTTTTTGAAATTGTGTAATTTTACCTATTACCCCTTTCTAGATTGTATGGCTAATTATATAAATTATAGATTACTGTTGGTGTTTGTGGTCGGTACAACTTAAAATGCTCAAGTCAAGGTGGTATTGTTACTATAATTTTTATTATTTTGTATTGAATTAATAAACTATACCGTAATCAATCAATAAATCATGGTTAGAAAAATGAGAATTAATAAATTTTTTATTAAAAATTTAATATTTGTCTACGAGGCATGTCACATCATTTGCGGATGGATGATCATTTTAGATAAACTATATATACATGGTCACAATATCAAGTTATGCCCAAATATGATATGTTACATTGTTTGGGTTTGAAATCAAACATCTTCTATAGGGTTGATCTTCCGTGTATCGTACTTGAGAGAGTTTATGAGAGTGTAGTATGCCCTAGTCAAAAATGACATGCACTATCATATCATATCATTAGTACTATTCATATCATTATAGTACATCATCTCTTGAGATGACTTCATAATAGAAATTCTAAAAAAAAAAAAAGTATTAGTGTGTAGAGTCAATACGAATATTAATATAATTCTCTCTGTCATGATCTACCATATGACCGCGTATTATCATAGGATTGTTCGAATTGAAAAAAGGAAATATCAAAGAAAGAAAAATATGGGAAATTAGTATATACAATTCTGGAAAAAAAGTGGTGAAAAAAGTGAATAGTGTAGATTACTTTGCCAAAAAAAAGACAGTCTAGAGAAGCTATAAATTTATGTACATGGCTAGATAACTATTTTTCATTCTTCCAAGTGGTCAAAAACCACGTTATAAACTATTTATAAGTCATACCCACTGTCCATATTAATATATTCTCATGTGTGCTATATAAATACATCATGTAATAAATAAAAATATTTCAGTTTTCTTTGTAATTATTTCTAAATTTTAATTCCCTAAATCTGATAATAAATGAGGAGCTGATCGATAAAGCGGCAAGACCGTCAAACTTAGCTCATTTCTTTTAGATAAAAGAAAAACTAAATACATGCCTTAATTATGAATGATTCACAGCTTCAACGAAATGAAAGAAAAGACATGGTGTGTGAAACTGACCATTTTGCCCCTCACTCCCAACTAACAAATCTGAAGACATTTGTCAAAAGATTTTTGTTTTAAGCAAAGAAAAGAAGGTTTTGTTTTGTTTGTCGCAAACTTCATCGTCCATACTCGTTGCCACACTTGGAACCTCAACCCCCTTCGGTCCCCTCTCTCTCTCGCTCGTTCTGTCTCTCTCTCTCTCTCTTTCTCTTTCAAAATATTGAGGAGGACAGCAAGAATTAGGCTCATTATCATTGAAGCAGGCATGGCTTTTCAGGACCAGCACCAACTTTCTCAAGAAATGGCCCTCCACCACCCCCACTACTCCGACCACCACCAGCACCCCTCCGCCGCCGTCTTCCGCTCCATCCTCCCCGATCATCCCGACGATAAGCCTCCCGCGGCCTCCACCTGGCTCAACACCTCCACGCTCCACCACCAGTGGCTCCCTACGCAGAGTCAACCCAGCCCCCCCACCCCTACCGCCAACAGCGATCACCTCCAGGACAGCGGGGACAAGAGCAACAGCAACGGAAGCAACACCAACTGGGAGAGGGAGAAGTGCAAGGCCGACATCCTCAGCCACCCCTTGTACGACCAGCTCCTCTCCGCCCACGTCTCCTGCCTCCGTATTGCTACCCCCGTCGACCAGCTCCCTAGAATCGACGCCCAGCTCGCCCAGTCGCAGCAGGTCGTCGCCAAATATTCCGTTCTTGGCGCCCACCACCCGCTCGATGACAAAGACCTCGACAATTTCATGGTAATTTTCCTCTTTTCCTCCTCCAATCAACAGATTTTGTCTGCTACCTCACCTCTAAATTTAGATTTTCTCTTTGTGAGGGTGGGGGTCAGTTTTGTTTTGGGCTCTCGAGAGGGGATTCTACAAGTGTTGGTCCCTGGATGATGTAATTCCTTATAATTTTATCTGGGTATTTTACGTGTTCTAGTCTCCAAGATTGGATTTTGGGATCAGAAGCTTACATATAATTTACTCATGGCCTGCTCTATCTGGGAATGAGTTTGTTAGTCATCTTCTGTAGTAAATTCCAGAAGAGTTGTATAATTTATTTATATGTTAGCTTGAAATTGATGAGTCGAGTTTCTTCTTTTTAAGGAGAATTATACCATGTAGTATCTCCATCTCTGTTCTTGCGGCATTTATACTTGGTGATCTTTGTGAACAATAGCGTTTTGGCATTCAGGATGGTTTGCTCCTTACTCGTTCGTTGTTCAAAGTTTTCTGGGAGTCATGGAATGGGATATATAGGCTTATGTAACTTGCTCTCATTCCTTTGCTTAGAAGGGATATTTGGATAGAGTCTTGCTTTCTTTAATAGCATACTGGGTCTCTTTGCAACTTTTTGATCAAATGGTTGGCTTAGCCGTAGCTATTTGGTGTTGGCATGGTGAATAACTGCTTACTATGCCTCATCAAATGAGGATTGGAGAGAATAAGTGGGCTAGTTTAGGCGAATAGTTTCTTTCTTTCACCAGCTTGATATGATGATATCTGTGGAAGTAATGATTCCTTGAGGAATATAGTTGGAGTTTGACCCTTGTATATGAGTAGGTATATCTCGTTGTCGCATCAAAACAGGAATCATGGTGTTATCTGTACACTAGTAATTCCGGCTCTATTATTTTAGTGCTTTGGAGAATCTCGTTCTTGATGTAGCTCCACTTGTTTCATGGTCAGCATGCTTATATATACTTCTCCGCTGAAAATCGAGAAACTATAACTCTCTTAACTACATCTCAGCAGATGGGAGGGAGCTAAATTCACTCATGTGACATTGATTGGACAAAATTTTACTTATTATGTTCCGAATTTTCTGTAGTGATAAATATTGGTGACTATAAGATGCACTCTTGAAGCACATAGCAAATCCTTGGTAGGACTTTTAAAAATTTGTTTTAACAAATAGATTCCACCTTAAATGATCCAAAATGTAATCATCATTTTGGGGACACATGCAATTTGTATTGATATTGATTATGATGTTCAGAATGCCTAATTCTTGAATTTGGAACCTTTTATAGACACATTATGTTCTACTGCTATCCTCCTTCAAAGAGCAACTGCAACAACACGTGAGAGTTCATGCTATGGAAGCAGTCATGGCATGTTGGGAGCTCGAGCAATCGCTGCAAAGCTTGACAGGTTATCATCTGATTCCAATGTTTGTTTATTATTTATTGCAAGTGTTACTCATTGAGATGCATGGTCATCTTGTGCAATATTATGCTGCCTTTTTCACTTTTCGTGCCAAAACTGGCGCTTTCTAGAGTTTCATCTTTTATTAATTACATTAATTGCCTGAGGCTCATTCGCAATGTGGTAAATTTGAGTTCCTTCATTGGTTATGGATGCACTAACTTGAACTCCGAGCACCTTCAGTTTAAGATCAATTTTCCATACCCAACACCCCATATGTTGGTCACACCCATTTCCTCTGTTTTCTATTTTGATATTTTGTAGAATATGTGTTTCATCTTTTGTGTTATTGAAGCCACCACTTCTTGGTTTGTCTGCTGCACAGCTTCTCTTATAGAAGTATCATTTTCTGTTCACTTCTGTTCACTTGTTCTTGTTTTTCAAACTGTTATTTTCTTTGGCTTAAAGGTTATAGTCCTTTTCCATACTCATGAGCCCACTTTCTAAGTGAATAGCAACTCTCCAGTATTGTTTGTTTAGTCATTACTGTATATTTGCATTAAACAGAACTCTTTCGAAGTGAAAAGATTACTTCAGTGTCCATTTTCTCAAGATGGCACTGTTTAGTTTTACCCAATCACAGTCACGTGTCAGTGAATTCAGAAGTTAACTCACATGCAACCTTTTCTTGCTTGTGCTGTATGAGTGATACACGGCAGTTGTTACTTTGTCGACCTGCTTCATCTCAACCATTCCTCGTTGATTTCCATGTGCTCAGTCACAGATCAGACCCCGTGCCTTTTGTATTCAATCGTTTTGGACATGTTGTCGACAGGTGTAGCGCCAGGAGAAGGTTCTGGAGCAACCATGTCCGATGATGATGAGGACCAGGCTGATAGTGAGACTAACTTATTCGACGAAAGCATGGATGGTGGGGACAACATGGGATTCGGTCCCCTTGTCCCGAGTGAAAGTGAGAGATCCTTGATGGAGCGAGTGAGGCAAGAGTTGAAGCACGAGCTCAAGCAGGTATAGATACAATTTCGAAAACACAAAAGCTTCACTTCACCTTCACACCCTCTAGCTCAGTTTTGTCGAAATCAATTTTAACAGAAGAAACAAATCTTCTTTCCAGGATTACAAGGAGAAGATTGTGGATATCAGAGAGGAAATACTACGAAAGAGACGAGCAGGAAAACTCCCCGGTGATACCACGTCGGTCTTGAAAGCTTGGTGGCAGTCGCACTCCAAATGGCCGTATCCTACAGTAAGCCCGACTCATGACCTCATACTTACTTGTTCGGTTTGAACTAACGGTGCATTCGTCTCCACTCTTGATAGGAGGAAGATAAGGCGAGGCTGGTGCAGGAAACTGGTTTGCAACTGAAGCAGATCAACAACTGGTTCATCAACCAACGGAAGAGGAACTGGCACAGCAACCCTTCTTCTTCATCCACTCCAAAGAGCAAGCGAAAGAGGTAAGTTAATCGGACTCCCGTTTATCCAAATCATTACATTTACATATACATGTGCTGACCTTTGGCAATCAAACAGTGGAGCAGGTGATAAAAGTGCTAATGAGCGTTTCTAGTGAACAAGAACAAGAACACGTCTCGGGCTCGAGTTGCACGCAGTTATACCTTAGTCGGTATTTCAGTAGCCTCTGCACCGTTGAGAATGGGAGAGGGGCGAGGTATTTTTGTGGTCGGAGGAGAGGCCGATCCATTAATGGCTTACATATATTTGCTCGATCGAAAACATATGAACTCTAGGCTTGTATATCAATTTGTGGTGTTAAATACTTAGTGAATACGTAGGATCGTTGGAAAAGTTTTGTTTTGTGTTGTTTGCCACAAGTCTCAGCCATCTCGTCTCTGATTTTGTGTATAAATTGTGATGCTTATGAGTAGATCATGACTACCTTCCATCATTCTATTCTCTCATTCTATTCTCTCCTTATTTCCATTGTTATCTTACAGAATAAGCTCGAATAGTTAAAAATAATATAGATTTCCTGAGGATAAAAGTCTATAATCTCATCCAAATTTAACCATTGTGAGTATGGTCTCCTAATACAGCTTTGCTTTCAAATGATTTACAAAACAACAAATCAAGATTTGGGTTTAGATTGAAGCTTGTTTGCCATAGCCCTCAACTCATCTGCAATTTCTGTGAAATTTGGTCTTTCTGAAGGTTCGGACGACCAACATCTCTCCATCAGAGCTCTCCAGTCGGACTCGCACGGTTCTGGCACAGGAGGCCGCAACGTGTTGCTCACGATACCACCTACAATAGTGTTGGATAAGGTCTAGCATAAAAACAATAATTTAAACCACCATGAGTCATCTTAGATGAAGGAATTACCAATGATGGCACCATAGTGCAAATCTGCATAAGGTTCTTCTCCAGTGAGAAGCTCCCACATTACAATTCCAAATGAAAACACATCTACCTGTGTTTGAGCAAAATTGAAGGCAACCCGATTCAAGAAAGGTACTGAGTGATGATGAGGGCATGAGAGACGGAAAGAGGTGAAAGAAAACAAAGATCACAGACGGACCTTCTCAGAGACGAGGCTGTTGCTGCCGTTGAGGAGCTCTGGGGCCATCCATGGAAGGGTTCCTCTCACACCTCCTGAGATTAGCGTCTGGCATTTCACCTTCGACAGCCCCAAATCACCAACCTAGAAGTAGTTGCAGAATATTTGCAACGTAAACACAGACAACTTGATGATAAACTTCAAGAACTGATGTTGCATATGCAGATATAAATCACAAACCTTGCATATTGGTCGATGTGGGTCTCGGAGATTGACCAATAGATTATCACTTTTCAAGTCGAAATGCACTATATTTTTTCCATGCAAGTATTCCATTCCGAAGGCGACATCCATGCCAATAAGAAGGCGCTTGCGCTTATCAAGAATCCTGGTAATTTGGTGTATGAATATGCATGGTTGAGTTCTAATGTCATGTGTAATATTATTACAAGAATTCAAACATAATGCTATCTAAGAAGGTTCAGATCCCGGGCTATATAAGAGATTAGTATCCTACCTATCATTCCTCTGCAATGCATTTTTCAAAGAGCCATTAACCATGTATTCGGTGACAGTTGCAACCGAACCGTCAGGACCATCAAGCACGACTCCATAAAATGCAACCACATTAGGATGATGTAGTTCAGCTAGGTTGATAGCTTCATTCCAAAAGTCATCCCTCTGATGAAACATGTTAGAGACTACACTTAGTTGAGATAAAAGAAAAAGAAAAGCGATCTGACTAGCAAGTAGCTAGCTTAGATGCAACGAAGTAAGATAGGTAATGTACAACACCATTTATCATAGTAATAAGGAGACAAACCATGCGGTCTTGTTCTGAAGGTTTTGCGGAAAAACATCTATCATTAATACGTTTAATTGCAACATCGGTGCCTCTCCACTTTCCATGATAAACAGTACCAAAAGTGCCAGAACCCAATTCTCTGAGCTCTTCAAGGTCGGTGTTCTTAATGATCTGTTAAGAACAAGGAGAGAAAGAGAGGGAAATATAATGATATTTGTGAGTGATAGCCTTCTTGTGGATCATTGGGAGAAGTGGATTTCCTTAGTAAGAAAATGATACCTGCAATCGACCAATGCCCGATGCAGGGAATCCAAGATTGATCTTATCTGATAATTTGGTCTTGATGTCCTGAATAATGTAGTGAGCATCCAAGTCAAGCACCAAAAGTACTGAACTAAATAAACAGATAAACATCAATATGTCAATTAGTCTTTTCAGTAATGGAGGGATTACAAACATCAAATTTATCTTGTTGTGTTTCTACTTTGGTAGGGCTGCAATCGCGATTCTGCTGGGAAATAGGTGGAGAATCATTCCTTGAATGCAGTGGTGAGTCAGGATTTGAAGAGATAGATGAATGAAATACAGAGGCTGCAACACCCTCAGCAACAGCTTGAAGTTCTTTCTTTATCAATTCTTCAGCCAAACCTATATGAACGATGATAAAGCTCAATTAGCAATATAGTTAGACGCTTCTATTTATGATTAAAAGAGGTAACAGAAAAAACCAATTTCAGACCTTTATTTGAAGAACTATGATCTGGACTCACATCCCAATTCAGATTGTTGGGAAGCTGGCAAGTTCCACCATCTGGTGGTGTATCGCCACTAGTCAATATACGAATGTCTGCAAGAGGATCTCGCGGTCCTGCACCTTCTCTCTTTATTTGAATCTTGGTTGGTCTAGGGGGAGGGTATTGAGCATCAGGTCTCATAATCCATGGATCCTGGTCCACAAATTGTGATGTTGAATTGTGTAGGATATCTCCAGTTGTAGCTGACCCCTCAGAATCAACATCTCCATCACCTCCTATTTTCGGTTGTGACCACACAAGATTATCATTCCATTCATTAATGGGAAGGATGCTTTCTGCTGCAGAAGTGGGGTCAACACCTGAAAAACCAGGGCTGCCTCCAGGAGAATCATGCATCAACTCATAGGACTCCGAGGATGGGGAATTCTGCATGTTGATGGCCTCCCCTGCATGATTCTGGTATGACCTGCTATCCGGTAATTCTGCTTTTCTATGATCTGTAGTTGCCTTGTTGTGCTCATTATTATATAAAACTTCTGAAGGATTTATCCGTATATTCTCCAACCGTCCATCAATTTGTCTCAAATTGTCATATGCCAATGAAGTAGAATCATCTACAGGACGTCCTGTAGCAACTTTAGGCGAGTTTTCTTTCGGACACTCATCCTTTCGTAAATGCATGCCAACAGGAGAATGATCATTATTTACTGGTCTGTTGTATGTTGTTTCTGGTATAACTTGCCCTTGAGGCTGAACAACAAGATTCTGTACAACACTAGCTTGGGAAGACGGAGAAGTATCAGCTACATACGGGATGTATGGAAGTTGGAACCCACTTACTACCCCTTGGGGAATTGTCGCGTTTGAAGTTTCTGGATTGCCAATTGTTTCCAGCTGTTTCTTGCCATATTCAGCCAGTTGTTTAACATTTCCCTCTGCCCTGGTCCCAATTACAACGTTTCTGATTAAGGGCTGCTCTCGACCATCGACTGGTAGACTACAATACATTGATCTCACATCAGGTATTGTGCTAGAAGGACTTCCCTTTTGCTCATGGACTGCTGTATCTGAATGAGCATGAGGCAATGCTTTTTGACACATTTGGCAATCCTCAATTCTGGTGAGCCTTTCTTGAACTAGAGTTGGCTGAGGAGTCAATCCCCTTTCTGAAAAAGCCATCGTCTCAGGATGTGGAATTTGCTGCCAATTATACATTCCCATTTGTGTCGTCGTGGAAACCTGGGCTTGATTGACATTATATCCTTGTGTAGCAGGATGGTGGACAACCCTCTGCTGCATTATACTTTCAGATGGATAATTCTCTACTCGAACTTGTTGTGGTTGAACAACACCCGGAACTACATTAGGTATCACGCTAATAAAGGAGGGATTCATTGTCACATGCATGGCTGGATTGAACTGTTGAGGCGAAGCACCAGTAGCCACAGGCTGCTGAGTGAAAACCGGCCGTGTACCTAAAACTTGAGTAGGGAATCCCATTTGGGGAGGAAGTTGCATGTAGTTAGCATGACCCAGAGTTTCTTGATGAGGATCTGCATAAGTTTGCATGTATGGTGAAGATGCTGGATAACTCATAACAGCCGATGCTTGTGCTACCGATAGAGGCACGGATCTGTCAACATCTTGCTCAACGACAGCACCCAAAGTTGCCGTAGGGCTAGTGTTAAGCATTGGAATGCTTAATGGAGCAGCACAAGAGTCGGCATATTGTAAAGGGTTTGGATCTACATAAACCATTCTTGGCGCTGCATCGAAATGAACATTTCCGGACAATCCAACTGTAGAAGGAAGACTAGCAACCTCCCCCATAACATAGGTAAAGCTATCACCCCCTTCAGCACCACTCAAGTCGGAGTTTTGAGCAGAAACGGTACTTTCAATGCTTTCCTTTCTAACAATGCAACCACCACCACTAAATACATCCCCTATCCCATTCACAGCTTCGACGTACCTCTGCCAGCCATCGTGCAGATCCCCAATATGCCCAGCAGACTCGAGATCCGAAGGTGAAAACAAAAATATCCTCAACTTGGCAGACCCATCGGGACACCTCTCGATCCACTTCTCATATTCATCCATCATGTTCTCGAGATCATCAGAACACGAAACAGACACAAGCGCATCAAGATCTTCATCTGGCAACTGATACTTAATCACCACATTCTGTACATACGCATCAGCCATTTTCTGGACAAAATCACCGAATGAAATATCCCTCCCAACACTAATTATCCTAGTCTGCCCTCCTACATACCTCAACGCCCCGTCACTCAAACGCGGCAATATCCTCCCACCAAAACTACATAGAAATTTCACCTTCCGACCCAACACAGAATCATCACAGCCCTCATCACTAGCATGATCAGAACCACTGCGCGCCCCGTAGTTCAGACCCGTCGCGTACGCAGCCGGCGGGTTAACTACGGTAGCAGCCGCAGCAACACCTTGTTGGACTTGAGGCGGCACGATCTGCTGAACCCAACCAGCAACACCAGGGACAGCTTTGTTGAAAGCTATAGGTACTAACCCAGATTCTTTAATGGTAGGAGGGTAATGAACCGCAGGCATGGTGCCCGGGCTACCATCAGCAGGTGGGCTAGCATAATATCCTTCAACTGGCCTACCAGAAGAGTTCGCAGGAGAAATCCGAGCATCCTCCGCCACGTTCCTCATTATATTTAGTGGACGCAAATCTTTGGGTACTGAGTTGTGATCGTAGGCCATAAATTTATTCTTGCGCACACATAAAGATTTGATTTTTCCTACACTATATCCCTAAGAGAAAGAACCAAAACAACAGTCTTTAAATTGCTGAAGAAGATACAATAACACAAATAACAACACTAAAGACAGCCTACGACAAAGGAATACTCCAAAAATGAAATGGGAACAAGAAAAATACTGATGATGAGTGGAGAAACGATCCAATACCTGATATTTGACAGAAAACTCTCATGGAAATGTGAGGTGAGAAGATGGAAAGAGCAGTCTTTGAGGCGGTGGGAGTATCTAAAACTAAAACACTTCCATTTTTATCTAACATAATCTCATTGCCTCAATAATTCTTCTCAAGATAAACGAAACATGTAGCTGTGTGTGTGGGTGTGAGTGTGAATTGTAATGATTAATGTACTCTGAGATTTTGGGGGGCCAATATGTTTTCTTGAGGGGGAAAAACACAAGAAACCCAAACTGGAAGAAAGGAGCGAGAAGGGTCACTTTCTACCTGGATTTGGGTGAATTGATAGAAAGAATATGTTTTCTATATTTCTTTTTGGAAGTGTATGTGTGTGTGAATGGTGAGAGAGACGAGTGCGTGTCTGTGTGTTGAGACTTGAGATGAGGTGAA
This sequence comes from Leonotis leonurus, assembly GCA_026898415.1. NCBI lineage: Eukaryota > Viridiplantae > Streptophyta > Magnoliopsida > Lamiales > Lamiaceae > Leonotis > Leonotis leonurus. Next base: position 1,354,159 of record JAPKLX010000009.1, read on the forward strand.
GAAACTCCACGTGGAGAGTTGTCCATATACAAAAATTTTAACATAATTTAAATATCAAATACATATTGATTTATTTTGAGTTTTTTTTCATGAAATTGTAAGAAATTATGTTTTTAATATTAATTTAAAATATTAGTGATAAATATAGGAATTTTCAATAAATTTTTTAACATGAATTTAAGAAAATATTTATAAATATAAGAAATTGTAATAAATTATGTTTTTAATATAAAAGTCCAAAAGTTTGTGTATTTTAAACATTTTTTTAAGTTAATATTAAAAACATAATTTATTATAGGTTGATGTATTTACAACTGAAAAACTCATTTAGTTTTTAAAAATAAAATAAAATATATAGTACACACTTCGTGCACAAAATTATTAATTAAATTTGACCCCATTGCGTGTGTTTAATAAATTACTTTAACTTGACTTGTATTGGATGTTGAATGAAATTTGAATTACATTGATAATTAATGACATTCCCATTGGTAGTCAACTAGCCATGTACTCGATGCAATTTCTTTACACAAATACAACTATTAGATTTTACACAAATTCTTTACTTCTTTTTTTATAATAATAGATGTTCGTTGCATTCTCTATGTATATTTAGGGGTGTCTATTTGAAAATTGAGTATCAAGTGTTTTAAATAATGCGTCTAATTGATTTTGAGTATTCAAATACTCTATTTTCAAGTTTTCACATCAGATTTTTATATTCTTGGGTTCGGTTGGGTATTACCCAAAACTCAATCCTTTTTATTTATATTTATTAATTTTTTAATATTATAATTTAAAATAGTTTAATATCTGAAGTATTCAAATTTTTAAGTTAATAGTACTTGGTAAATATAAAAAAAGTACAAATAATTTAGTTAAGTTAGATATCCACTCGAAATACGTTAGTCAAGTTCTTACTCAAAAATTTAATTCTAATTAGAGTGAGTATTTAAAATGTATGATTTTCAAGTTCAATCCGAAAATTTCGAGTGGAATCTAAATATTAAAGCAAGTGAGTTTCACACTAATTTAAATACATATAGAAAAGAATAGAGATTCCAACCCCAATAAAATAGAGGTTTAGTGGTCTATCTTTAATGGGAATATAAATGCCCTCATCGGTATTAGTCAATATGCAGTGGAACATAAAGTTCCGGTTAGCCCTTTCACCCAAACTTAGCCTTATTACAAATTTGGGATAAAATTTATTATCCCACTTTTGTGTTTCCCATAATATATATTATGTGTCTTATTTCAAATTTTAATATTTTATATTTTTGGTTGGAAAACAAGAGGCTACTACAAGTCTACAACCGTTTAACTGTTTAAGGAAGAAGAGGATATTAGCAACTACTATACTACTACCTTGTTTCATAATTAACGTTATTTGAAGTTGTAGGTAGGAAGAATATTCGTTTCTTTAAATTTTAAAATTGAATATAAGTCCACAAAAATAGGTATGGGTAGTAAATGAATGAGCATGGGCAAAAACTTATCTAAGAAGGTTCTTGAAATGGGGTAGAATTCAGTTTTATCAGTTAGTAGTCTCTATCAATTTTGAAGTCCCATTTCCAAGTCAATAGTATCAAATACTACTAGTGTATGATTGATTATGTGATGTGGACTTAGGTCACAATTCAGTAACATAATTAATGTATATGGGCAAGAAATTTTTGCTTACAACCAATCGGCATTTTACCAGTGGAGAACTGTGTTTAAATGGAAGAAACGTTAGGTTAACAAGAGTTTGCTCAAATACATAGTATTACTAAATTATATTTTATTAAAACAATTAAACAAAACGAATGTCTTGTCGAAATAGTTTATAATGAACGAACGAGGAGACAAGTTTTGGGCCGGCTCAAGAAGTTAGAAAATTTGGGCTTGACTTTCCTTATGTATTTGGGCCTTCTAAAAAATATGGATCTGAAGGCCCAAATAGAAGCCAATTTTAAAGCTCAGAGGTTGTAGTGCGCCTTCCAATGAAATTTAAATAAATTTGATTGGAAAAATTGAATTTTTGAAGATTACATTTTTATCCATTTATACAATTGGAGTTTATAGGAAAAGAATTCACAAGGAATTGTTTATGGCTGTAACAATTTAGCCATTTAGGGATCCAAAACAAAATCTTTACAAGTTCATGTTTTAATTTAGAAAATGATTTCATGAAAAAATTAAAAGTGAAATTAGAAAGAGTATGGAATGTTGCTGCTGAAATTCCGTAAAGATGTTCAGGAAAGCATGACAATTGTTTCCATCGCCTTCTATAACCTTCTAATCAAGCATTCTTTCATCCTCAAATCCACAACAGAAAAGAAATTCGGCAAATCAATGGCACGCATTAATAAAATAAATAAATTTACAGATCAAAATGAGTGGATTTCTTTTCTCTCAAATGGTAACGACAAACGGATTCAACTAACGGCGGTAGGGAGATGCGGAGACGGCGGCAAGCGGGCGGAGAAATTCCGCAGAGGAGCTTCATCGTCACGATCAAATCCGTCCTCGAAATTCATGGCGTAACTGAGCGGATCGTAGCGGAATTCCACCGAAGGTTGCCTCTTATGCTTAGCTCCAGGAAACCCTAGCATCGCGCGGCACTTGTCTTTGAATTCCAATAGCGAGTGATCCTGCGGTTCTTTCGGCTTGATCCAGATCACCGCGGGATTGTCGTCGGAAGGGGAGGGCGGAGAGTGGTGGAGGGGGAAGTGGCCGCCGTTGCGGCGGCCGAAGCAGCAGGAGAAGCAGAGAGAATCCTTGAGCTTGCTTTTGAAGGAAGGCGGCGACGCGGGGTTATAATCGTCATCCATTTTCAGCCGAGCGAGAGAGAGAGGAAGTGAGTGTCTGAAGTGAAGGCTTTGGCTGTTGGTATTTATATGAGAGGTATAGGGAATGCCAAAAGACGAAAAAGGACACGGCTTCTGGGAATAATATACTGCGGGCTAACCATGTTTAAAGATCGTGGTTTCATTCAGCCTTCGTTCTTATCCAAATACTGAAAAGGTTTGTTTCAATTTTAATTTATTATAAATTTATGGGCATTTTGGGTATTCTAGTACACTAGTACAAAATATTTAATACTCCATGTTATAAATAATTATTCATACGTGGACATTACTTATTGTATAGAACATGAATGAAAATACAATTTTCTCTCCGCGGCTTCTCCTACAATTCTTTTATCTGTTCTACATTGTATTCTTTATTTACTTTGTTCAATCAATCAATGGTGAAATCAATTTTTTACAACATAATATATTTTTATAATCATTGTAATATTTGATGCTAATAATTGCTCTAAAAAATTTATTTCCGTGGACTAAGATGAGATGTTTTTTCCGACATGAAAATTGAAAAATGTATACTTAATATTTCAAATGAGATTGTAATAAAAAAAATTTATGAGTTGTACTATAATAAATTCATATTATAAATGGAAGTGATTCATCTTAATTGAAATGAACTACTTAATTAGGACGAAAAGAAAATAAAAATAAACACGTAAATTGAAATATATTTAGTGCTAGTATAATATTTCACGTGCTGCTTCAAAATAAATAACAATTTTGTGTACGGAGATAATATCTATATATATATATAAAACAACAAACAAAATCAATTGCAATTCAATTGGAATGGCAATTTTGTAGTTTAAATGAATTTTAATGGCAAACATCATTACATCAATTTATGGACTATTTTATATAAATTACCATTTATCGTTTTCAATAGGGAGTTGGCAAACATCATTTATGGACTATTTTATGGGCTTCTAACAAATCAAACATTTTTGTATTACTCACTTATGGGCTCATTTATGGGCTATTGACAAATTATTAGTATAAAGAGATATGTACAGCCATGATATAATATATATATATATATATATATATATATATACTATTTTTTTTTGTAACCGTGCAGATATTTATATATATATTATTTCTATTTATGCAAAACAAATAATTACCACTACTAACGTTACAATTTCATATTATTAACGTTAAAATAATCATCAATATTTGTAATTGTTTTGTAACGTTACAATTAGACATGTTAAATTTCTATTAATATTATTAATACACACAACACATATTTCTACCACTATCTCTAATAATTATTGACAAATTAAACAACCATTATGGCCACTATTCAACAATTCTTATAACAATACATCACCCCAACAATTATAAATAGATGTCCACAAATCAATCCACAAATCATTTCTCCCCTTTATACGTTGGTTAACTTGATCAAATGTTTTAGCATGACACAAGCATTTGCTTTTGTAGATGATCTTCAAGAAGGAAAGAGCAAGTTCGGTATACAGAAATTTACAAGTAAGGAACAAATTCATGTTATAGGTATTCATTACTATATAATATTTTTCAAATTATGATACATATACATAGATGTTTTAACATTTTTTCTTGAGAAAACTAAGTAGATATTCAAAAGAATTATGCATAAACCTTAGAAAAAGTATAGATTAATGTTCTTTTATATTATTAAAAATGAATGAAACGTGCATTCATGTTTATGAATCTACATTATTTCAAAGACTAAAATTGTTTTGTAAAGCATTTTCTTTTATAAAACAAATGAAAATATATTCGTATTTATAATGGTGAATTAGTTCGAAGAGTCCATTTTTTTATAGCGTCGACATTTCACTATTAAAATAGATATATTTTAACATTACAAGTCCATGTGACCACAATTTAAAATAAGAGTTATAACCGATACAAAAATATTTCAAAGCGTAAACCAAATATAAGAATTGTTTGATGGTATGTTTTGAGGTATAAAAATTAAAACGCTGAATAAGCTATATATGAAATACGATATAACGTTATATAAATTGCTAATATTAATATTATAATATTATAGAGCATACAAAGTTCTTGAAACCAGAAAAAAAAAACAAAAAAAAACATAGCTGATTCGTTTTAATTTAATCAAGTGTCTTGAGTGGTATATGATTTTCATCCGCCTGCAATTAGAATGAACATTGTCAGATCTATATAACATCATAAAATACGAGGATTCTGATTACTAATTCAAGACTATTCTATAAATCTTAAAATTCGTAACAACGAAATTTGAGAATAGAATCAAACCAAATTACTTTCACAGATCTGTACAAGTTTATGATGGTTTCGATAAATAAATTAGGCATTTGCCTATCTCAAAAAATCCTTTAAGCGTTATGGCTTATGGAAGTTCATAAGCTTTAGATATGAAAAGGTAAAATCTCAAAAGTTGAAAAATATACTGATAAAAAGAAAAAAAACGTAAAGAAGTACATGAGCAATGGAGGGGACCATGAATTTGAAGGGAGCTAGGCAGGAATTCGAATAGGCAAAAATTTGAAGAAGAAACGGCTAATGAGCACAGTACACGTATTCTGTTATTTATACCAAATAAATAGGGTGTTGACTCTTACTTTATATGGGCCGATTGTGTAAAATGGCCTCCTATTTTCACATGTATTTATTCTGTTATTTTCATATCTTCGTGCATCGCACGGGTGCAATACTAGTTATAATCTAAGCATCTAAATATACAACACAAGGATTTGAGCAAAGACTATGAAGTCATTTACACTTGGATTTCCAGAATAGAAGCATCCAAGTGTTACAATTGGAGATTTCCTTACTCTGGTGTACAATTCATTAACTAATTTCACTACCAAACCAAGAAAGATTTTGCTATTGGAACAGTAATCATTCCAAAGTATGTATAAATGGAAAACTGCTCAATCAAAGTACAACTTTTGAAGGCCTATCTTATCACATTTTTATGTACAAAACTAAACAGCTTGCAAGATTGTTAGCCGCCTTCTGTGGAACCCAAACTAACATCTCCCCTGCAGAGAGGGCACACACTGGTGCACCAGAGAGGAATCAGGCAATGCACTTCAAACACACACACACACACGTATCAAAAAACAACAGGGTAGACTAGAAAAACATCAACCCTCTAATGATCACGTACCCATGTATTTCTTTAAGCCATTTGTCCACACAGGACACGTGATACTCGTGATGGCAAGGAAGTACTCGTATTCTGTCTCCTTCCTCATACTCGGCCAGGCATATATAGCACCTGCATTGCGATTTCATGATACATAAGGAACTTGCATCATATTAACAATCTGGGGAAGACATCCACTCTTCTTCCAACAGAAATGGCCTATAAAGATAAAGCTTAATCTAGAGCCATGCAAACAAAGTCAAAGAGATACTTAATTTCTTACTTGCACATTGGGCCTTTGTATACGATAAGGTCACAAAAAGTAAGTTTTCTTCACAATTTTTAATGTCTCTATTGTTCTGCCTTGCACAATATTCATTTTCTATTCATGTACTGAAAGAATGTCTTCCTTTTTTACATTACAACACATTGCAGGGAAGGAGAAAACATACTGTGATACGTCATCTGCACATTCCGATTTTCCTGACCTCCTATGGGTCTTCACAGGAAAGGAATCAACAACTGATTCTGGAGCAGGAAGTGAGACCGCGCCCAAAGAAAGTGACATTGGCTGTTGATGAATCTGATCAAGTACCTGAAGACAAAAATACCTTTGTGTTTTCTAAGATCTCAGATATAATTTTTCAGTTAACTCTAAATTCCATAAAGCCTATCCTGGTCTTAATGAGAAACAAAGATATAGCAACTGTGATTGTTTGTTACATATTCAAAAAAAAAGTGGTCTACTTGCCAACCTATAAGATGGGCTTCCTACTCCTTTTATGCCAGAAACTATTATAATGTATGTTAAGACTTTCACGTGCATAAATATTCATAAGAGGCTTGCATTCCAAGTTTATAGAAGGGCTATATTAATAGAGAAGAATACCTCAAACAATGCTTCTGCCAGCATAACTATCCGAGAAATACCAGTGCGTGGACCAGATTCCTCAGCTAATGAACTGGATTGGCAATAGCATGAGCCATCAGCATGAACACCTCGTGGACAAGCTGGAGGCGGATAATCGGTTGAATCAAGAGTACCAGTAAGATTATCCCAGATCTGTACACAACAGTTAAATTATAACTGGCCTACACAATACCACATCAGAACACATTATGATATTTCTGGAGATCCCTGAACAGGACTGACACATTGATCCCTGAATGCATGTGTGAGTGCGCGTATATATATATATATATCCCTCGTTTAAGTGTACAAGACAGATTTTGAACACATAACGGTCCATGTGTAGAATGTAAAATTCCAGTTAGGTGGCAAAAGAGCAATAGAAATTTGAAGAGAAAAGAATAACCCACCAATCAGTATTTAAAATTATCCCCTAAAATCAATTTCAGATAGAGTTGTACCTCATGTCTGGGATCTAACCGCTGATCACTACTGCCTGGAGTTCTACTGCCGCGAGAGCTTAAATCTCCTCCAAACTCCTCATCAATGAAACTACCACTAAAATCAAGGAGATGTCTTTCAGGCGATCTTGAATGATCAGAAGCAGAAGGTGAAAACACAAATGTTCTGGAATCAGCACGCCTCCTAGATCTGCGTCTTGAGAAGGCATCCCAAAATAATCTTCTACTATTCCTTCTGGCCTCACGATTGCTTATTTCAGCAGAATTGGCATGCAAAGTATTTGATATACTCACCACGTCGACATGAAGTAGATTCTCAACTTGTCTATTATGTTCCCTTTCAGATACCAGAGACCCCATATCTGCAGGTGTTACCTCCTGAGCAATATCACCTCTCAATAAATGAAAGTCCAAAGGTGAATCGGAAACAAAAGAAGAACCAAAATTGGAACTAGAGTAATCAACTTCCTCCGAGACATTATTTTCAACTGAAACATCATCCAACAAAGACTCTCCAAGAGAATTACAGCATACACCGCTGGAGTTATTGAACCCTTGACCAATTTGAGATGTGTCACATCTCATGTTGTTTATGCCACTTATACCGTCCGTACTGGACATTTCATTTTCAGACACAAGCAAAGGAGATATTTGACCTCCATTGGAACTACTAGCAGTTCCATCACATCTTGAGCTGCCACCGCATTGATGAGAAGGAACCAACTCCCTACTTTGAGACAACCATTTCCCTCTATCACTTGAATCATCACGACTTGAATCAACTTCAAGAATGGGATTCTCATATGCACCTAAAAGTCTTCTAGATGAGACCACACTTTCACTTTTGATGCTGATCAGATCGTCTCCATTTCCCACTGACAAATTAGAATTTTTCCTTGGGGATTTCAACTTCTTTCTACAACCATGTTTTGTGGACTTTGCCACTAATTCAGCAGGATAATCTTCCATCTACATAAAAAATTTGGCAAGCCATATAATTAACACCTAGATTTACCAATTCGTGTTAATGAATGCATGAAAATCATTTTGCAGTGAAAGAAACCAGCTATATGTTAGCCCACTACAATCACATTTAAAATAACAAATCATGAGATGATCAAAACCAAAGACATGTAAAGACAAAAGGATGATGCCTTGTTCCAGCTAAAGGTCATCATAATGTGATACCCATACAGAAGGTAAACTGACCTCAAAACATTAATTGAAGTTCAGAAGAAAATATCACAATACGTAGCTCAGTCTTGGACACCAGGACAATATTCAGTTCTAAACCTGCTAGTGTTGCTAACCAGAACTTGCACCATCCTGATAGTAAGTATAATTAAATTGGATTGCTTTCAAGTGCATTAATTGCTTGAATAATTTTTAACTACCCCAAACACCTGCATATCAACGGTTGGCGCATTTATTGGTAACTTCCATATTACTTGTTGCATTTTCAGCACTTGAAATGGAAAAAATTAGCAGCGTTAAACAAATCAATTTTCGTCAAATTTCACATATCTAGTCCTCCAAATGCGCATCATCGACTAGAGAAGTTCTTAACAATTTCAGAAACCTGGAACCTTAAAAAAGGAAAATTTCACGCAGATTGAAGAAAAACAAATAGACCCATATAAACATTGCCCAATCAAAAAAGCTTAAAAATAAAACTTTCCTTTTTAAAAAGTGACATATTCTCATACATTGCAGGAATGAGGGTAACGGTGAAAAAAGAACCGCACATAAATGTAATCCTAAACCAAATTAGCGTCCGTTTGGATACAGACTTCATACCTCGGTGGATGAGGCGGCGGCGCCGCAGATGAGGACGGAGGAGATAGAGCGCCTCACGCTGGGACGAGAGACTCGCTGAGGCCCAGCCCCGGAATAGGAGGCGGAACCCGAGCCCGAGGTTGTTCGGCTGATACCCGACCCCATCTGGTGATGATGATTGTTCGTTGTGTTCCTTCCTCCTCAGGCAAAAAGAAAGGTAAGAGAGAGAGGTGGAGGAGGATAGGGTGTGCGTGGGAGAGAGAAAGTGTAGGGATAGGAATGGGCTACATGTATGGATACATTGGGAGAATGGCGAGAAAGGAATGAGGGCTCAAAGAGAAACGGTGATGATATTCTTCGCAATAATGGAGGGGTCTCTCTCTTGTCTGTGTGTGGTGAAGGTAAGAGAAAGAGAAGGAGAGGAGAGAGAGAGAGAGAGAGAGAGTCTTCATTTCCAGATTTAAAATATTAATTTAATATTTATATACAATTATTTCTCCGATTTATTTATCTAATTTATTATATATATTTACTATTAATATTATTCTTTTAGAAAAAAAGTTGAAGCCCTTTTAGGATTGTAGATGTTAAAATTAAATGACCTTTCAAGTAAAGTTTTTTGAAGATGAAATTGCTTTTCATGTCACATATAATCATTTTATAGGAAATATAACATAATCAACTAAATTAGATGAAAAACTATACCATAATTAGGGTAGTGAAAATAATTAAATGTTTTCAATTACAATTAATTAATATTATTGAATAGGTTACACCTACCTACTACAAGTCTACAACATAATTCAATTCCTAATAAGAATTTATATGTGCTTTTTTCAATGGAAAAGTTTATTGCTACTGTAACTCTACATACAACAAAATTATAGCATAATGCACGTTCCAAAAGCCTATTTTTCCCTTTTTATTTTTCTTTATAATATGCTACTTTAGGAAGCTTTTCAATTTTTCCTTTATTCCATCTCCACTTTCCCTATTTTTTAATCTAATTTAAACTGAAGTGCACTTTTAAATTTACATGATAATCAACTAGGTAAAAGTTCATTTGATATTAGTTTATTTTGTAAACAAATCCAATTCAAATTTCAAATTCAGCTCTTTTTTTTTTCTTTTTTGAGTAACTTATTTGGTTACGGATTTTGTTAAATGAATTTGTTCATGAACTTAAAAGACGATCTAAACTTTGAATAGCTCACAAAATTTATATACTACTAACTTAAATAATTTAATAAACAAGCTTTTTAGTGACGTAAAATTCAAATAATTAAGGAAGTTGAGAATGTTAAGGACTTCATATGTCCTTTCACCGATTGACAAATCAGTAGGTGAGAATGTTAAGGACTTGATATATAAGAGATAGAAAAACAAATTAAACATCACCTAATTAGCTAGATCGATATATATGTATAAGTCTCTAATGGTGCTAATTAATAAAATCCTAGTACTCCACACTAACACTTGTTTCTAAACACCTCAAACTAACACTTTGAAAAGAGACACTATCCATATCTACATGGAACCTCTCTAGCCCTATTCCATCCACACTTACAACGCTATGAGAGCGATGATGTTTAGCCCTACCACTACCATCATTACATGCTGCAGCATGATCGATATCGTGTCGAGGCGATTGCTCGTTGTCGATACCCTTCAACGCTTCCTCCAGTTCTTTCCTGACTTGGCTCATTGTAGGCCTCTCCTTGGGCACTTTCACCACACATCTTAGGGCAACCTCTCCCATTTTTTGCATCATCTCCATGTTGCAACCTTGCACTAGAAGATTTGTGTCCAATATTTCTCCAATCTGGCCTTTCTCAATGCTCCCTCTTGCCTGCATTTTGGTATGAATACTATTAATGATAAATTTATTTAGGTTTTAGTGTTAGGGTTAGGGTTAGGGTTTACCCAATCAATGATGTGAGAAGTAGAGTTAGTAGTGGTAGACTGATCAAGTGCAGGCCTAGCAGTAACAAGCTGCAATAGTATGACTCCAAAGCTATACACATCTGCAAATGGAGTGAGGTGAAAGCTAGAGCAATAAGCAGGATCAAGGTAGCCCAGAGTCCCTTTCACTTGGCTTATAACATGTGATTGATCGCCATCAGGACCTGCTCTAACGAGCCCGAAATCCGACACCTTCGCCTCGAATCCTTCCCCAACTAGGATGTTGCTCGGTTTCAAGTCACGATGGATGATGCTCGGCCTAACCCCTTCGTGCAAGTGGCCTATTCCTGGCATCACCGACAATCAACATATTGAGATTTTGTTGTGGAGAAAAGGCTGAGGTTAATTTTCGCCGTGGGACGACCTACCTTTAGCAGCTCCAATGGCTATTTTCACCCTCTCCCTCCATGTTAAACTCCTTCCTCCCCTCCCTAAACAAGAGTATAGTTCAAACGGTAGATAATGTTTGTGTAATTAAGGTGATTTTTTGAACTTTTTTCACTTACCAATGATGTAATCTAGTAATGAGCCATTGGTTACATACTCATAGACCAAGATTTTTGCTGCCTTTGGCCCTACATGAATCATTAAGTGAATATGTGTGCTAATAAACTCTACTCTAGCATTATTCATTCAAAACTTTCTTGCCTTTTTCTTCACAGAATCCCACTAATGCAACAAGATTATCATGCTTCACTTTTGACAGCAACCTCACTTCTGCAACAAACAAATCAATATATATCTGATCACACAAGTTAGCTGATTTTCAAGACTAAACCATTACCATTTCTGAATTCTTCAGTGCTTGTGTATCCTTCAGAATGAGGCTTCTTGATTGCTAGGGTTCCCTCAATCGGAAAAGAACCGCGATAAACGTTAGCAAACGCTCCACAGCCGATCAAGAACTCATTGCTGAAATTATCTGTGGCCTTCTGCAGTTCTTCCAAATGAAATCGCCTTAGCTTCATTTCCTTTGCCTCCACCTTTCCTGCTTGCTCACAAAGGACTACAATGAGCTACTTTTACTTGATAAATTAGCTCAAGCTCAGTCAAGCTAGACCGTCTTGATGAATTTAGTCATTGATGATGAATAAAGAATGTGAAGGAATTGAAGGAAGGAAACATACCTTTTCTCTTTCTGCATAACTTGAAATTGGCATAGAGCTTCCTTTTGAAACAGAAATACAACCAGCCTGCAACAAATATTAGCATGACTGCTATGAGAAGTCCACCTAAGATAGGTCTCTTACTCGAGCCAGCTCCATTGTTGAGCAATGCTAAAGGTGCAGCAGCTGGTGAAAAGTCTTTCATATTTGCTTCAATATTTTGGCATGAAACTGCCTGCAGAAGGAGTTTGGAAAAGGAGAAATTTGGTTGATGTTGTTCGAAATTAAAAAAAGAAATCTTGATTAAACTTTGTTTTGCATAGCCGGCCAATTGCATGATGATGAATATTAATTAATACCATGCATTATTACTTTCATGTGATCTAATATTATATGTTAGAGAGACTTGGTCAATGATGAGTAGACTCTAGTCGGCACAAAATGCCAATAGGGTATGGCAAGTTAATTATGCACAAAACCCAACATCTAATCTTGATTTTTGGCACATACTAATTAAAGATAATTAAATCTGCTGAAATTTTGACACCATAACAAATTATGGATTATTCTACTTATAAATTATTCATTTAAGGTTTGAGAAATCCAACATTTTGTTGCCAAACAAACAGAGAATCAGACAAAAGTATTCCCAACAAAGTTCTTACGACCATGGTTTTATCATTAATCAATCACAGATTAAGACATGATAACTACACAATCATATGTTAATCTAACTCTTTTGGTGGTATCTTAGTCCACGACGTATTCAAAGGCCTCCCCACCCACGACTTCATCCAAGTATAGTCTTCATGCATAAATAGTGCATATTAGCATTGACTCCTTTAAAAAAATCGATAAATCATAAAGAATTAATTACGAATTTTAAATTAAAATTTTCTTTCAAAGTCACACAAAAAGTCATCCATGCATACACATGAGACTGCATGCATGCATGCACAAATTCATGCATGCAAGCGCAAGAGCGAAACTTAATTTATTTTGCGCAATAAATATATAAATAAATATTTAATTAGCGGTAAGAGCTAAGTCTTTGTAATCTCCCAAACCATAAAGCTGAAACAACTCAGAGAAAAAGCCCTTCTTCCTTGTTGGATTAGCTCCCATGTCTCTGCACAACTGATCATTGTACCATATGTGCAATCCTGCAATGCAACCTCTTCTGTACTTGCCGTTTGCTGCGTACCTCTTCATGTACTTGTCCCACGTCTCGATCTCCTTCTCCATGGCTGCGATTTTCGGCAACTCGAAGTCCCCTCCAAGGAAGTAGGACAGCCACTTGCACCTCATTTCGAATGTGTACAGATTCGAGGCCGATTCCGAGTAGCCTATCACAGCTAGCCGTGGGATTCGAGGATGTATTATCTGTCTATAGAGAGGAAGGGTGGAGGTTGGAGAAGCAGCAATGTAGTTCTGGTAAATGGAAGAAGCGAAGATGTTCTTGAGCTTCTCGTCGCCTTTATACCCCGTTGCAAAGATGACTATATCGACTTCGACCGGATTTTGGTGGTCTCCGTCGATGACGAGACCTTGTTTGCAGAAGGTGAGGTTCTGGGATTTTTTCAAGACGATGCTTCCAGTTTCGACTTTGTCGTAGAATGTTGGGGGAAGCATGTATATCTGGCAAGAAGCCACTTCTTCTAGAAAGCTCTCCTTTGGAATCATTCCGTACTTGTTCAATGGAACCTTCCATCTTATGTAACTCTCCACAAACTTCGTCATCGCCCATCGCTGCATTAACCAACTTCACTAATTATTACTATAATTAATTAATCAAACCCTAAATAGTTGAATTACCAGAGGTTTGAGCAAGGTGGCTAAGGCGCAATGGAGCAGTCCTTGGGCCGGTTTATGAACCGTGAGCTCAGAGAAACGAGTGGCGCAGAAGAACCCAAAGTTAACACCCCATGGGAATGGATTAGGAAGCCCCCAATGCGAATTTCTTTGTATCAACGTGCATGGATTCTCCACCCCTTTGTTAATTAATTATCAAGAAATTAAATGGGTTTTCTTTATAATTTTGTAGTGATTATTAATTAATTACCATTTGCGGTGGCGCATTCGAAAGCAGTGTCGACGGCGGATTTGCCGGAGCCGACGACGGCGATTCGTTTGCCTTTGATGAAGAGAGCAGCAGCTTGGTTATTCATGGCAGAGTAATCCATGGAATGCAAGACTTTGCCTTGGAATATTTCTGGCCCGAACCCGGCTGGGAATATCGGGTTATTTGGTAAACCGCTGAATCTTCCGATGCAAAGTATCACAAACTCAGCTTCGTACTCCTATCAACATATATGCACATCTCTAACTATGTTCAACAACTCCAATTGCTTTTTTGACTAAAGGCTACAAAAACATCAAAAGTACCTGGAAATACTTTTTACAGCAGATAATGTGAATAAACTATGACAAATCTGGTTTATATAGTTATACAAATACAAGGCCCAAAATCAGCCCATTTCAATAAGTTGAATAGGCCCATCAAATTCAGCTAATGTAATGACTAATGAATAGTTGAGTTGATCCATATATATATTATATATGTTGAAATAACTGATGATTGAAGTAGAGAGAGAGAGAGATGAGATGAGATGACCTGAATGAAATTTTGTTTAGTGTGAAGAACCTTGAGAAGCCACTTTCCTTTGGATCCAAAAGGCTTGCCATCGCCACCCCAAGATTCCCACTCTTCTTCATCTTCTCCGACGTAGTCGATGCTCATCACTCTCGAACTGAACTTCATGTACTGCAACACCCCAAATTTTACAGCATACGACTGTAGGTATTCCAGCACTTGAAAGTTAGTAGGGAACATTTCTTCAACCGAGGGAGGCCATGGGAAATCGGAGAACTCGTACGTGACTCGGGCGTTTTGGAGCCTGGTCGACTCAATGGTGTGGTTCCAAAGGCCACCGGCGTTATCTTTCTCTTCGAACACGACTGGCCGGACACCCCTCGACGCCGCGTATTTGCAGGCGAGGAGGCCGCTCATTCCGCCGCCCACGATGGCTACCCTTTTCTCCATCGATGGAATTAATTAAAGTTGTTTATTTATTTTTTGTGTTTCAATGGTGCAAGGTTGAGTGAGTAGAGAGATAGGAGAGTTGAGGATAGGAAGAAGGAGAGAATTAAATTAAATAATTTTGTGGCACTTATTAAAATAATGCTGCATGGTCACTAATCTATAATATATATAAAATGTACAACTATATTTAAATGTCCCTTGTGGTCAAGGCGGCTAAACCCACAATTACTATTGTTACATTAAATTGGAAGTAACTACTAAGTGTGAGTATTCAAAAAGATTAAAGTCATAAATTTATTAAAAAGTAAATTAAATTATTTTTTAATGCGAATACATGAATTGTGGAGTACAATTCATGCAACAAAGTTTTTGGGTTAGGTTTTCTTTCCTCTTTCAATAATGCAACCAATTTATGTCTTTTAGTTGATTCGGACAAATTTGTACGACAAAACAAATTTTGTGTGTTAGATAGAATTTTTCGCCACTTCCAATTAAATTAATGAGTATTTATGATAAAATGCACTTTCTTTAATTTATTTCAATTAAAATGCATTAACTACTTTCTTATTGTTTATCAATGGGTTTGCAATTACTCTCTCCATCCCAGAATATATATATTTTTTTCAAATGTTCCATTACATAAGCTTATTATCGTCAAAAATAATGTATTTTCTTAAACTCTTTAACCAATATATATTTAATTATTTCATTGACTTCATTAGTAATTATATATCCATCTGAAGAGAAAACATGATTAATAAGTTCACAAACTTGTTCAACTTTAACATTAAAATCATATCTAAATAAATATGGGTGCGAGTAATAATAGTTTTATAATTTAATTGTCCCATTATTTTTTAATACCGGTAAATTTTTTCAATCAGCCTATCCTTGAAGATATTATATTGGACAGTGATTCTAATTAATTAATAGTAATTTTTAATAACTTAATTCTTCTAATTTATTTCTATATACCTTATAATGGAGCCTACACCTCTAGGCTGTGATCACACAAGTTAAAAGAATAATTAATAATATCGAAACATTAAAGAAACATGCATATAATCGAAATTCAACTAGGTAGATCAAATCAAGATTCTGGTGGGGCGGCTGTTAACAATATTGATAGTTAATTACGATTCTAACTAACCAAATCTGGAGTCATTGATTTTTAATTAAATACTATATCTTCAATTAATTAACAAAGTAATTGGACACTTGTCAAGTTCCGATTGGCACATTACAAAAGCCACCAATGTAACGACATCCTTAATCTTAAATAATGTATGCATTAGTGCATATAGTTGTTATCTGGTCATGGTGCACAACTGTATACAAAAAAGCAACCAACCTACGTATAAAACAAGTATTCAAAGGAAACAATTAATAAATTATTTAAATGGTGTGATATGGTATGCCAATACGTAATTATTTCCTTGCAAATAATAAAACAAAACATGTTAGATTCACACGAAATTAAAGTGCACAACCAGTTGTGATTTGTGAATTTTCTTCCACGAAATGACAACCGAATTAGTTGGCTTTGAATATAATGGAGAATATAGTACAAATACTATACATGCATTATGCATTGAATTGTATATATAAATAATATTTCAAGTATATATATAAGAATCCATCGAAAATTAATACGAAATTTAATTGTCGCAATAATTAAATAGATTGTTTGCCATATGCATAGCTTCAATAATTAGGGTTTATTGATTCAATCGACCAATCAAATTTTCATTAACTAAATCTAATTTTATTTTTCTAAATATAAATTATAGTATATAATTATGTATTTTTGTGAAATATAATTATAATTATTTAATATTTATATCGATAAGTTTTGGACAATTTAGTTAATGACAGAACCAAAATATATAAACCATCAATTGAATCAAAACTTTCTTAGACAATTTAGTTAATGACAGAACCAAAATATATAAACCATCAATTGAATCAAAACTTTCTTAAATTTTCAAATCCAACCACAAACCGATTAAATAAAAATCAAACAGAAATCACCCAAGATAATTCGGATTGAGTCTTACACATTCCTAGAATTTCTCATGATTGATTGAATTATCTGCTAGAATTCTAATAGATCTTTTAGACAAACACATGGCCTGCACGTACACTCTTATATACTCCCTTTGATTTTTTTTTTAGTGTACTATTTTACTTTTTTTTTTCTTATTTCTAAATAAGTGTCATATTTCAAAATTTTAGAATATATTTATGACAATTTTTCAATTTTGTCCTTATTTAATACTTATTGAAATTTGATATTACTTGTATAAATGTATTTATTATGCTATTTAATAAATAGTATATAAATAAAATTTTCATTTTATTAGTATGTGTGATTTAATAAAATGGAACAATTATTAAAAAACGGAGGGAGTAATTGGCAATGCTATAATTTCAATGAAGATGTCTTTATTTGGTCTTCCATTTTATTTATATAAGGAAAAGAAAAAATAATATATTTGATAATTGGCTCAGTTTTTTCACAGTATGATATGTCCATAGCATACATTTGGCATAGTTTAATGTAACTAATTAAATAACAAAATTATGTAAAAAACAAAATAATTATTATGAGCCATTAACTACTGTTTCTTCTTCTGATTCCGAAATTAAAGTTTGGGCCCAGTATTAGTTTAGGCCTGATACTAATGATTCCAATTGGGCCGTTATACTACTAAATATTATCCAAAAACTCTATGTAATAAATATTAAAACTATTTTATCTAAATTAACCTTAATTAATGATATCTTTATCTTTGTTTTACAACCATTATCTAATCGGAATTTATTTAAATGTTAAAATTACACACTTTTTAAATGGGCCATATATTGTCATTTGTCAACTAGAAATAACAGAACTTACAGAATCAGCCTACCCTATGCGCCAAACTCTTGTCAACTCTTATTAATACTAATAATTGTTATTTATGCATTAATGTGAATAACCTAATTGACTTTATGAATTATAATAAATAATAGATATTTATATATATAAATAAATATTCGGGAAATTTGTTATTCTAATAATATGACAAAAAAAAGTTATGGATCATGATGTTTTTAACTAGCCCAACTTCAATACTAATAATTATTAATTTCAAGAATTATTTAGCATTAATGTGAATAACCTAATTGACTTTATTGATTATAATAAATATTAATATATATGATTTTGGCTAAGTTTATTTTAAAATTTTTATAAATTCTTACAAATGTTTATAAAATGTCATATCTTAAGAACTTATAAGTTATCAAAGTGTTTGGATAAATAAGTTTATAAATTTTTTAAATAATGATAGAAAAAAGGACATTATTTATTTTTTAATAACTTTTTTTTAATACTTGTAATAACAAAATATCGTAGAGTTATTCATATAATTTTATTGTAGTTTATAAGTTAATGACAAAATAAATTTAGGGTGAGACTACTTATTTTTTGAACAGTTTATAAACTCAATGAGTTTATTTTTACATCTTATTGAGATGAGTTTATTTTTACATCTTATAACTTCTCAAATAGCTTATTTTGTCAAACAATTTAAAAAATTATTTTAAAGAGCTTATAAACTTAGTCAAGTATCAAACTCCGTGTACATACATTTTATGGGAGACGATAAGATACATAAACATTCATTGCATAAGAACAATGAACTAGTGAAATTGAGATAAAATGTGAACACTACAAAGAAAATTACAATAGCAATTGGAGGAAATTATAAATCATGATAGTCCGACGGACTATAAGGCTCGAACAACTCCGAGAAGAAACCTTTCTTTCTTCTCGGAGTCGATCCAATATCTCTGCATATACCATCGTTGTACCAAATAGGTACACCGCCGACGCAAGATCTCCTAAACTTGCCGTTGCCGGAATACCTCTTCATGTACTTGTCCCACGCCTCGATTTCCTTCTCCATCGTTCTGATGCTCGGTAACTTGAAGGCCTCGTCGAGAAAGTGTGACACCCATTTGCTCCTCATTTCAAACGTGAAAACATTCGAGAGCGACTCCGAATAGCCTATCACAACAAGATTTGGGATTCTTGGATGAATCATCTGCCTGCATATATTTTCCAACACAATAATATAATTCACAACATGAATAAAGATAATTTATTTATTTAATTTTAGAAGAAATAGTAATAATACCTATAGAGAGGGACAGTGGAAGTTGGAGATCCAAAAATGTGGTCTTGAAAGGTTGGGGAAGCAAATATATTCTTGAGCTTCTCGTCACCTTTATACCCCGTCGCAAGGATGACAACGTCAGCTTGCAACGGGGTACTTTCTCCTTTGAGGATTACACCTTCTTTGCAGAAGGTGAAATTCTCCGATTTTCTCAGAATAATGCTCCCATCGTCGACTTTGTCGTAGAAATTAGGTTGAAGGAATAATATCTGGCAAGACGAGGCCTCACCGACGAAGCTCTCCGCCGGAATCATGTCATATTTCTTCATCGGAACTCGCCATTTTAGGTAGCTCTCTACGAGCTTGTTCATACCCCATCGCTACGTTGCAAATTAAAATTCTTGAGCATATAAAAATATGTTTCTACTCAAAACTACTAAAAAAGACTCGAGTACGAATATTATGAAATTACCAAATTTATACATAGTAAAATGGTATAATTAGTATCCAACTAGGTAGAACTTATATATCACTAAATTTGCAACTATAATTCATCTTTCATATCTTTTGAACTACTACTATGTTTTATTTAGCCTTGATAGGAGTTTCAGCACAATTGTCAATCCGAATTCTCTATTTTTTTGTTCTTTATTTATGAATAAAAGGAAAAGTGTCCTAAAGCACACCACGTGTGTGTTATATTAATACAATAGGAAGTGTGATGAAAGCAAGAAATGAAAAAAACATAATACCAAAGGCGTCATCAAGGTTGCGACGAGACTGTACAAAAAGGGCTCGCCGGGCTTGTGAACCATGAGCTCGGCGAAGCGAGTGAAGCAGAAAAAGGCGACACTTATACCCCACGGCTTCGTGTCGTGGGGGAGCATCCAATGCACCGTTCTCTGCACCAAAGTGCAGGGCTTCTCTTTCCCTGTACACAACTCAATTCATTACCCTACACCATCATTAACGAACAACCAACAACCCATTGCATACATACCGTTTGCATTGGCACATTCATAAGCAATATCAACTGCAGATTTCCCCGACCCTATAACCACCACTCGTTTCCCTTTGATGAAATCAGCTGCAGCTGCGTTTTCCATGTCGGAGAATTCCATCGAGTGCACCATTCTCCCTGCAAACGTTTCTATCGAATCCAACTCCGGTACATTGGGTAGCCCACTGAATCTCCCGATGCACAGAATCAGAAACTCGGCTTCGTATTCCTGCACCCCTCATCAGCATCATCCTTGTTAGGAAATCGATCATCAAGAAAATAAAAAAGGAGTAATTAAATGGGAAGAACCTTAATGGAGTTATCTTGTTTGTGGAGGACTCTGAGGACCCACTTCCCTTTAGATCCAAAGGCCTTTCCATTACCACCCCACAAATCCCAAGACTGCATCTCTTGATCGGAAACACCCACGTGAGCCACATCCATCACTCTGCAACTGAAATTGATGTACTGCACAAGTTGGAAATGGTGGGCGTAGGATCGGAGGTAGTCTTTGAGCTGAGTGTTGTGTGGCAACATTTCTTGCACAGAGGGAGGCCATGGGAAGTCTGAGAACTGGTACAATTCTTTAGGGACTTGAAGCGTCGTTGATTCCAAAGTCCGGTTCCAAAGCCCACCCACCTCTTCTTGCTCCTCGAACACCACCGGAGTAAAGCCTTTCGCCGCCGCGTACTTGCAGGCGAGGAGGCCGCTGATTCCGGCGCCGACTATGGCTACCCTTTTCTCCATTGCTCTTCAATTCTTTTTTTTTTTTTTAGATCAAGTGTTTTTCTTTTTCACCTCTCGAAAAGATAATGTTGATTGATTCTATATATAGATATATAGATGAAGAGTAGATATTAAAAACAGTAGCAGAGAAAAAACAATATTCGGTAATGATTTTGTGATTTGAAAGTGGTGTAGGTGCATGAACAATATAAGCGGTGCATTTAATGTGTTTTTTTTTTTAATATATATTTTAAATTTTGAATCATGTGACACCTCACTATACTATTGGGAAACACCACATATTTCATTATTAACCAGTACATGATCACACTCGTAAGGAAGGTTGGTTTGGTGTTCAAATAAATAAATCTGTCACCTCCAATAATAGCCTTTTAATTTGAAGGAGCAAAATCTCTTCCACTTGATTGTATGTTTTGTAATAATGGATCCAACAAATTTGTCTAATTATTATGTTAATTGCAGCCTGTAAACTACAACGTACTACAAGATTAACATTTCGGACTAAACGTGTCATTAATTAATTGATTGTACTTAGATTAAGTTGACTCGATTAACGAGTTAATCTCACATTAATTGAGTAATAAAAAATGTACGCTCCATTATGTGTCTTCATTATTATTTCAGATATTTATTCTCATAGTAATATAATTTTGTAGATAATAAAATGCCATTTTTATAAAGCATGTGCAAGAAAGTCGTGTTGGGAAATATTTATAAGTGTTTTGATTCAGATCCAAAAATCTCATCTGAAAGATGTATTAAGCTCAAAACTGAAGTTTTAGTCTTATTTTAGAACTCACTTGTTAATAAGTTCAGTTTACAGGTACAAACTAAAGACATAAGATTAAAGATTGAAGTAAGTAACTGAAGTTCATCTTAGAACTCGGTTTACGTTCCAAAACTGAAGGACCATGCCTCTTGAACTATGGCCTGAAGTTTTGAAGTTGAAGCCAACATGAAGCAAAGGCTCCTTGCTACTGAAGTTCAATCTAAAGTTCTGCATCTGAAGTCATAACTGAAGATTCTCCACTGAGTTCCAAGCTACTCTATAGGAGTTACCACTTTGGGAAAAGATCTCAATAGGTGAACTGTAGACACCAAAAATGGCAAAAAGGACCACGACTCCAACAGGAAGAATTCAAATGGTGTTCTTTTTCACAATTGATACGTTTTATGAGAGACCTATAAATACCCCACTGCTTCAAATGCTTCAAGACACCGGTTACCCTGCGTTTAAACACACAATCGCTATCTCGCTCTCAACTTTCACAGATCTGATGTTCAAGAACACTCAAGACTTTCAGATTTATCTTTCTAATATTCTTAAGTAGCGATTCTATTTGTAACCGAAGAGTGATCTGACATTTCTTGTCCATCTAATCCTTAAAGATTGTTCACTGTAAGACAATCTCCATTTACTTGGAAATCCTCGATTAACATTGAGTACTCGTGGACGTAAGAGTTTTTATTTCTGAACCACGCAAACCAAAACTTCGTGTTCTCTCTATTTTTATTCAGTATTTCCTTATCTAATTGATATATTGCATTTTGAATACTGATTAAGAGAAAAGTGAACTTAAGGCATTAAGTTTTCTGAACAAACGAGTAAGATTTAAAACCACCACTTCCGCACGTACACTTAAGATATTAGTCCATCAGTCCAACACTAAGTGTAGACTGAAGGATTGCTATCTAAAGTACCAACTCTCACTGAAGCTACCTTCCTTCAGTTCAGGAGCTCACTAAAGCTTTTAATTTGAAAAATAAAAAACAGGTGTATTCCCCATACACACTGTATACTCTTTTCGGGACCAACAAGTCCAAATTTTGGATGGTCCTGATAAAGCTTTATTTGGGACTCCACTTCCACCCAAAGATGTACATCTTTTATGTCGGTATTAATATCTAGGAAACACAATTTGAAGAAAAGTACAAAAATATGCACGATGATAATCACAACTCTCAACTATGGTTGCTTTTAATTTTATAGTATAATTTAATTTAATTTTGCACTTGATATTTATTATTCTTTGATGTCCAAATAAGATATATAATTATTTTTAAATATTTAATGTTTTTAATGATTTTTAAGATTGATAAATTTAAAAATAAAATATATAAATTTTTAAATATATATTTTTAGATATATGTAAATTATCATTCATTATTTTTAAAAATTAAATATTAATTAAAATAATAAATAATAAAACACTAAATCACATATAAGTATCGTTGATTGATTTTGAATTAAATAGTAATCGAAATGAGATATGTATCCTCATATCTGATTAAAGTGACTGGCGTGTGGAAAGATTTGGAAAAAAATATCGGTTAGTTCTTGTATATATATTTACTCATTTTCATTAATAATGACTCATTTTCTTTTTACACGAAAATTAAGAAACACTCAATATATACATATTTCACAAAAATCAAGAAATATACAACGTGATAATTATTACTTAAAAAATAAATCATTATTAATAGAACGTCCCAAAATGAAAAATTGATCGTTATTAATGAAGCGGAGATAGTGTCTTTTATTTGTTTTGTGAAAATGATTCTTGGTAATTTAAATCCACCAAAACTGACATTTGGCATCAAATTATCTAGAAAAGGGAGGGTTTAGGTTGTCCGAAAATAAAATGGAATTATCCTATCATCATCACCACTTAATGTAATTAGGTAATTAATTAGGCTCAGTAGTTTAGTTCAATTATTTATAGATAAATCATTGGTGCATTATTTTCAACTTCTCTGCGTGCACGGCACTTGTTTGAAATTATACCCACTTTAAAAAGTCCAAAAATGACCGCGTGCTGATCGGGGATAGTATATTCGTGAATGATGTAACATGTTTCGTAAATAAATATTAATTTTTAATAAATAATTAATTATTATATTTTAATCAAAATTTATTGATTAAGTATTAATTTAATATTTAATATAAGATTAAAAATAAATATTACACGTATTAATATGACATTATTATATCAATTATGTTCACATTAAGTAGTATTCGCCCGGGGAGCGATGCTCACTTTAAAGTATGTGAATAAATATGACAATTTAAATGACTTTGTTTAAATCAAAATTAAAACTTTAAAGGTTACATCATCTATCTTTTCCACTGTAAATTTAATTTTTAATTTATTTTGTATACAATCAAATCATGTTCTCACCAACATAATTCATCTCGTAATTTTCATGTTATCTTCTATTGGTGAAAATTAGTTTTGGAAAAAAACAATCCAATCAAATTAATAGTTTTAGAAATTTTATTTAATATTTAAAAAACTTATCCAAAATAAAGAAGTTTTGGGTGCAGGCCCAACTTTATTTAAATGGGCCTTTTAAAAGAAACTTAAGATGTGGGCCCAATATCTAACTAGAAAACCCAAAACACAATATTCTATGCTGTATAATTGCTTTCAGCCCAATGCTAAATTAAGAATATAACATAATAAAATCAAACTATTAGATACTCTAAAGATTCATCTAGTTTTTGTTAATACGAGAAATTCACACACAAATATTAGTTGTAACTATAGTTGTAGAACAATAAATTTACATGTCCTAACATTCAAAACTATAATTGTTTTCAAGTGAGTAAATTTGAACTTCTAAAACTCCACATTTAAACATCTAGATTAGCATCCACCCCAAAATTGTATGTACATGTAACTTAGAACAATATTTAATTAATATTAATCCGGTCAAGCAATAGATCTGGTGTAGGAAAATGAGGGTACCATCATGTGATATATATGAAGATGAAATACATTAATATATATTTATATTTCTTATTATATATATAAAACAATATGTAGTTTTTAATTCAAGATGAAAAGATCCCCCCTCGTGCACTTCAAACGCTCATAAATTCCTTTTGTTCTCCACCTAAGCTATATATATTATTTTACCTTGATTAATTTCACTCTTTCACCATTTCTAAGAAGTACATCAACTATTGTCTTTTTTTATATATTAAATTACTTACTTTATTTATGAAATAAAATATATATGAGAATTGGTTAACAAGAACGTGACACCACTATAAATAAATGGCCCATTTGTCCAGACGTGATATGTAGCTCTTCAGTTTAAGAAGCTTTATAAGTAATGTTTGAAGTTTGATAATGAGTGAAGCATAATAATAATTAGAAGCAAATTAGGTGATTTTAATTAAGTAGTAGTTTGTTTAGGTAGAAATAATTAATAATAGAGTGGTAATGAAAAGGGTGGTAGGAATATTTGAGAAATCCAATGCAAAATCACACGTTTGTGAGTGTCAGGGTCAGAGTCACCCGATCCTTTGCACGTGACCCTTCATTACTTAGCTACTGCTTCATCACGTGCCACATGCTCTCCTAACATTTACATCAATTTAGGATTAATCATCTCTAAATTTATACCTCTCCGTCTTCATAAGCATGATACAAAATTTTAGGACACGGTTATTAAGGAGAGTGTATAAAGTAATGTAAGAGTGATAAAGGTAGTAGGGTCCACACCTAAGATAAATTTTACTAATTTACTAATTTAACGGATGGAGTATATTTTTAAATTAACCAATAAATATATTAATTTTTATTTTTCTAGATCAAATTTGAATTGATGGATTGTATAACATGTTTTTTATATATATATTAATTAGCCGAATTGAAAGACTATACAAATATATGTAAATTTTAAGGTGATTATGCCTAATTAGCATTTTTTGCATACATAATTCATAGGAATTTTATTGGCTAAATAGTGACGAAAAATAATTGATATGACAATCTTGAACCACCACACACACAGAGAGAATTGAAGAAAAAAGAATATGCAGATGTAGTTGCAAACTGCATCATTAATTAAGAGGCATGAAAATGGGCATATATATTATAATGGCATGAAAAATAATTATAATTTTACAAATTAAAATTCAATTCATCATTAATTATAGCTCTTGATTAAGGCTTAGAGGCACCTCCCCTAACACTAGGGATGTCAATTGGGCCAACCCATTCAGTTTTGGGTCAGCTCATTCGGTTTCGGGTTATTTTTGGTTCGGGTCATTCGGATTCTTTTTATTTAGGGCTAAAATATTTCGGCCCTAACCCTAACCCACTCAGTTTCGGGCTAGCCCGTCGGGCCAAAATATTTATAAAAAAAATATATTATATATAATATTTTTTAATAAATATTTTTTTATAACAAAAATTATGTCGTCTTTACTCAATAGAAACATTTAACTTGGTATTAGATATAAAAATAAATATTATTTCACTATAAACTTACATAATAACTAATAATTTATTTATAATTTGACACAATTTTGACATAAATGATTATATTTTTTCAATTTTTTAAGTCATAATTATTTTTCATCAGTTAATCGGGCCAACCCATTAATTTTTCGAGCTAGCCCTATCGGGCTCGGGCTTTTTTCGGTTCGGTTCAATCGGGCTTTTTTTGTTTCGGACTAGAATATTTAGGCCCTAACCCGCCTTTTTTATCGGTCTATTCGGGCCGACCTATCGGTTTCGGGCTAAATTGGCATCCCTACCTAAGACACCCTTAAAATGAGGAAATAGAGTAATTAAAGCTATTTAGGTCATGCATTAATGTGATTAATTAGTGCTCTCAACGCAACGAGTTGTGTTTTTTGTCTGCCAAAGCTTTGTAAACAAGATCGAACCATTTCCACTAATTTAGCCAAAAAAGAAAAACAAAAAATTATGAGTGGAGTGGTTGTGGATTTGTTGTCATGTTCAATATCCCACAAACTTAGTTTCCTCGTACATGTCTTGTCTTTGTTTCGCCATTACTTATTAATTTACTTTCATTCCAATATGTTAATGTAGTGGTAAATGGTAATTAACTATATAAACATATTTGCTCAATTTTAATACATATTTATATATACTTTGAATTTCTTTATTACATTTTTCAATTTTTAAGATATATATAAATGGGATTTAGTGAGAATCAAGTTTTAATTAAGAGAAAACCAAAATTCATATATTTTACTTATTAATTTGATACAATATTATACGTATTATTTTATTGCATAATAAGATAATATTTTTAAATATTAAATAATACTTCATCCGTCCATCATTTCTTCACATTCTTATTTATATTTTTGGCAATTCATTCTCCACTTACAACACATCAATGTGGTCTCATTATTCACTCACTACACACTACACGTCATTATTAATGTGGATTTCATTCTTCATTCACTACACACTACGCATCATTATAAATGTGAGTCTCATTCTCCACTCACTATACATTACGCATTACCAATTCAAGTCAAAATATTTTAGTAAAATGCGTGACGGGTCAAGGTGAGAAGAAAAATCATGGACGGAGAGAGTACATTTTATTTGTAAATTTTATACATAATTAATTTGGATCATAAATTATACATAGTTGATCAACGTCGATTCTGATCAGTTCTTAGTTCCTACCTAATTAAAAACTTATTATTATTTGATATATTCCGTCGTTCATATATATGAACACGCAAATTTGTAAAAAATAATACGTGTAATCCGACCTAAGTTTGGCCAAAATTTTACTTTTTGTTATTTGAATCAAATTAAAATTGATCATACCGTTGTTTTCAATTATGAGATTATTTCATTAAATTGGATATTTCTTTCGAAATTACCCATGTTTTAATTTGCTATCACTAGTTGTTACCATGATTCCCAATTTCTCATCATGATATTTTTGGTAATATATTTGAGAAATTTCTATCTTAAATTCAGTAACAAAAAACACTGCGAAAAACAAATAATCAAAATCGATGAAAAGATACTTGACAGTTGCCACATCTAATCTAGAAATTAAATTATTGTAGTAGCTAGTTCATGATGCCAATTATTATAGCATTAATTCTCACTAAGATTTCCAGTCAAACACCTTTGAATGACCACTATTATATACACATATAGATATAGATGATAGATATATAGATAAATATAGAAAATAAAATAAAATAAAATGCTGCAAAGTTTAAGGAGAGGACGGCCAAGAACATGGAGATGAGTCAAAATATGAACGAATAACTAGGTTCCCATATCAATTTACTACAAACTAAGGTACACTTATACTAATATTTATATTTTGGACAAATATAATTACAAGGACAAGATGAAGAGGCCTAATTAATTAGTCTATTCAGAGATTAGAATCTATAAATTAAATAAAGGATATATAAAAATGTAAAAAAAGAAATTAGGAATGGCACCTGTTTCAAGAAGAGAGTAATTAAATTAAATTTGGGTTAGAGCACTTAACACTAGGAGATGAGAAAATTATTTATATATATATATATATATATATATATATATATTTGGGGAGAGAAGAGAACCCATTACCCATTACTAGACATGGGAACAGCGCCCACGTTCTCCTCTTATTTATTTTTATTTTTTAAATTTACTTAATTATAGGTAAATATGTAGTATTTCACATTTTTATAAAAACATATATAACAAATTACTTTTGAAGAAGTAATGGCCGTAATTGATGGTCCTAATTGATCTCTTGGAATGAAATGATCATGTTTAGATTACTAATAAGCAAACTTAGCCAAATTAGATCCCAATTTGGAATTTATTGGAATTTATTAATTAACCACTTCTAACTTAAATTAGTTACATATAATTAATATTTTATTCATTAATTAGTGTATGCCAAACCTTTCGTTTTCTTCTTTCTTTTTCTTGGTTGGCAGGGTCAGGGCCTTTCTCGCTGGACGAGCACAAGTGGCTTTGGCGGTGATTTGCTAGCTTCCTACTAGCCTATTAGGTGCTACCCCTCCGAGTTGACTCAGTCAAACTCGGTTTCGAGAAGCTTTCTTCTCAAGCCGACTTTCCATTATCCAATCCACAACAAATCGAATGAAACTTGGCGAAAAAGAAGTGAATACTTTGCTAAGGTTCTAACGAAAAAACAAACCGGATACACTGAGAAAGTACCACCTTCTCAAGAAAGGTCGGAGAAAGTAAGTAACCTCCTTTGAAAAAAAGGACCCAAGATTTCGGATTAGGTTTGGACCTTTCCTGCGCAGTTTAGGTGGAAGGCGAAGGAGGCCTCGCAAACAGTATTTTTTGTCTAATTCTTCCTGCTAACAGGACTTTTTCCCTTCCTCCAACATAATTTGATGCAACGCGAGAAACCATTAAGAATGCTCAACCCTCAAATATAGTTAGTTTCATTTTGAATTCCATAATCATAATATGGATTGATCGAGAAAAAACGAGTTCCGTTGATCCTCTAAAAATTGTTGATCTTAAGCCCCAATTAAAAGATTTATGAAATATTTATATATACCCCAACGCCTTTTGTTCTATAATAAGCCCTCGATTAATTAAGTTCAACTAGCTCCATAATTTGTAACCGTGTGCAAGAAAGAACACATGTAAGTGCATAGCAAATGATGATGACTGTAACATTAGCATGATTTAAGTACACTTGCTATATATAAATAAACACATTATATATTTTAATACATACCCATAAAATAGATTAAAATTCCTCCCATCCCTTCCTAGACTCCATAAATAACCGCAGCAACCATACCGTTAAGCCCTCTTCTTCTTCGACTTCGTCTCCATCGCTAACTTTCCAATCACTCAGAAAACTCTAAGTTTTTCCAACTTAACCTAATTTTCGTGATCATGGTAATTCTTCGAAACCTGCTAGAATTTTGCACATGATCGTTCGTATAAATTTTTTAAAATTATTTTTAATTGAATTGTGTCGTGTAGGGAGCTCAAAAGCCTGCATGGTTGGAAGCCCTCTACCTGCAGAAATTCTTTGCTCCGTGTTCGATTCACGAAGCAGCGAAGAAAAACGAGAAGAATATATGCTGCTTGGATTGCTGCACGAGCATCTGCCCCCATTGTGTCCTCTCCCATCGATCCCATAGGCTTCTGCAGATTCGTCGTTACGTTTATCATGAGGTAGTTCGATTGGAGGATCTTGAGAAGCTCGTGGACTGCTCTAATATCCAGGTATTGATTCAATTTTTATTTTTTGGCATTTTTTATTTATTTAGATAGATTGGATAATCAAGAATGTGTAATTGTGTTGTTGTAGGCATACACAATCAATGCTGCAAAGGTGTTGTTTATAAAGAAGAGGCCTCAAAATAGGCAGTTCAAAGGGTCTGGGAATTACTGCACATCTTGTGATAGGAGCCTTCAAGAGCCTTTCATCCATTGTTCTCTTGGTTGCAAGGTATTATTTTCCTATTTTATATATAAGTGTGTGGGTTTTTTTTTTTTCATTTCTTCACTGAAATTGACTAAGTACTACTTAATTATGTTGTTTGGAAGTTGAATTGTGTGTTTTTAGTGATAATTTTGTACTGTGTGTGTGAGAGTCAATTTAGGGTTGAAGTACTGAATTTTGAGTTTTGTTTCCATAATTAATTAACTGATTTTTGAAGTAGTTAATTATCTGAATTTTGAAAGAGTAATGATCCAATTCAAAATTCCCAGTTGTCCTAATTCAGGAGGCATGAATTCCTAGTGCTTTTGAGGCTAGGGTTTTGACCTACTTATAAATTGTCTATAATAATGTTTACAATTTAAAATGTGTTTTAATTTCTTGAAGAATTAGGTTCCCATTAAATTAATTTGATTTTTCTCTAGCTAATAGCTTGACAATTATAATAGAATTTCGATTTTGATGTGATAATTAGGTCGAATTTGTGATGAAACACTACAACGACATGTCACCATTCTTGAGAATTTGCAAGACTCTTCAACTTAGTCCGGACTTCTTCATTCCTCAAGACATCGGAGACGACGAGACACCCCACTCCACAGTGGTGGACAGTAGTGACGAGCCCCTGAGCTCGTACTCGGGCTCGTCAGGGTCCGAGAACATGAGTTTCTCGTGCACGGAGTTCGTGAGGAAGAAGAGAAGTGGGCTCTACATTTGTGGGAGATTGGCTAATAAGATCAATGAAGACATGGCCACTAGCATGAGTAGAAGGAAAAGAGTTCCTCATAGGTCACCCTTGTGTTAGGACAAATTACATTAATAATTAATAATAATCATAATAGTAGTTAATGATTATTATTAATAATAATCATAATAGTAGTTAATGATTATTAATTGCTAATTTTTTTGGGGGGGCGAATTATTCGAGATTAAAAGAATCATATTGAGTTTGTTGAGACATTTTGGGTTAATTATTAATTAAAACACTTTGTCGGGTGGTGGTTTGTCTTAATGGCATCACGTGCTGCTCAGCTCCCAAGATTGGGGTTTGTATATTTTGTTTAATTTAATTTAATTTTTCAAAATAAACATTTTTGTACGGTGATTTTATTGAGACAGTTTGGGTGTTTCTATGTAAAGTCTGTTGTCTCAAGACTCGAACCCCCAAAAATAATTAGACAAATTGGTGAGAGGAATAAATTAAATAGTTGTGGACAAATAGTACTAATATATATATACCACTTGCTTCCTATTTTATGGATTTCTTTCTACTTTTCATATAGATTTGTGTAATCTGTAATGTGTGTTTTTATCTTTGTTTACTCTATATTAACGTTGTGTTTTATTATAGGGTTAATAAATTTTAAATATTATAATTTTAGACCCTTTTTATATTAGCGTGAAATATTGATTTTTGTACTTAAAACACAAACTTTGTGGTCTTTTAATTTGATTAATAACATCAAATTCAATATTGTCCAAATTAAGACCTATCATATGTGACAAACCATAGCATGAGCTAGCTAGATTATGACAATTATTATATATGAACTTTTTTCCTGAAAAAAATAATGCTCAAAACGTCATTTTAGATGAAGTGTCATTAGGCCAGTTTTAAAAATAGCCAGACTGTGTAATATTGGGCCGGGCCCATTAAGAACTAAATTTCCCAGCCATAGGCCCAACAAGTCATGTCATCCAAGCTTATATATCATTTGGTTTTGCATTAATAACCATATCACTTATTTAATTAGAGATCTCCTCATGCTTTGATTATCTTATTGAAAACCTAATTTCAGAAAAGATTCAAAATCACAACAAGGATTTGAGATGGTAGAGTACCATACAACGAGCTGTATATAATACTCCTTCTGATCTATAATAATGACACATATTTCTTTTTAAGAGATCTCATTAGTAATAATTATTTCTTTTTTGAGTAAAAATTAAATGAGTTGTTAATAGTTGGATAAAGAGAGTAAAAAAAATGAGTGGCTATTGATAAATCCACATATATAATATACATCAACATTTATGACAGCTTCGATGTTTTCAAAATTCATTTATCTCTTGTTTCAAAATAGGGAACAGTTAAGTTCAAGAAAACATGTTAGGTTAACGTGTATTGGTTTAGTGGTAGTGAGGTTAATGTCTAAGACAATAGATCTCGGGTTTGAGTCTTCTATAATGCGGTTTGGATCTTTTTGGGTTCAAGAAGATGCGCCTAATTAATTCATAACTTTTTCAATGGCAGACACACATTCATATATATATATATAGTAACTGTATATATGAGCAAAGAAAAGAGAAACCCTAATTTAGGATAGACGTTTGATTAACTATATCTAGGGGTGTTATATATGTAATGAGGTGGAAATGAAAGAATTTCACACACGAAATGGAAGGAGAGACTCTTGGTAAGCACGTGGTGGAGTAACTCCTCCATGAGCAAGTCTCATGTTCCAAATTCTTTTCCTTTTCCCCCTTTCCTCTGCCCTACCAACCACATATTACTATATTACAAACCCCCTAAAGTGATGATTCTCAATAGCATCTCCTAACATACTTTCCCAATGGCTTAATTTTATTCTATATATCTAATTAATCAAACTTCCACAATACTTAACTACTCTCTTAACTTGCTTACTAGCTAGGATGGCCATGGGTTGGGTGAACTATATTTGGATTAGTTATAATGCATGCCCTATTAAGTATTAACTAGGTATACATTTGATGCTATCAAGATTGTTAAAACCCTTGATCAATTCCATTAAATAAAAGAAATCTTTAACTATTCTTTACATGTTGGGGACATTGGGGTAGACTATTGCAGTGCTCATTGATCTTGTAGTGATCTAGAGCATCCTCATGACTAGGCCATTTGGTGGGGTTAAATAAAATCTAATTAAAGAGGATTATACCATGTTGACAAAGAGATATGAGGCGATCGTTCTAGTATCCGGGAAAGAAACCCTATAAATAGAGGGACTGGTTTTCTCCAACCCTTGCCAATCTCAAGTCATAACCAAAAACATATATACTAGCTACTTTCTTTCGACAATCGGGTTTTCTCTTTCAAAATGGCGATACTCAACCTCAATAAGCTCGGAAACCCTAATTTCGTGTTGAGCGAATTTGGGGCCACTGCAGTTTGTGATTTCAGCATATGCAGAGAAGCTGATGATGACGACGACGACGATGACACCAAAATAGTGGCGATTGCAGCCTAAATATGAGATGTATAAGGTCTTCTGCTTAAAGACCTAAGCTACATGTACGTGTATGGTAGTGTTTTCTAATAAAATATTTGCTTGTCTGCATATATATGTAAGTGTTATTACACATTTAGATGTAGTAGTTTTTATACACATAAGATTGAGTATGTCACTATATATATAGCCGCCTAGCTTGTATGTATACTTTGATTTTGATTTGAATCAATAAATTAAAACACTTACTATATTATTATATTCTTTTATAGTTCATGACTCTCTATTCACTTAATTTGTTTCAAGAATTGCGTTTTTAATTCAAATTGTCACTGCCATTAATTAATTTATAATGTTTATGTTTAGTGAACAATTTATTCAAAATGATGAAATTTTGTAGAATATTATTCTATTTAGATTAAACACATGAACACATTAAATCAAGTGATATATATTCATGATGGAAAATAGCATCTACGTACAATTATATATGTTTACAAAACGTATACAAAATTACATGATTTTGGTCCCAAAATAAGTGATTAAATCAATCGCCCACTATCACAATGAACAAGCACCAATTTTTCCCATGAAGAATATGAAACCAATTAATTACTTAATTAATCAATGTTTAGCAATGAATTAATATGCCATATCATCCCACGTATAAGTATAAGCATAGGCATTAGTTTGTTTCTTCTTTTGGAACTTGCCCCTGATCCATTTCCAACTCTTGGAGGCCCCCTTCTTGACTTTCTTCGCCGCCACCTTTGTCTTCTCCTTGGTCACCTCCGCCGCGTACTTGAGCCGGTCTGATAGCTTCGGGGGCCGCCCCAATCGCTTTGGCTGGTATTCATAGGCCCACGGGTTATCGTACATTATGATATATTAGGGTTTCTTCCTTTTCGTCTTTGTTTTCTTCCGATCGACCTCAGGAAAGACGCCGGTGGTGGCGGCCTCCCTTGAGAGAAAGCAAGAAGACGGCCTTCTTGAGGGTGGCTTTTTTTATTGATGTGTTTTTTTGGTGTATATGCTATTATTTGTTCCAAAATATTTATTTTAGATTCTTGATGATATTTATATTGTATGTTGTGGGATTGGGAGGTGACACTAAATTCTTGCCCATGCACACAAAGGTATTATTCTATTAATAGTAATTTTTTTTATTGTGTGTTGACTGTTTAATTTTCTTTGAGGATCTAATTAAATTTGGTAAATGATGTTTATTTCATTTATTTGTATATATATTAGAAGCTGTGATCAGTATAGAGCTGCTATACATAAGAATTATGATATAGAAATGGGTTAATTGGCTAATTTGGGCCCAACATAAGCCCATGTATTTTTATGTTTTAGCCCTACAAAATAACATAATTACACAACAAATAACAAAAGAAATTGATTTATCTCGTGGTAAAATTTTGTCTGAGTAAAGTGAATATATTACACTAATTAAACTAAGCTTCAATCATTGACATGAATATATATAGTGTATTTTTTCCTCTGGCTGCATGTGAAGCCATGTATATAATTAATATTCATCATTGATTAAATTAATAAATATAGTATTGTTCGATGAATATGGGCTAACATAAACTAGCCACTACTTTCAGTGAGAAGCAAGCAGCAGAAATAAATCAAAGGCATTATTGTATGAATTGGGACCATTCATTGTATATATCATTTCTTAAACAGGTACTGATTGGCATATGATTGAAGTATCTTTGGCACAAACTTTAATATGTAATATTGTTTCATTTAATTTCAACTAATTCGGATCTTCTCTATCTTACCAAATACCAACTCTACTCTCTTCATTTGCAAGTGTCTTATTTTATTTTCCCTTGTTTTTATATATATGCCATAATTAGATAATAATTATATGGGAGACAAAAAGAAAGTAGAGGGTGTTCATATAAAATTAAACCTAAATTTTGGAATGTTCAGGAAATTTGTTACTCTGTTTTTTCTTTTTAAATAAAATAAGTTCAAATTATATTAAATATATAATTTTCTAAGTTAAATTAATATTTTAAATATATATTGAATTAAATTAAGTAAGAAATGGATGAATTGATAGAATTCGCGAATGGAAGCAGCAGCCCACGTGTGGAGCTTGTGATGTAGCAGGCGTTTATATTGACACGGATAGAATATTTCTTCCTGAAATAAATACTACTCCCTTCGTCTCATTCAAGATAGTCCATTTTTTTTAGACACGTAAATTAATAAAGTTTCCTTCTTTTTACTTACTCAATACATATCTCTCCTAAAAAATTACTATAAAAAGAAATGAATCATCTTATTGGGACGGACGGAAATGACAAAATGAGCTATCTTGAATGGGATGGAGGGAATATTTAATAGGCAAAAAAGTGAGTACGTGTAATTAATGCGGACTGCCTCAGCACACAACAGAACATACGTGGAATGCATCCCGCTCATTTCGGGCCCCACTTCCCAATCCGTTACTCAAACGGCTTACTCTTTTGTCGTTTCACCCTGCTACATCTTGTGGGGCCCCCTCTACTTTTATCCAATGTTATTTCGTTTATTCTACAGTAATTTTTATTTATTGGATATTGAATTCTTTCAAGTAATAATTAGTAGTTTTTACTTTAGTTAATAATGACTTATTTGTTAATATTAATCTATTATATAAAAAATATGCAATATTTCATAAAGAATCATTGTTAATAGACGTCATATAATGAAAAGTCCGACGTCATATAATGAAAAGTCCGTCGTCATTAACGGGAGAGAAAATATTTTATTTATTTATCTATATATTTATATATTTATTTATATTATTAATATAATTCGGATCCGAATTTAGATCCGAGTGAACCAAGTCCATAGTTGAGAATCCGAAACCGGCGGCATTCGGATCTCCCTCTTTCCCTCCCTCTCCTATAAATACATACCCTAATTTAAGTTTTAGTTTTGCCACTTCCATCTTCAAATTCTTTCTTCTCGATTAGAAAATCAAACTATTCAATTCCTCACTTGCAGAGAAATAAACTAGTGAAAAACTGAAAGATCAATGGCGGCTTATTCACCTCGTAGATCAAGCGCACCGATCCTCCTCAACCGCAACTGCTCCGCCCGCACGCCTCCGTCCTCCTCATTCGCTTCCGCCACCTCCTCCGCCTTCACTGCACATCGCTCACTCCACGGCCCCTCCACCCCCACCCGCGTAAACCCCTGCAGCAGTCCTTCCCCTTCGCTCAGCTTCTCGCTGGACCGGAACGGTCCGCGGAGCCGGTCTATTTCAATCACCACAACAACAGTGGAGAAACCGGCGTCCGGCCCGAAAAGGACGTGTATGTGCTCGCCGACCAACCACCCCGGTTCGTTCAGGTGCAGCCTTCATAAATCGGTAGCCAAGCCCCAAACTTCGTCGTACGGGAACTCGAGCCGGCTGAATATGAGGCGCTCCGCCATGAAGAACTCTCTGGTTCGGATCGGCACCGTGGAAGGGGAATGGGTTAAGAGAGCCTTGGCAGCTTTGATTCGCCCTTCCTCCCACCACCAGCGCCGCCGCGGCGAGTTCCGCCCTCGCCCCAGTCGCCTCTCCGCCGTCTCCTCCGAATCTCAGGCTTAGCGTGCAGAATAAGGCTACTGAGCGGTGGCGATGACGTCAGCCTCATCAAATGTGGGTTTCGCCGGAAAAGTTTTTTATAGGCCGGAAAATTCCACTTAGTATAAGATATTTTGTTTGGTTGTATATAGTTGAAGCTCGTGATTTTTACCGATTTTTTTTGTGGGGAAAATTGCATAATAATAATAAAAATATAAATGGTTAGCCAAAATTTTATTATCATTAATTTAATTTCTTGCGTGCTTATTAACATGAATACTACTAGCTTCGACAATTTTGTGTTAATGAAAAGAGAGACATAAATCATGTCATATTAAATTTAATTAATTTCTTAGAAACTCTGAATAATTAATTTAATTCAGTATTTATAATACCATTAATGTAAATCAAATTTTAAGAATTGGGATCATTCGAAATTAAATACTACTAATATTAATTTGGAACTTCGCCAAATTCAGCTCGACCTATATAGTTCTGATCACTACTAAAATTCAAATGTGTTAATACGATTACTTTAATTGTGTAGCCGAACATAATTCGGCTATTCAAAAAATTATTCTTAGATATTTTTGAAAATTATAAGTATTTTAGGTATTAAAATATTTTACATTATCGTTAAAATATAATTAAAAAAAAATGAATTTCGAGCACTCGGTATCCAAAAACTCTAGAACATGTGTATCCCAATTCAACCTGAAAATAACTATGGATTAACCTTACAGATATTTACGTAATTATGTCTGAAAATAATGCAGAAACAATGTTGGGAAATATTTATAAATATTTATAAGTGTTTTGATTCAAATTCCAAAACCTTCCCTAAAAGATGTAATAAGTCCAAAACTGAATCTCTAGTGTTTTGTCTATGAACTCAAATGTTATGGAGTTTTATTTTTCAGGTACACTGAAGGACAAACTCCACTGAAGATTCAAGACATTTCAAAACTGAAGGACCACTCTACTGAAGTGTGTCCTGAAGTTTTGAAGTTGAAGTTAGAAGCTGAAGTTTCATTGTCACTGAAGTTCACATCTGAAGTTCTGCACTAAAGTCCATTCTGAAGTTTCCACTGAGTGATAGTCTATTTTATAGGACTTACCATTTATAGCAAAAATCTCAGTAGGTGAAACATAATCTTGTTGCAGACACCAAAAATGGCAAAAACGACGAAGACTTCAACGGGAAGAATTCAAATGAGCTCTATCTCACAACGGATACATTCTATGAGAGAGCTATATATACCCCGCTGCTTCAAACGCTTCAAATACCGGTTACCCATTCTTTGCAACTCGCTATCGCTATCATCGCTCTCAAGTCTCAAGCTTTCAAGCCATCACTCAAGAACACTCAAGCTTTTAGATTTTATTATCTAGTGTTCTTCTTAGCGATCTTTTTGTAACCGAAGAATAGTTTAGCATTAGATTAAGTTCGAAGCTAGAAGTGATCAGATATATTGTCTATCTAACCCATTGTGGTTGATCACTGTAAGACTATTATCTCTCCATTAACTTAGAAACTCTCGACTAACATCGAGACACGTGGACGTAGGAGTTTTTATCTCCGAACCACGCAAACCAAATCCTCTCTCTCATTTACATTCAGTATTTATTATTTTTTGATTATCATACACTGAATACTGATTAATTGAAAAGAGAAAGAATTGCATTAAGTTTTCTGAACAAACGAGTAAGATTTAAAACCACCACATTCCGCACAACACTTAAGTTATTAGTCCATCAGTCAAACACTCAGTGTAGACTGAAGGATTACTATCTGAAGTATTCAACTCTTACTGAAGTCCCTCCATTCAGTTCAGGAGCCACTCAAAAGTTTTAACTTGTAAAAATATTAACCGGTGTATCCCCACATACACTCAGTATACTCGTTTCGGGGCCAACAAACAATGAATACTATAAACAAAATAAATACTTGACATATAAATAACGTAAACTGAATACGTCGACTACTATAATTATAAAAAACTGAATTATGAATTTAATATCCAAACAACGTTGAGGTGAATGTTAGAAGATGTCGGTACTATTGAGTTGAATCCCTAAATTATGAATATGAGGTTAGAAATAGCAAATAAAGATTACTATTTATATAGTACGAGATAAGTATGTCGAGACTATGTCGACTAGTCACTTTATTATTTGCAAAATTGCAATGCTTGTGTTTTTTGACTAATATTGCTTTGTGTTTTGTAGGTGATGTGACATGGTTTTCAAATATATATGCTTCATAGCTGTGGATAAGCGTGTGAAAGCGAGAGGTCGGCTTAAGACAGTACACCATAATATCAACATTCTATCTATTTTTCCTCCTTTTATCATTATATGATGAGTCATTCTTGTAATGTATTTTTAATTTTATTTATATACATGCGGAAATTCTTATGTCGATACAATTCATATAATTACAGCACACCCCACATATTCACGTGCCACATTATCATATTCAATTTGTACGTGTTATGTATATATAAATATTTAAATTTTACTAATGTAATTGTTATATATAAGTGCTATAACTCGAAAATCAAGCTATTAAATAATACTCCACAAATTAAACTGGCGTAAATTCCAATTTTGCAATACAATCTTTATATTCAAATTCAAATTAGTATGTTATTATTATTATAAATCATTAATTATTAGGCCAACAGACACAAATAAAAAGGAAGTTGAGGACCAGGTGGGGTCCTCAAGGAAATTCCCAAATGTATTATTGAAGGAGATGAATTACTGAATGTGGGCCCCATTTGCACATATATAAATAATTAATGAAGGAGGAGGAGGAGATGAACAACTTGAGGTAATGTGGGTTCCATTTGCATATATGTCTTCAAATCTCTTTTGGTTTAACATTAATTTGTTAACTTTCCAATTAAATATTAATTAATTGATTGTAATTTCTAATTTATTAGACTTGAGGAGGGTAGTTAGACTTTTGGTTCAGGGGATAAAAAATAATTATATTAATTTTATCTGATATACGTAGAATAACTATTATGCCCCTAGTCTTTTTAAATTCTAAGGGGGTCCATTGCCTTGGCTGTGACTGTGACTGTGACTCGTCTCATATATATACAACACTACATGTGCATGTATTAGATAAGAATTGCTGCCATGAGAAGGATATATATAAATGGTGACAATTTCAAAGGATATTATATATACAAAGAGCCTTCTTTTACGCATCCTCTCCAACTTGAATTGCTTTCGCCTAATAGCTACAAATTCAATATATTAGATGCATGCATTCGTGCTTGCTACCTCCACTTTAATATTTACTAACTTTAATTTAAGGAAAAATATCGTTACAATACAAACAATATTTTTTAAATAAGAAATGGATACGTTATGAAAATGATATTCCAATATTACTTTAAATTATACATGGTGGCCTCATTGAGCATAATGAATTATTTTATTATTAGTTTCATATTAATGAGCTGGAATAGCTCAGTTGGTTAGAGCGTGTGGCTGTTAACCACAAGGTCGGAGGTTCAAGCCCTCCTTCTAGCGAAGTTTATATTTTTTTTGTTTAAGAATATTCACAATGGGAGTAAAAAAAATAGGTATTTTCTAAAATCATGAACTATTGTATTGTATTTATTTTGTAAAAGGGTGTACAGTAGTACTATGAAACTCTAGAATCGAAAACAATAAATTAAGAATGTTTATCCATCCTTTTAATGTATTTTTAATTGCAAATTTAAATTATTAATTACATTACGAAAAATTTGATAAACCCGAAACTATTGTATCGAACATTAAGCTCCTCCTACCTCTAAACTAATATACACATTTGAAATGTGTTTTAGTACAAAAAAAAATTGTTCTAATATATATATACTACTATCATTTAGTAAATATTATAGCTATTTTTCAAAGATTAAAATGACTGCGTATGTTCTACAAATGAAACTACACAAAAGATAATGGAACAATCCTCAATTATATATATTAATCAACGTGGGGTGTGTGGAAACATAAGCAATCCAAAATTTTAGACGTCTCATATTATATTAATATAAAAGTAACATGTATTGTAATTAATGGTTTTAGAATTAATATATGTATTTTCATTATATATATAACAAAAACCTTGAATTATAATTTATCACATGTGAATCTCATGTTAATGCAATACTAGATGTAAACGATTAAATAAAGCCTGCGGTCATCAACAAATATAGGTGAAGACGTACGTACGCAAACAATTACATTGAGTTTCCTCAAAACAATAAATATCTCTCTATCTCTTTCTCTTTCGCTTTCTGTGATAGCTAGGCTGCTACAGCCACAATCGAATCGGAATCGTCGTCGTCGTCGTCATCTGCCTCTGGACTTCTAAACCTATCGAAACCACAGATTATTCGTGCCGCCATTAACTCGGACGACCACCCACCACCGAGTTTCTCGCCACAAACAATCACCATTTTGAGAGGGATAAAACTTGAAAAAAGTTCAAGAATTACTATGATGCACTCTTATTTATGATCATTCACTGCAGTGTAGTGTTGTGAGCTTTTGTACGTATATACCTAGAGCAAATGTTGAG
Source organism: Leonotis leonurus (assembly GCA_026898415.1). Lineage (NCBI taxonomy): Eukaryota > Viridiplantae > Streptophyta > Magnoliopsida > Lamiales > Lamiaceae > Leonotis > Leonotis leonurus. The sequence goes on from JAPKLX010000009.1 coordinate 1,395,923, forward strand.
TCCAATATATAGTAGATGGATGCATAAAAAATGAATGAAATTCTTTTGAAAATGTAGAGTGGTGTTAGTGTTATGTTACTGTCGAAGGGCAGCTTTAAGAGATTTGTAGGGCACAAGAATTGAGAAAAAGAGAAAAGAATGCATGGCATCCACACAAAGAAGAGTAAAGGGAGTGCATGAGTTTTGCTTATGAAGGGAGGCGCCATGCACGTGCCTTTCAACACTTGCATGCTTTTACTTCTTCATAGCCGCGTGCATGCATGCATATATATATTCCACCTCACAACTTTATTCATATTTATATTTTTAATCGATTTTTTATTTGTTTTTTTGGATGAAGAAGTGAATTTGTAGAAATTGGTAAATATATATAATTCAAATCTTATATCATCAAAGGTAGGATATGATTATATGATACCTTTTTATGTGATAAAAAAATTCGTATATATTCAAAAAATATTTGTTTTATAATTAGTATAATAAATAAATTAATTTCACGTGATTGTTTTTCAAAAGGCCTTCTTTGATCAAGTTTAAGTTAATGTAGGATGAAATTAACGACTCATTTATTTTATATAAAAAACTAATTTAAATATATTTTAAATCAGATTATTTTCTTAAAACACGTGTCGAATCAAATTGAAATATAACAAATTATTATAATACTCCCTCCGTCCCACTAAATATGCCTTGTTTCTATTTTGCACTTAAATTAAGGTAACATGATTTAGTGCTTTTAGAGTGTGCAATTATACCTAATTTTATTCTTTCTGAATTTCTTTTATTGTTATTTAAATTAATTAAAATTAACTTATTTTAATTAATTTTAGAGATAATAAATAAAATAATTTATTTTTAATTAATGCATTTAATTAGGAGTAGTTAGTGTTTTAATTAGCACTATAAACTTAATTAAAAATTTCTTATTATTTCCTAAAATAGAAACCAAACATATTTAATGGGACGTCTCAAAACGAAATACAAGACATCTTTAATGGGACGGATGAAGTGTAAATTAAAATATCAGTCATAATAAAAATGATAAATAAAATATTTTCAGCCAAACTATGCCCAAAATCTACAAGTTTTTAATTTTGAAATTACTCATCCAAACATTGTTTGTATGAATTCAAGACATCTCTATAAATTATAATTTCTTCAAGTTTTCATGCAAACCTCAGTGGCATGCACTTTGAAGTCGTGGAATTTCATCTAAATGGCATATCAGTATTTATAAAAGTATAAAAAAGAATCATTTTAATTGAAAAGGGAAAAGAAAAGTTGGTTAATTAAGACACAAATATTTAACGAACGACTTCAAACGGCCAACCGCCACAGATGACGTGGACCTCCCACAATCTTGGAGGAACAGAGAAATGCGGTCCCTCATTTTCTTCTTCTCTCTTTAACCAATCTTCACAAAATTTTCGCAAAATTTTCCTTGTTCATCTTTCACATTTTCATTTGGTTGTAAATTTTTAGCTAAATATTATCTATATTTCTGGCATATTCACTTCAATTAGCACAATCTTTTTTTCTTTATCTTAGCTCTTGCCACATATTATCCACCTTTTCTTTTTTCCTTCCTTTGATATAATCTGCAGCCGCATGATCTCATTCAACAAACCAACAAATTTCTTGATTTTCCCTTGAAAATCACAAGAAATTTTTGAAGGGTTTGAATAAGATTGCGTGCGTTTTGCAGATAATAATACTATTCCCTTTCCAACATAATATCATATTCTTGATATTAAAAGAGGCAAAAAAGAAAAACAACCCTTCTTCATCTTCATTCCTCCAAAAATTAAAGTTTCCCATTGGTGTTTTCAGCAAAAAGATTTTGTGGGATTCTGTGCTTTCTAGGTAAGGATTGGATTCTTCATTTCGCGCATTTAATTATTTATTTGGGGATTAGGTTTTTGCCCTTATTCGGATCGATGCGTTTCAAGAATCTTGCATTTCAATCATATTATTAGGGTTAGGGGAAATATTGGAATTGGGAATTGCTCCAATTTGGTCATAGTTTTCGTTTCTTGAAAAATATGATGGAGAAAAAAGGTGAAACAGAGAAGAGCCCTTATGGCGATGGCAAACTGCGTGAGTTGTTTCTGAGGCAAATGAGAACTAGTGATAATAGCCAGAGACCTTATGATATAGATACTGCTGCATTCATGTCCATGTCTCAGAGATTGAAAGAGGATGGGAATAGGCTTTTCCAAAAGAGGGACTACGGTGGTGCTATTTTGAAATACGAGAAATCGATAAAATTGCTACCAAGGTTCCACGCCGACGTGGCGTACCTGAGGAGCAACATGGCTGAATGCTATATGCAGTTGGGCGTAGTCGAGTACCCGAGGGCGATAAACGAGTGCAATCTGGCTCTTGAGGTCATCCCTAACTATTGTAAGGCCCTCTTGAAGAGAGCTAGGTGTTACGAGACGTTGCATAGGCCGGATTTGGCGCTTAGGGACATTAGGTTAGTGTTGAAGTCGGAGCCCAACAATCTCATGGCGAGTGAGATTGAGGAGAGGTTAAGGAGGATCTTCGAGAGGCAGGGGTCGAGGCTTAGTGACATCCCCGTGGATGTGGTCCCGTTGCCTGACAGCACCGAGACGCCTTCTTCGAGTGGGGTTGGGGATAGGTCTATGAAAAATAAAAGAAACTACACTTTAGATAGTAGGAGAGTTGATGCAATGTTTGATGAGTTTTATAATGAGGAGAAGGAGAGGAAAGGGAAGCTAGTCGAACGGACTGCTAGCGGGTTCTTGATGAGGAAGCCTAGTGATCACGTTGAGAAGAACACGGAGGACAAGCTGGTTGTCGAGGTGGAGAAAGTCAGGAGTGGTGCAGAGGAAGAGCCTCGACGAACGGTGAAGTTAGTGTTCAAAGAAGACATTAGATGGACTCAGATTCCAGTCAAGTGCGATATATTGAAGCTGAGGATGATCATTGCCGAGCGTTTTCCTAGCTCGAAAGCTGTCATGATCAAGTATAAGGATCAAGAAGGCGATATGGTTACGATTAGCACCACAGAGGAGTTGAGGTTTGTTGAAGAGTCAGCAGGGGATACTTCTGTGAAGCTGCATATAATTGAAGTCACCCCAGATCAAGATCCGCTGTTTAAGAAGCTGAGGAGGGAAAAGCTCGAGAAGAAACAAGCCGGTGCCAATGAGAAGAAGGAGGCGAAGTTGAAGGAGATGCGGTGCGAATCGACTTGTATCAGTGATTGGATCATTCAGTTTGCTAAGTTCTTCAAGAACCATGTTGGCTTTGACATTGATGCTTACATAGATCTCCATGAGGTGGGGGTGAAGATCTACTCCGAAGCAATGGAGGAAACAGTGACAAGTGACGAGGCTCAAGACCTCTTCGCCGTTGCTGCGGATAAGTTTCAAGAGCTTGCTGCTTTAGCCATGTTTAATTGGGGCAATGTGCACATGTCAAGGGCAAGAAAGAGGATTTACTTCACGGATGAATCGTCCCGACAATCTGTGCTCGACCAGATCAAGACTGCTTTCGATTGGGCGCAGGAGGAGTTTGATACAGCAGGAAAGAAATATGAAGAGGCCCTTAAAGTCAAACCAAATTTCTATGAAGCTGTTCTGGCTCTTGGGCAGGGACAATTTGAGCAAGCGAAGCTTTCTTGGTACTATGCAGTCGCAACGGAAGCAGATTTGGAGCGTTGGCCTTCGGGAGAAGTCCTCATGCTTTACAACAATGCAGAGGAGAATATGGAGAAAGGGATAAAGTTGTGGGAAGCTTTGCAAGAGCAGCGTATGTCTGAGCTTCACAAGCAAAACAACATTGAATCACTCTTGCGGAGAATGAAGCTAGATAACTTGTTCAAGCAAGTCTCTGCAGATGAACTCGAGGAACAAGCTAACAACATTAGATCGCAGATTTACGTCTTGTGGGGTACGATGTTGTATGAAAGATCCGTGATGGAGTTCAAACTAGGGCTCCCCGTGTGGCAAGAATGTCTGGACGTCGCAGTTGAGAAGTTCGAGCTTGCTGGAGCTTCCTCAGCTGATATTGCTGTCATGACCAAGAACCATTGCTCTAATGACACCGGATTGGAATGTAGTGTACCACTACCATCATCATCATTTCATTTTACATGAAAAGGAAAGATGTAGTTTGGTTTTTTTAACCTTTTCAACAAAATGTTTGTGCAGGCATTGGATTCAATATTGATGAGATTGTGCAGGCATGGAATGAGATGTATGAAGCTAAAAAATGGCAAAGAAACATCTCTTCCTCTTTCCGGCTGGAGCCTCTTCTGCGAAGACGTGTTTCAAAACTATATAATGCTCTCGAATGTGCATAGATCCGATCCGATGATAGAGAGTATAATACTCACTCAACGGTGCAACTTCATCGGGATTATCCTCGTGTTTCAAGAGTAAGATCTTTCTTCCTTCTTTGCCATTTTACAGTTCTTGAATGAAAAGTACTAGTATTAGGTTAATATACAGTTCTTGATTATTCAACTACCTAACTTGTGTGTTGTTGTGATTGGATCTCTTTTATATTTACTACTCCACTTTGTATAAAAAAGGTTATAACTAACTAAAGGTATAGAGAATTTGTATTGCAATCACACTAGAACTTGCATGATAAGGTCTTAAATTCATAGATAAGAACCCTAAAAGCATCAAGAAAAGTAGTAGTCTTTAGCCCTAATACAAAGCATTCAAGAAGACAAGAATCAATCAACAAGGGATATATTATTTCTTGAAACACTAATACACTACAAGCTAACATTGTAGGATAGGAAGACTACATGCATCTTTATTAAGTCCTCATTGTAATATGCTTCATAAATAATCATTTGATTCTCCTGCAGGAGCCATAGTTAGCACCAACAGAGGGAAAGCAGTGAAGATCTTTACTAGTTTTTCCGGTTTCAGAGGGACGCGTTATCGTTGAAGAAAATCGAGTTATGCTGCTTCTGCTTCAGCTTCATTTCTATCACAGCCCCCCCTTTGTAGTTATATTAATATATCTAAAGAGAACTCCATTAACATTGATTTGTTTTGTGATTATTTCATTGATAGCTTTTGGTTTTATGCTCCTCAATTTTTTCATAGACAGTGCTTCTCTCTGAGGCTTGAGTTTCTGCTTCATGTTCTTCTTTGTATAGAGGTCATTATTCTTTCTGGCCATTCTCACAAACAATTGTTTTTATATTTTATTTCTATTAATTAATTTATTCACTTGCTCTATCTTGTATAGTCTCTTTTTACATATTACATATATTTTTAATATCTTGTAATTTATTTATTGAAAGGAAATGTGGCATGCAACATGTAAGTATCACATTTTTTTTGGGGAAAAAGTTAAAGAAACAAAGAAATTAAACCAATTTTTGAATGCCCTTTTATTTTCATGTTAGATTTTTTAATTTTAGTTATTGAGTAATTGATAGTAGGGATTGTACAGCTTAAAAAGCAAATAAAAAATTACTGCTAAAAAAAAAATGGTTTTAAACCAGTGGGGCTGTGGGGCATAGTTTAATGGGCTTTGCCCAATTATATTGAGTGGTGGGCTTCAATCAAAGGCCCATTGTGGTTTTATATTTTATTTATTTATTTTTGTCTGCATTATATTCTGCAAACTGTGCGCGATTCTGTAAATTGCAGTAAACGCAGCGCGGCGTCGAGAGAGAGAGAGAGAGCAGAAAAGAGAAAGCATCAGCGCCATGGCCGACGAAGACTATGATATGGACGGAGGGTTCGGAAATTTTTTTAATTATCTTATTCACCAAGAATGAACCAGAAGTCTTTTCTTTGACTTAATTAGGGTTTTATCTGGTTTTAAAATTTCCTTGATTTTATTAGGTACGAGGATGAGCCACTGGAGCCCGAGCCCGATGTGAGTTTAAAGTTTTGTTTTTGGTTGATCATTTTCTGCATTGGCACAAATAATAGCTTATTGAAGTTGATTATTTGTTAAATATATTGGTTTCATTATGTAATTTGCAGGAGGGGGCAGAGCTGGAGGAAGAGACCAACAATGAGGAGATACTCGACACCATAGAAGGTGATGGAGATGAGAAGCAGGAGCAGGAGGCGGTGGAGCGCCCTCGGAAAACGTCTAAGTATATGACGAAGTACGAGCGAGCGAGAATTTTAGGCACGCGGGCACTGCAGATTAGGTTTGGCTTTCTATTGTTTGTGGAGGCCGTAGTTTGTAATGTGCTTAATTGCGATGGTTTGGTTATTAATGACGTCAGCTGTGCGCCTTTGACAGCATGAATGCTCCGGTGATGGTGGAATTGGAAGGTGAAACTGATCCATTGGAGGTATGAAGTTTGAATATCTTAAAATGTTTTGTTTGTTCTTTATATTATTCTCTCTTTTGGACATGATGTTTTGATTGATTTGTGATTAGACTTTGAAACCTTTTGTAATTTAAAAGCTAAATTATGATGAAGGTTAGTTCTTATATAAATGTATTAATAATTCAAGAAGCGGGTGTATTTTCACAAATATATGAGTTAAGGTTAGGAAGTTAGTTGAATTCCAATTAATAGGCCTGGTGCTTACTGTTTTTAGCTCGAGAAAGACTGTCTCTTCTTATTCTACTTGAACTTTTCATATTTCTGTTGTAGTACCGTCATTTCTTGAGGCATGTTCCTGTGCTTCTTTTTACTGTAATTTGGTGTTTTGGTTCAGCCTTATACGCTCACATGTGTAATCTTTCTCTTAATTTCTTAGTAATGCTATGATTCAGTTTGTTATTTAGATTTAACTAAGGCAGTAATAGCCTTATAGGTTTGAATTATTCGTTGGGTACGAGACTTGTAAACCAGTTCCAGTCATCATCCTTGTTTGTTTTTGTTGTGGCGCTATCGTCCATGCTCCTCTTTATTTCTCTCTACTTGAATCCTAAGCTGCACAGGATGTATATCAAATTTATCACATGAAGAATTGTTGAAGTAAAAACTTTGCTTTGTTATAACACTGGGATTTATGCTATTTGTTATGATGATCTTTATTATGTTCAGATTTCTTTGTGTTAAAGCAATGAATATTTACGATTTGATTTTGATGTCTAATATCTACTCTACTCATTCAGATTGCAATGAAAGAGCTGCGGGAGCGGAAAATACCTTTCACAATTCGCCGTTACCTCCCTGATGGAAGGCAAGATTCCCTTTGTTTTAACCCAAGTTCCTCCCATCCCATGCCTTAATGTTTTAGTTATTGACTGTATATCCTTAATGTGATAACTACAGCTACGAAGATTGGGGTGTAGACGAATTGATTGTGGAAGATTCCTGGAAAAGGCAAGTTGGAGGAGACTGAAAACAACTATTCCTCTGCAGTGGGAACGATTTCAAGAATCTGAGCAGCTTGAGAAATATATATGTAATCATAACTAGGAACTTCTCATCTTCTACTTGATGCTGTAGTATTGTGTGCTTTTGTCACTATCTTACTTAGAAATGCTAGCTTGCGATTCTTTTAAAATTGTTATTACAAGACTGGGCCATGTATTACTCGAACTCAAGATTTATTGTTTCGTGTATTAACCACGTACCTGCTAGGTCAGATAACGCATAAAATTGCTTGTCATTATGTTTTAAACATAATAGCATAACATCTTTAGTAATGAGCAGATCAAAATGCTAACCCCTCTTCTTTATTGTGGTTATTTAAGACCACAATAAAAACCATGTTAGCAAATTGAAAGAATATGCTACAGTTTCAAACCGTAACTCTCATTTTTTTTTCCTATAAATGTCATAATCTTACATAACTAAAGCATGTCCAAAGGAAGAAAAATGTCCAAACCTAGCCTTCTCCACAAACTTACTCTAATGTCATGCATTTGTATCCTAGCGGCATCGACCTTAACCCGAGCCCACTTTTCCGGTGGCTTAGGGTTTTTCGGAGGTGGGACTGGCCACGAAGGCCACCATGCTCGAACGACCACGATGAGGAAGGAGAATGTGATTATTACTAGTTACTTGTTATGATATTTTGAATTTATTTGTATGTTGATCTTGAAATGATTTTTATATATTGTAATCTCGAGTGCTTTTCTACTCTTATTGTTTGGTAAAATTGACCATCCACCCAGAGCTAGAAAATCTTTTAAGAGTGAATTGAAGGTTAGTTTTTGACATATTTTGCTCAAAAATTCCTCAATATCTTGAAACAAATTGTTTTATTTTTTTCATTTGTAAGGTGTAAAGTTTTGTTTTGATTTAATATTCCAAATCTGTATGTTCAGAAAATTTTATATCTCTATAACTTGTCCCCATTTTCTAAATTATGTACATAAATAACATGTAACAAGTAAATATAACAGAAAAAGGCCTCATTATATATGTACTTTTTCCCTATTTATATAACACTACATATTAAAAGGTGAAGAATTGTCGAATTATAGGTTGTTCGTCTTGACTACGATTCTAGTTAGAACAGTAATTGAACCGTCAGTTTCAGTTCCATTTTTTTTTTATCTTGAAAAAATTGCTGGCATTTAGTGTTAGATTTGAAATATCTCTTACGCAATTATCAATTAAAAGTATGGACTTAGTCATGAATAATTTACCGATTTTCGAAACTACCGATTCTCACGATTTTGATTATTTTAAACATCCCTACGCCTAATTTAGAAATATAATTTGGAGTTATATACTCATCCTTCATGAAACTTTTTTGCATTTGAATTTTGTCATTTTAAAAAAAAAAATTATTACTATATTTAAATTACAATTTTTACGCACTCTCATAAATATATAAATTAAAATCTATCGTATATAATTTCATACAAAGTTAAATTATTACATTAAAACTAGTAAAATGTTGTAAAAAAATTAATAGAGGGAGTGAGTATAATATAGGCAAGCTTCCCCACCGCTATTGACTATTGTAGTTGTGCAGCAACTCACGTGTTACTCGATAATAACTACTTATACAAATGTACCCAACCAAAAGAAAATCTAACTTTCCAAATTACACTTATTGCTTTAATAATTGTCCCATACATTATTTTTTATTCACATGAATTATGATTAAATTAAATTGAAAATGAGCAGACTTCCATGCAGTCGTACAGTGACGGTCCATTGATTATTTCTGACATTTCACATGCAACACATCCATATTTTCATATGTCTCAACACTCAAATATAAATTAAAGTATGGAGTAATCATTTTTTTTTACTTAATTTCAAGATAATTTTGATCCTTGCATCAATATCTTCTTGTTTTGCAGAATAAGTCCAACTAATTTTGAGTAGTTAAACCATACCGGTATAGAATTATAGAAATTTGTATTGTGTTTTAATTTATTACTAGTTTGTGCACCCGTGCTATGCACGGGAATATGTTATTCATCAATAATTTATGCATAGAGATATTTAAAATAATCGAAAATGATATAATCAGATAATAATCGGTGGTTTTAGAACCTTAATCATAAACGATGGTTCGATTTCAAATCATAACTGTGTAGAGGACGGTTCAGTTATAATTTTAAAATTTTGAAACCATGATCAGCGATCCAAACCAGTAACTTCAATTTATTTTATCCAATTCAATTTATTTCTTATTTGTAAAATGTATTTTTATATAATTCACAATAACACATTAAAACTTATGAATATATTAATAATAAAATAAATTAAAAATCAAAATTTAATTTTGGAATTTGGAAATTAATAAAACTTTATGATTTTATATAATAATATAATAATATTTAAATTTTATTTTTATAGTCATTCTAATTTTAAAATTAACAAATAAAACGACATTAAAATTTTGAAAAGTTAAATGATAATAAAAATTATTACGTAATCATAATAATAAGAATTTTTAAATTTTCATATATATTAGTATTAATTTTTTGGATAGTTTATAAATATAATTCTAGCCGTTCTATACGGTTCGATTCCAAATCGTGAACTATCTTAAAAACGATTTGGTTCTGATTTTGAATATTCGAAGGAGTTAGGTTACAAACTACAATCATGAGCACTTCTACTTCTGTAATTTTATAAATTTTAATTGGTTTAAATACTAATAATAATTAATTGATCATATAATAAAATTAACATAGTCATATTTATAAGTGTTATAATTTTTAGTTGTTTGAGCAATTTTTTAATTAATATTGATCTACATATAATTTATCTCACAAATAGTTGATTGTCTAAAAATATCCCTCATTGTGTTAACTAAAAATAAATATGAACGATTCATATTTTTATATTATATTATTTTTTATTATTTTATATTTAATAAAATAAAATAATTTTAAATATTTTCTCTAAAAATATAAAGACATCCATTAAAAAAAACTTTATAATGAGCTTTTATGCATGGTCTCAATTTATAATGGATTGAGTCAACTTTCATGCATATATAATATTAAAACATATTATAAAGAGTATTCAACTTTATAATTAGGA